>CM054063.1:195584406-195968255 GCA_028641055.1 Alopecurus myosuroides | reverse complement strand
CTTGAACATCTCGAAGCCTGCGTGCGTAAAAGATGTCCAAAGATTGACGGGTTCCGTCGCTGCCGTCAGCAGATTTATTAGTAGGCTGGGGGATAAAGCCCTACCACTCTACAAGTTGCTGAAGAAATCCGACAAATTTGAATGGACAGAAGAGGCCGATGCAGCGTTAACCCAACTAAAGGAAACTTTGATGAATGCTCCGATTTTGGCATCCCCAAAAGACGAAGAACCCATGTTATTGTACCTTACAGCTACAAACCGGGTTATTAGTGCCGTAATTGTTGTGGAACGGAAGAAGGATGAACAAAGCATACCAGATCAGCATCCGGTATATTACATAAGCGAAGTTTTCTCCGAATCCAAACAAAGGTACCCGCATTATCAGAAACTGGCATATGGTGTGTTTTTCGCATCTAGAAAACTGCGCCATTACTTCCAAGGGCATTCCATAACAGTGGTATGTAAAGCACCACTAGGGGATATAATAAACAATGCGGAGGCAACTGGCCGGGTAGCCAAATGGGGTATCGAGCTAGCAGCCTTCGATATTAAGTACCAGCCAAGGACGGCAATAAAATCCCAGGTTTTGGCAGACTTTGTCGCCGACTGGACGGAAGCAATGGAGAAAACACCAATGCCGGAGTCCGAGTATTGGATCATGCACTTTGACGGATCCAAGATGAAGGAGGGCGCTGGAGCTGGTGTAACCTTAAAATCCCCAAAAGGCGATACAATGGAATACGTATTGCAAATACACTTCAACGCCAGTAATAACGTGGCAGAATACGAAGCTCTGCTTCATGGCTTGCATATTGCAAAGGAAATAGGAGTAAAGCGCATCTTGTGCTATGGAGACTCAGATTTGGTACATCATCAGCTTAACCAAACTTGGGACGCAAAAAGCCCTATAATGGCCGAATACAGAAGAACGGTGGACGAATTCGCCATTTGTTTCTTTGGATTCGAGGTACTCCACATCAAAAGGGAGGAAAACTGGAACGCGGATGCATTAGCCCGCATGGGATCAGAAAGGGTAAAAACTCTACCACCAGGGGTATTTGTTCAGCACATGCATGAGCCATCCATAAAAGGTGGAGATGTTGATTATCCTCTGGCTTCCGAATCCATTGAAGGTATGCTCGTTAAACCAGATTGGACGATTCCATATTTAAACTTCTTAGTTAATCAGAAGTACCCGGAAGAAGCAGATGAAGTCTTGAAAAGACAAATACAGCGTCGATGCAAAGGATACACGGTAATTGATAACTGCCTGTATAAACGCAGTACTTCCGGAATCTATATGCGGTGTATCTCACCAGAAGAAGGAAGAGAAGTACTGGAAGAAATCCATGCCGCAGATTGTGGACATCATGCTCAATCAAAAATCATAGTTAAGAAAGCATTCCGAGCGGGGTTTTTCTAGCTAACAGCCAAGACAGACGCTGAGCACATAGTTAATACATGTGCAGGGTGTCAATACTACGCCAAACAGACTAATTTGCCGGCCCAAGCGCTTAAAACTATCCCCATTACGTGGCCGTTTGCGGTCTGGGGGCTAGATATGATGGGACCGTTCAAAACTGCAAGAGGCGGACTTACTCATTTGCTAGTAGCAGTGGATAAGTACACTAAATGGGTGGAGGCCAAACCCATCAAAAAACTGGATGGTGCAACTGCTAGAAATTTCATCATCGACTTGGTGATGAGATATGGTGTTCCACACAGCATAATAACCGACAACGGGACAAATTTCTCCATCGGAGAGTTGGCAAGATATTGCCGACAAACGGGAATTCGCCTAGATCTAGCATCTGTGGCACACCCGCAATCCAATGGACAGGTTGAGCGAATGAATAGCTCAATCCTGCAAGGAATACGCCCAAGACTCGAAACTCCTCTTCACAGAGCGGCCGGAGCATGGGTAGAAGAGCTACCTTCCGTGATTTGGAGTATTCGAACAACGCCAAATAGGTCGACTGGGCAAACCCCGTTCTTCCTAGTTTACAGCGCGGAAGCTATTCTCCCAACAGACATGATCCATGATAGTCCAAGAGTGCAAGATTTCGACGAATCAGATGCCGAAGAAGCACGACAGGATGTCGTTGATCTCCTAGAAGAGGAACGAGAGCTTGTGCTTCAAAGATCCGCAATTTACCAGCAAGGTTTGCGACGTTACCATAGTCGGAAAATCAGGCATCGTTCTTTTAAAGAAGGTGACCTAGTGCTGAGGCTGGTGCAGCAAAGGAAGCATAAATTAGCCCCAGTATGGGAAGGGCCATTTGTCATAAGTAAAGCCATGAAGCATGGATCGTACTATCTTGTCGACATTCGAGATACGGAAGATGATCCCGAGAAGCCGAATCGCAAAAGAAAGAGAAAGATAGATGATGAGCTAGGAGAGACAAAAAGGCCTTGGAGCATCCAGCAGTTACGTCCCTTCTATACTTAGTTCAATATCTATGTAAGCATCTTTTGAGATCATGAAATAAAGTCGTTGGAATTCTGATATCCATGGTTTTACAAGTTCACTATAGTACAAAGCATGATTCCACCTTATCTATTTCCCAGTGATCTTACAAAATACTCAATGTTAACCCGAATTGTGCCTGCGTGCTCGGTGTTAAAAAACTGAATGATTCCAGCCTGCTAATGGCTAAAGGAAACTCGAATTGTGCATGCGTGCCCAAGTTTCAAAAAAGTTCCTGAAAATTCTCTAAGCATTATCTGATCGAATGTGTGTCGGGTCACTGAAGCTAGTTTGTAAAAAATTGTCTTTAGTATGATCCATGTTTCTGAGTTCGAACTGATTGGTTATATCCAATTACTCAGCATGATGCTACTGAGCCATTTTTTTTTCAAAACGCTAAAGACAGTTAAAACACATATGCCAGAGAACTTAGAAGATAAAGGAATAATTAAACCCGACAATCTTGCAAGGAATTTCATAATTCAAAGCTGCAAAAGGCGGAGTTCTTGTTTTGACAAACGAAATAGAAGCGTTACAATATGAATTACATTGTAAAAATAGTGCTCCTATTATACAAATCCACCATCCAGGACAAGTGCAGTCCTTCAAATATCCGAGTCTTCCTCGCTGCTTTCATCTTCGGGGGCTGCGGGAACCTCTTCTTCTGGATAAGTGATAGAAATATTAACCATGGAAGCAATCTTGGTGGCGTGACCTTTGACTTCATCAAAGATGGCAGTTCGCTGATTTTCTGTATACCCTTGAGGGACACCAGATGCCACGCGCCAAGATTTCGCATCAGGATAATGCAGACGCATAAGGCCTAGGGCCATGCGCGCACCACCTCGTGCGGTGGAGCGTAGGATGGATTCCTTCGATCCCGCAACCTCCATGATGGCACCCGGAAGTTTGTAAACTTCCGAGAATTCTATAGTACTTGTGGGAAGGAATTTGTTAATCAATTGCATTCCTGCATTTCTGATTGCATTCCATACCTCCCCAAAAGCTCGGATTTTCTCAATCCGAGAAATTCCTGGAATATTCCCTGTTTTGATGACAAAAGCAACCAAAAAAAGGTTAGGCGACAAAATACGGAAAATAAGACATGGAGAAATTGGTAAAAGGAACTAACTTACCAAGAACCTTGTCAATTTCGGTGCCTTCTTTCATGCGCGGGAATAGCATACTTTCCAAATCATGGATAATAGATTTATCTTCCGCCGCTTGCAAAGAAGCCTTGGATTGAGCAATCCCAAGGGCCAGATTACTGGCTTCCAGGTCTTCTTGAACTTTCATAAGCTCCTTGCGAAGGCTCGTGTTTTCTGCACGGAGCCGAGATGCATTGATGGCGTCCTTCGCTACTTCTTTGGCTTTAGCTAAAGCAGCTAGAGGGCACGAAAAACATTTCGAGTTTATAAAAATTCGGGAAAAAATTTATCCGGATAAAAACTGCAGAGAATAAATACCTGTTGTTTCCGATAATTGTAGCTGAGATGACGCCAGCTTGTTGCTTTTTAACTCAATAATAGATTGAAGGGTTTTAACTTCTCTATTCTTGAGATTAAGCTTCTTAAAAACTTCCAAGTTTATGGCATCTGCGGAATGCTGAACACAGAAATGAAAGCCAAATGCTTAAGTATGAACAAGCATACAAAGAAACATTAAGAAGAATTCAGGTTTTCAACTTAATGCTTGGGGGCTAGAAGTATCACACGGCTCATTTCTCGCAAGTCGGCCAAGGTCTCGTTGAATTCTTTGGCATATTCCGAGAAAAGAATCCCAACGTGATGAAGGCCATCTTGTATGACCTGGCGAGGGGAAAATATAATATCATTGCGAACAACTAATCCGCCTTGTGGCCAAGGACGAATTAGAGGGGCAGGAGCGAAGAATTTTTTAGCCTCCGGACGAATATATCCAAGGTCGTCGAACGGTTTCCTTTATTCGGATGTTACTATGCAAATTGGAGATGGGTTCGTTTCCAATAGATGACCGGAGATTTCCACCCGTCTGTGTTTCCGTTCTACCCCTCAGGCCCATGGCCGCAGAAGAAGATTCTTCTTTGATAGTAGTCTTATGTTTCTTCAGCTTCTTTGTCTTCAGAGGAGTTGGGGCAAGACTGAAAGAAGAATATCCGAGAGTTAAAAATCTCGAAGAACCGAAGGAGAATGATGATTAGGGAAGCTCCAGTAAAATACCTGGATGTGGCGATAGGAATTCCGTCAACAGTCACCGTCTTGCCGAAAGTCGCCTGTTTTTTACGTTTCCGATCATTATAAAAGCTAGCGTGTAATTCGCTAAGCTCGATGTCGGAAGCAAGATCAGCTCCTTCAAGTTCATTGAACTATGAAAGAATTCACGTTATGTCGAAGGTCAGAAAAAGAAGCCAATCTGAAGAAAACTGGAAGCAAGGAAAGTATAAATACCTTAGGGGCCAGATTCTCCACGTGATAAATTGCCAGATTTTCTTCAATCTGACTGCTGGTGGCGACCAGTTGGTGAAGTCGTTTTATAAAATCATTTTTGGTATAAGCCTTATCTGTTCCTCTCATGCTATCTTCTGGTCCTTGGTATTCGCAAAGGAGCCGGGAACGAAAAGAGAGAGGTTGGATACGACGTCCGAACCAGCATAAAACGGTATCCTTCCCAGTCAAAGAAGGCTGAGAGGAAGTAAGCTTGGCGATGCGCCGCTTTATCTTCATCAGGTTTTCTGGCGATATTTCTACTGCTGCAACTGTCCAACTCTCACGAGGAGTAGCGGCAGAATTAACAAATGGAGGAACCCCGGTTTCTTTGCCTGGGAATGGAATGTCCTGATGGTAAAAGAAAGAACCCAGCCAAGATTGGGCAGGTTTCAGCATTTTTATCTTTGGGTACCAATCCTTTCTAAACTTCCGAAGGGTGAAAGATATAGTTCCACAGATAGGCGAAATACCATCTGTGATGTTATGTTTTACCTCAAAACAATATTGCCAGAAATCCAGATTAGGGGTTATCCCGAGATATCCTTCTAAAAGGGCTTGGAAACTGGCTAAATAGAGGATGGAATTCGGAGAGAGGTTATGTGGTTGAACGCCATAAAAGTTCAGGACGTCTAGAAAAAAGGCGGAAGGAGGGAAACCCATACCTCTCACGATATGAGAGGTAAGGAGGACGCGTTCTCCGTCTTTTGGCTTGGGCTCGGGTTCACCTTCCGAGTTCCGCCATTTGCCTTTAACTATTAATCCCTCCTTTGACATCCGCCGAAGAAGGACGAGAGGAGTATTACTCGGACTCCAGTTGCCGACGAACTCTGTTTCTTCGTTGGCTCCGGTAGCGGAGTGCTCATCGTCACGGGATAAGATCTTCTCCTCCGCCGTTTCGGGAGCAAACGGCGGGGAGGGTGCGGAGCTTGAGCCCGCAGCGTTCGCGGCGGCGGAAAAGATCCTCACCGCCCGCCGCAGAGGCCGCGGTTTTTTCTGGCTCGTCGCCGGCGTGCTTTGGGGACCCGAGCTGCGGATCCAGATCGTTGATGATGTCGTCGACGGTGAGAGCGGCGGAGCGAGTTGGAGACGACGGTGAGGTTGACATTTGGTGGCGGCGCGTTGCGCTGGTGCTCTGGGTGCGTTCGTGCGCTCGGGATGGTTCTTCGCTCGGGAGCTTGTGCGTGGCAATGGCGCGGACAGTGAGAGTGCGCAAGGTTTTTGACGAGGATGAAGACGGCTATTTATAGCCAGAAATCCATCAAGATACGTGCCAACGGCTATTTTGACCGTTGGATGATCAACGCGTGTCACTCGCCGGAAAATCCGGGAAATGAAACGACAGGGTAATGATGGTTATCTCCTCGTTTCCCGCAAGAATCTGTCAGAGATATGTTTCTGGGTTTTCCGAGTAAAACCCAAACGTCCCTTACGTCAGCATGATTAAGTGCGCTGACGTAAGAAGTTCCTTCTCCACGAAGGATCGTGAGAGAAAAGCCGGATTTTCAGGATTCCGAGTTTCACGTTACCATCTCTTTCAAAAGAAGAAGAATAAAAAAGAATCAAGACTGCTGATTAAAATTTCTCGGACAAAGCACATTTGGCGGAAGACGGCAAATCAGAGTTTTAATCCTTCTTGGGGGCTACTGTCGGATATATACCGTATAGGGGTAT
This sequence comes from Alopecurus myosuroides, assembly GCA_028641055.1. Lineage (NCBI taxonomy): Eukaryota > Viridiplantae > Streptophyta > Magnoliopsida > Poales > Poaceae > Alopecurus > Alopecurus myosuroides. The sequence goes on along the minus strand of CM054063.1, from coordinate 195,961,652 downwards.
ATAAGATGGTAGTGAAAGTGCCTGGTTACCAGGGTGGCCCAAGTGGTAGTGGGCTATGGCTCATTGGGCGGCCCAGTAACCTGACGCACAGAAGCCGGATTCTAGAAGAACCCGGATCACGGCCCGTGTGATCTGGCTTGGAGGAGAAGACGGATTCCTTACTTTCCAAGTTATAGTTACCTTAGTCTTCTAGGTTTCCTATTCTGTAAGCCCTAATCCGGCTATTATATAAAGCCGGACGGGAGATAAACAAACCAACAAATAACAGGGAAGCTATAGGCCAACTCGCCGAGAAGTTGATCCTCTGCGAGTAGCTAGATCCAAAACCTCACATTGTAATCCTATTTCCAGGCTTTAGTCCTGATTAGTGAGAAGTGCAGGAGTAGGCACGTCGTACTGTCGCGACGTACCGAACCTGGGTAAATCCTGTGTTTACTGTCTACCACGCGATCCCGTTACCCCACGTCTCTACCGTAGTCTCATGGCACCCCCGTCTATGAAAACTACTACGATGTCTCGACACTGGCCCTAGCGCAAGCGGAGGCGGACTATATATATATATATATATATATATATATATATATATATATATATATATATATATATATATATATATATTGCGATTGATCTATATCGCGCATTGTATGGATGTCATACTTTTGTAATCGTTAAACTAATTAGATGGCTATATTTTTGGTTCGAAATCTTCCGACATAAACGTGTTATTGAGATCGATGTGTATTAATATTTATGAGAAGGATGTTATTGAGATCGATGTGTTAACTTCGTTATCGATGGATCTCGGTTTGTGTATTGCATATATACATACATGCATATGTATCTAAAAGTGATTTATATGTGTGAACTTTATAAATTACATAAATTACATGTATTTGCACCTGTATAGTATAAAAGCAGGAAAATACAAACTGTTATACGAAAATAACAAAAAAATACAAACCTGGGAGACTTACCGCTGGCGAAAAAAGTAGATACCGCTGGCGAACGTACCGCTGGCGAATGCGCGCTGCACCGCTGGCGAACATAGCGCTGGCGAACAAGGATGTGTTCGCCAGCGGTAACATATACTACCGCTGGCGAAACGCTGTTCGCCAGCGGTAACCCGCTACCACTGGCGAGTTAGCGCTGGCGAACAGCCCTTCGCCAGCGGTAGCCCAGTTTGGTTCGTCACTGGTAGGCTTTTCCCTACAAGTGCATTGTTGATCTAGACAACAGTATAGTAATTTCATAGCTAGGTATCTGAGTTTGTACTTCTAGTATACTTTTGATAAGTTGGACCAACTTTGGCAAAGCCATAATGAAGGCTTATTCTCCGGATCCTGTTAGTAAAGCACTTTTGTAGGAAATACAAATCATCTCTTTCTGCCTTATCGGCGTATGCAGAATACCTTCCATCTGAATGAACAGAAGGAAATCTACTCTGTTCTGGCCCATTATTGCGCGAATGCGCTTTTCTGGGATCATCCCTGTTTCGCCCGATATCGTGTCCTTTGGATTTAGCCGGAGTTCTGCTCCTTGGACTTTCTATGTTCCTCGGGGGAGTTCGGGATCTCTCACGCCTGTGAGGGTTATCATATCTTTCGGCTTTTTCAGCTGGGCGTCTCGGAGGCGGCATTGCTTTGCCGTCTTTCCAGTTTTGTTCCTCCCGTTCTTTGTTGTCTCGGGGATTGTTTCCGCTTTTCGGCACGTGAGATCCTATTTTGGACACTACGTCCCTGTTATCGAGGATTTTCTTGTCCTTCTTAGGGTCTCCCTTCTTTTCCTTAGAATCGCCTGAATCTCCGGGTTCGCCTAGGTCAGGTGCTCCAGCGGCACACGTGGCAGTTTTGCATAATGCTGAGTCATCATGTAATTTGTCGGAACGTGATTGTCCTCGCTATTGCTGTTGTAATGATTTTCCTAGGAAAGCATACACTCCCTGCAACTTTTCTTCCTTTGAATAAAGATCATCGTTAAGGATGGTGAACGCGGCTTCTGCGTTTTCTGCTGCACTTTTGTAGATGTGTTCGCCCTTAGCATTTAAGTTGTTAACATGTCTTTGCCAAGAAGGGTTTTGGAGCCGTTCTTTTGCTGGCAGCACATCCGGCTTTGAAATTCCGGGTAATCTCATGGGTTTTATCCTGGACATATTCTGTCGCTCGAATTCCTCAATTTCTTCCTGCTTTGATTTTACGGTAGCCTGGGCTTTGAGGAGATTTTCTTGAGATCGGAATAGATGTTGTTGTTTCCGCATGAGGGCTGTCCTTCTGGCTTCCAGCACTTCCGGTGGTTCATGAGGTGCAACCGGGGTTTGGATCATATCGATTTCGTCCTGTTCCAACATTTGGGGAACATGGATTTCCTTTCTCTTCTCCGCTGATTATATACCGCTGCATCCTCCGGTTTCCAGGTTCTGATTGGCAGTCTCTGCTAGTTTGTCTTTTTTCTTCTGTAACTTGGATAGCAGCTTCCTGGAGGATTTCTTCTTTTTTCTTGGAAGATGGGTTTTTTTGTTAGGCTCTTCTTCCATCAATTCTTTGACGTCGGGATAAGTCGGACTAACTTCTCCCCCTTCCTCTTCATCATCCCTGTCCTCTGGCGGAGGGGTTTTGGGATCTTCCTCTTCCTCATTGTCTGAGTTTCTAGTCGGCTTTGCCATGAGTACTTCATGGAAGGTCCCCTACATGGATTTAACCTTTCTTTCGAAAGCATCTTCATACTCATCTTCGGAATCTGCATCAGATCCGGGTTCCGATTCCAATATTGCATCAATGGCAGCTAATACAGATTTGGCTTCCGAGTTCGTCGCCGGATCGGCGGATGTCGGATCTTGCACTTTTTCCGTGGGATTATTCTTTTCTTCTTCTTTCATGGGATTATTTTGTTCCGTGTTTTCAACGTTCTCGGACTGCACCATGTCAATAAAGTTAGGTCTGGTTGCGGGCATCTCTGAAAAAGCAGCAAATTCAGTAGCGTATTGGCGATCTGAGCAGAATCGAGTATCATAGTTTTCCTCAATTGGGTATAGAGCAGCTGGGATAAATTTACTTCCACCACAGAATCTCATTGCTTAGGTTGTTAATTCGATAAAGATATTAGTAGATCCAATCGGTAAAATGCAGGCACTTACTAGATGATTCTGTGCTGGCATGTACGATCCATTGTCGAGGAAGCGTCTCACGTAGCTGTCGAATTTCAGACTTCCGACAGTTATGGTACTACCGATTCTGCCGAGTATTCCCGCTCGGAACATAAATCCCGACGTCGCTGGCCCCACGGTGGGTGCAACTGTGGAGACATCGTAGTAGAGTTCATAGACAGGGTGCCATGAGACTACTGGTAGAGTCGTGGGGGGAACGTGGAAGTATTGTAACGAGAACACCGACTTTTACCCAGGTTCGGTACGTCGCAACTAACGCGGCGTTCCTACTCCTTCAATCTCACTAAATCAGGGCTGAAGCCTGAAGTATATAAATTACAACTATGAGTATGGTTTCGCTAACTCGACAAGGATCAAATTCTCGGCGAGTTGGCTTCTAGGTAAGATTCGATCCCTGTTCTTCTGTCCCGTCTAGCTTTATATAGATAGCTGGATTAGGCCTTACATAAAGGAAAGCTAGAAGACTACGGAAAGTATCTAACTTGGAAAGAAAGGAATTCGCCTTCTCCTCCAAGCCGCACCACTTTGAGCCGTGGTGCGGGTTCTTCTAGAATCTGGGTTCTTGCGCGTCAGCTTACTGGGCCACCCAATAGACCTTGACCCATTATCTACGGGCCACCCTGATAACCCGGCCTTTGGCCAGTGTCAGATACACCCCTAGTTGGCATATATCCGACAGCTTTGCCATCCAGGACTTGACACCGCAGGTGTATATGAAGTTGGAGTTATCAACAAATGAGAGAAAGATTAATTGGAAACTCGGTCTAATTGGGAGAGGAACATCTCAAACCTAATTAGAAGTAACTCTAATTCAATTAGAGGAGGCTCTAATATAATTAGAGGAAGCTCTAATTCAATTAGAAGGACTCTAATTAGATGCTCTAATTACTATTCTAATTATTAGAGAAAGCTCTAATTCAATTAGAATTGCTCTAATTAGTACTCCAATTATTCTAGAGAAAGAGATAGGGGCTTCAGAACCAATTGTGTGATCTGCTTGGAGCCTTGGGGTGCTTTATATAGTGGGAGGAGGGGAGATACTTGCCAAGAGGCAAGGGAGTTCTAGTTGTGCTGGGAGGAGGTAGCCGCACAACCCTCCAAGCCCAACTCGGATTAGAGGTGGAGTTTACCTCCACCTCTTCTCTCCCTTCTTATTTTCTTTTTTCCCTTTTTCTTTTCCCTTTTTCTCTCCAACAAAATCAGATAAAATATCGGGACGATGAGTACCATTTTGTGGAGCCACTGCGGCCCACCTGGCAGCCCCCAAAATTAGGGCATATCCATGAGGGGGAAATCTTCCCTCTCCCGGTACTCCCCCCCCCCCTATATGGAAAGTCTCCAAAACGTCTCTGGAACCACTTAACCCCTATAGATAAAATCATCGATATTACCTAACAATGTCAGAAATATATTTGCGACATCCCGGGACATCTCATGCCCCCCTACATTTGCTCCATAAAGCGTGCATCCTCTATTTCTCTTTCATAACAACTCCGGAATAAATTCCTGCAGTAATCGAAATTGTTTCTATCACTATGAGACATCTCATTACCTCATTATAAATTCTCTATGATATAAAAAAATATATCATGCAGAAACACCGTTCTGGAGATACTCCTAGTTGATCAGGACCTACCGATATATACAAAAATAAGCCCAAACTTAAGTGTGTTTCCCCTATAGGAACGAAACCTTGACCCTCCTGGTCTCGGTACCGGCAACGTGACAACGTTGTTACCTTCTTAGGGGCGGCACCGTGGAGCCCCTCCATTCGGTTTTGTTCCGGTGACCTTGGTGGCAAGAGTTACTCTTCGTGTTTGTAGCTTTCTTCTTTCTTTTGATCTGCTTTGTTAGAGGTTCCCCTCATTACATTGTATCAGTTTGGTCGTTGGGCTTTATTTATAAAGCGGAGCGAAAGCCTGTTATCTTAGAAGGTCACAAGTTTATCTTCAGCATTCTTCCTTGGCTAAGGTTAAAGAGGATGCACCTCCTATTCCAGAACTTAAGTCAATCCGTCCATACTATAACCGGTAACAACATATCTAAAAAACCTAATCTCTAAGTTCCAATGTGAACTCTGCTGAAGTTCGAGAACCAAGTCGCCTCCAATTTGGTCATGGGAACCTCCCAATGCTTTGTCAGTCCTGTTCCTTTTCTCTTCAGTATTGGTACTTCTATTGCATCAGAGCTTAATATGTATTGATATTTTGCAGCTTGCTAATAGGGAAGAAACACCATGGCATGTATAACATGCACTAATGAATGTTGCAGTTTTTGTTTCCATGCTGCAAGTAAAAGCCTTAGCAATTTCCTCCGAGTTATATTGTTGCATCCACTTACCAACAACCCCATTTATGTTTCTGCACTTAATGTTGTGATGCATGCTTTTGAATGGAAATTTCTGCAGGTCATCCTAAACAACTTTGATCTTTTTTTTCAAGGATACAACCCTAGCAAGTGTATCAATTTCATTGAAGGAGCACTAGTAGAAATATGCCTTTCTATGGAATAGCATCTGTGGCGCACCAAGAAGGCGTGCACCATAGAAATAAAATTTTGTGGCGCACGGCCCGCGGTGCGCCACAGAAATTTCTAATTCTGTGGCGCATGTCTTCCTTGTGCGCCACAGAAATTTGGTGGGGCCCACGCCAATCATTGGTCTGGGTGTGAGTACACGTATTTTTATGGCGCAGTCTCCCTGGTGCGCCACAGAATATGGTATTTCTGTGGCGCACTACTCTGTTGCGCCACAGAAAAACCATATTATGTGGCGCATGTGTAGCCATGCGCCATAGAATGTGCCTTTTCTGTGGCGCAGAAGAGTAGTGCGCCACAGAATTGTGCACAGGTGCGCCACAGAATAGGTGCACTGTGCACATAAAGATGGCAGCCCCCCTCTCTCTCCCCCCCCCCCCACTCATTTCATTCCAAGTGTATGTTTCTCACTCGCCTCCCCCTTCTCTCCACTCCAATTTTACACATTTAATTCTCCTTTTTTGGTAGGTGAACCTATTTATTCGATGTACAATTGTTGGTGAAGTTTCTTGTTGTTGGGGGGGCCTAATTACCTCCATCTATACTCCGGTCCCTCCCTCTCCTCGCTCTTTTCGCGTCTCAGTATCGAATCTACTAGGTGAGTATAGTTGGATGTCCATGTCTCGTTTGGCCATCGATCGATGTGTATGGGTGCTTGTCATGCATGTGCAGGTGGACCGATTGTCGCGTGCGGGGGCGGTCATGGTGCATGGATGTTTGCCGAAATGTTGATTCACTTCCATTTCGGCAAACTTTTGCACCCCATATGTCCTACTTATAGGAGAGGTCATGCCGAATTTTTCCGGCGACTATGCATGTTGTGGTTGTAATTTTCTACTCTCTATGTGTCTGTGCAGGCAACCATGGTACTAGAAATGAGCTCTGCTCGAATCGCTAGATACAAGAAAGACGCGAAGGCGGACATGATTCGGTGCAACAGGCGGCAGATAAGATGTCCGTGTCGATCATTCAAACTCGTGCGCTGGATTGACCCTGATTCCGGACAATTGGAGGAGCACCTTCTCAGACGCGGTTTCTTTGACGACCGCAACCACGTGGCACCGCCGGCAGCAAAAGTTGTGCACGAAGAAGAGGGCGAGCGAGGTGACGAAGGAAATGACGGCGAAGAGGATCATCAAGAAGGATATGTCGGCGGAGAAGATCGACATGACAATGAAGGCGTGAACACGGAGACCCCGCTAATTTCGGCCTTGCGGGACTCTCATGTTCAGGATCTGCTGCTTAAGGAGACGAGCAACGACATAGCTGCAGCTAGGGAGAAAGCCAAGCTGGCGCAAATGGAGATAGACGGGGTGACTCCGTTGTTTCCTGGGTGCCGCCCCGAGGATACGCGGTTGCATGTAACGCTTGCTGCTCTGAAGATGAAGACGCAAAACAAATGGACCGACTCGAGATTCAGCAAGAACTTGAAATTCTCGCACGATCGCCTTCCCGAGGGGAACACATTGCCAAGCAGTATCAACGAGGCTAAGAAAGTCGTGTTCCCTCTTGATCTACCTCACGAAAAATTTCACGCCTGCATCAATGATTGTGTAATTTATCGGGGGGAGTACAAGGACACAACCACATGTCCGAAGTGTGGCCACGGACGATACAAGTGTGGAACCAACAACAAGAAAATTCCTCGAAAAGTGGTATGGTACTTTCCTATCACTCCCCGTCTTCAACGGTACTACGTGGACCCTAAGGAAGCAAAGCTCATGCAATGGCACGCGAAAAGGGAGAAGCCGGAAGAAGATCCGGAGAAGGGCTATATCATGACACATCCTGCAGACGCTGCCCAGTGGGAAGTATTGGACATAGTTTTCCCGAGTTTTGGGGGTGACGCGAGGAACGTCAGACTGGGTATGAGCACCGATGGACTCAATCCGTTCGGCAACCAGAGTAGCACACATAGCAGCTGGCCCGTGTTTGTATGGCCTTACAACCTACCCCCGTGGCTGTGCACCAAGCAAAAGTACATACACTTGAGTATTCTCATCCAGGGGCCAAAACAACCAGGTGTCGACATGCATTTGTATCTCGGGCTGCTGAAAGACGAGTTAGACACGTTGTGGAAGACGCCACCCCGTACGTGGGACACGTACACTAGAGATTATTTCCATATGAGAGCCGCGTTGCTCACGACGGTCACAGACTATCCTGGTTACGCGTATGTATCTGCCCAGGTCGGCCACGGATTCTGCGGCTGCGTGAAGTGCATGGACGGTACCCCGCATCTCCAGCTACCAAGGGATCCTGGGTCTTCGAAAACCATGTACCCAGGGGCTCGAAGGTGGCTTCGCCTGGATCACCCGTGGATAAAACGTGGTGAGTTGTTCAATGGTAAAGACGAGCCCGATGGAGCCCCGCGCACGAGGAGCGGCGAAGAAATCGACGAGCTTCTGAAAAATTGGGACGAGTGCCCTTCGCCGGGAAAGAAGCGACCAAGGCCAGAGCCGCTGCTGGGTGTATGGAAAGCGAGGTCTGTTTTCCCTGACTTGGAGTACTGGCCGGTCATCCACACGCCTCATAGCCTTGATGTGATGCACATTACGAAGACCGTTACGGAGAGTCTGCTTGGCACTATTTGCAATTCGGAAAAGTCCAAGGATGGGCCGAAAGCAAGATACGATCTAAAACATTTTGGCATTAGGAAAAATCTACAGGTCCCCGCCGATAGTGATGATGATGATGACGATGAGGATAAGACGGAAGGGACTCAACGTCCTCCCCGCAAAAAGGCTAAGAAGAACACCGTGGTGCTTCCCGCTGCCTGCTTCACATTGAGTCCGCCGGAGCTTGAGCAGTTTTTCAGGTGCCTCCTAGAAGTCAAAGTTCCTCACGGATACTCAGGGAGTATAAGAAGATATCTGGACTTAGCGAAGAAGAGGTTCACCGGGATGAAGTCTCACGATTGTCATGTGCTCATGACGCAGATACTTCCCGTTGCGATCCGAGGGATAATGGACGAGCATGTCCGTGATACGTTGTTTGGCCTTTGCAACTTTTACGACGTTATCACCCGGAAATCGATCGGCGTGAGGCAGCTCAAGATGCTACAGGATGAGATCGTGGTGATACTATGCGAGCTCGAGATTTACTTCCCGTCGGCATTCTGTGATATATGTGTACATCTCCTTCTCCATGTCGTTGATGACATCAGGCATCTCGGCCCGACGTTCCTGCACTACATGATGCCGATGGAAAGGCAGAATGGTGTCCTGAAAGGATACGTTCGCAATAGGGCCCGTCCAGACGCAAGCATGGCCAAAGGATTTCGAGTGCATCTCTTTCTGCGACAATTACCTAAGCACCAAAGACGACCAGGATGTCGGTTTGTCCACCAGGACGCACCTTGGCAGGCTCAACGGAGTCGGTCACCGCGAGGGCTGCCGCGACGTCCATGTCGGCATTCAAAACCGACGCGACGACTTTGAAAGGGCTCACCGGGTCGCGCTACAACACTTAAAATTGATCGAGCCTTTCGTGGAAGAGCACAAAAGCTTAATCAATCAGAATTATATTGAAATGGGCGGGCCGAGGAAGATGGGAGACGTAACCAAAGAGCACAACTCCGGCTTCACGCGTTGGTTCAAGCAAATTCAACTGATTGAAGCACGGAGAAAAATGCCTTCTACGGAAGATGAAAAACTCATATACATCTTATCACAGGGCCCCGGGCAGAACGTAAGGACCTATCAGGGGTACGACATCTCCGGTTACAGATTCTCCACCGAGGACAAGGACATGAGTAGCGAAAATCAAAACTCAGGAGTAACTATGCTATCATATGGCGATGCCGAGACTAATGTGGAAGAAAGATACTTCGGAAAGATCGAGGAGATATGGGAGCTCAACTACTGCGGAGAGACGGTGGTGCCAATGTTCCGTGTGAGATGGTCCAAGAATGTCAAGAAAGAAGGACGGTATTTCACCACAATGGTTATACCCGATGCCAAATCGAAGAAAGCATCCGCGAAAAATGAGCCATGGGTACTCGCTAGCCAAGTTGACCAATGCTTCTTCATCACGGACCCGTCAAGGCCTAGCCGTGTTGTCATGAGGAGGGGCAAAAGGAGCATCATCGGAATGGAAGGAGACGCCAACGAGGAAGACTTGGACAAGAACGGTGATCCGAAGATCGAGGAGGAGTTCGACAAGCACTTCGACATGCCTACTACTGGTAAAGTAAGAAGGAAGACATCCCTACCTACCCACGGTTGTCCGTTCACGCGAAGAAATCTCAAGGTGGCCGGCATAAAGTATTCAGTCGCCAACAAAAAGGGCAAGAGACACTAATTAAGCTAGATCGGAACCGATCGAGACAAATTAAGAAGATTTTTGTGTGTATATACATGCATGTGTATGTGTATGTGAGACAAGCACTTCTTTCTATATATATGTGCACGTGTATGTGAGACAATCACTTCTTTATATATATATATATATGTGCATGTATGTATGTGAGACAAGCACTTATTTCTTTAATTAATTGTATTTTAATGTTTTATTTCTTTAATTATAATTAAATAAAATATTAAAAAAATGTGGGGGCAACCCAGAATTCGAACCCATACCCACTAGGCTTATTTACTTCACAGCTAAACCAATTCGGCTAGTAATAGATATCTGTCACAGTATAGCGTTTCTGTGGCGCACTGTCTGGGGGATGCGCCATAGAAATACCTATGGCCCAACGACATGTGGCCCCGCAAGTGTGGCCACAGAATAGGCCCAAGCAATTCTGTGGTGCACCGCTAGAAGCATGCGCCATAGAATTCTAATAATTTTGTGGCGCACGGGCTCGTGGTGCGCCGCAGAATATGCCTCTCTATATATGGCATGTGGCCCCGCGCGCAATCCTCCACACTTAGGAAAAATTCGATCCCCAGTTCATCGCGCGCGCGACGAACCCTAGCCTTCTCTCTCCCTCGCGCTCGCCCGTGGAGGACCGTGTGGAGAAGATCCCTTTGGAGGAGCGGCTTCCTCATCGACCAGGAGCGAGAGGCCCTTCCTTGGCAAGGAGAGGTGACGGTGCGACGTATTCTTCATCGACCAGGAGCGAGGCCGAGACCCAGGATCGAGGTACCGTGCGTCTCCCTTTTCTTGATCCGTTTCTTGATCCTTCCTTTTGATCTGTTTCTTGATCCGTTTCTTGATTCCCTCTGTGACCAGGAGCGAGGCGGAGACCGCACTTAACATGGCCAAGTTCGTCGACAAGGGCCGGCGTCCAGGTGAAGCTCTATCGGCGCCATCCACACTTGACCTTGCGCAAGGTCAATTCCCTCTTCGTCTCTTCCTGCTTCTTATGTTATCGGAGAAAAATGGTTCTTCTTTGTTTTCTGGATTTTCGGAGTAGACAGTGTTGATGGACAAATCTCTGAACAAAAAGAACCGATGGAATTCATAAGTTGGTGTCCTTGTCAGTTATGTTAAATCAAATTGCAGTACCAGACAGCATACTCAAGCTAGATATATACTGGGCACTACCAGAGTTGGTGTCCTTGTCAGTTAAGTTGGCCTAAAAAAATGACTCCCAGACAGGATGTGTCCTTGTCAGTTAAGTTGATACTTGTTGTCCAGCTTTTTAAATCAGCTAGACTGTTGGATTCCATCAGTCAAGGAAATATATGTGCTGGTAGGTTTTTTGTGCAGGTTTTTTCTTTTTGAGATGCCAATGTTTCGCGAGGAAGTTGATTCATTTCCTTCCGAGCGAATTTCTGGCACTCTTAGACATAGGAAAATTAGCAATGGTCATGCCCAATTTTTCTATGAATTTTATACTTAGTAGATTTCTGGCCTTGCTTTTCTATTATACTTAGTAAATTAGCAATGGTATGTAGAATTGGTAAAAATGACTACCTGAGCTAAGAAACTATCACTCAATTTTCAGTGGCAATTTCTTCGGTTTAACTTCACAGTCCAGTTGTAGCCCTTAGATAGTTTTTTGGGGTCTTCATGCTTTCATATCAAGGCATTTAACTGGTCTGCAATGAACCAGGAAAAGATGTGATTTTGCTCCTTTGAATTGCAGCTGAAGCTAGTCTGCTTTACCTTTTATTAAGCCTATGAATAAACATAGTCCTTAGTCTCTTTATGGATGTCTGAGCCATGCTAATTTCCCCACTTTTAGTTTCTCTGTGGTCTTGTACTATCTCCACCTTCGCTAACGAAGTTTAGAGTTTCAGAAACGACTAGTTCACAAATCTAAATAGAATTCTAGCTAACTTATCAAGGAAAACATAACTTAACTGAACCTGAAGAAATAAAGTCTAGATTAACTGACATTCTCTTCTACTTGCTGTTTTATCATAACTAGCATTTATCCTTTTATAAGATGCAAGATCCAGTTGCTGAAGAAGTTGAATGGTGGGCCTTGTTTACCAGACCGAGAGTTTTTGAATGCCGGAGTATGAAGTGTCTTGCATGTGCATCTTAGCTTATAAATATTTACTGTGTACGCATGGTTGTCTTTGAATGAATAGAATGTAACATTGTGTTACATATAACAAAACAGCATCAGAGTATGAGTCTGCCTTGTGTGGGTTAACGTTGTCCTCGATGTGATCCGGACCATCATTTGAACGTTTCTGAAGATCATTAAAACCACCAGTTCTTGGGCTGGCGAGGTCTGCTACATGTTTGACAAAATGGCTCAGTGCCTGTTTTTTTTTCCATTGCCATATCTTACAACTTCAGGAATTAATGATCCTGCGGTACCGAGTCTCATGGCAGTTCCCTCTGAAGTCTGAACACGCCGCTGCTAATGACACCAGTGAGGCTGTAAGCAATTGGTCTATTGCGTAAGTGCGCTAGCTTGATCGCTAGAAGCAATGGTTGTTTCGTGTACTTTGTCATCTCTCTTCCCGCTAGATTTTCATTAACGGCGCATTTGATTCTCAAGTGTCTAGATTGTGAGTATTCTGCGACATTTGTATATGAATGCTTAGTCACCATGCCTTGTTGGTTTATGTCAACCTTGTTTTCTAAGTGAAGAATGCTACAGACTAGGGTCTTGCTTCTTTCATTCATGTTCTCAGGCTCACAGAGATCCCTATTTTTTCTTCACGGCAGTTAAAATTTAGATTTGCATTGCATTCATGTGGTTTGACAAAAAAAAGGCAAACATGTTAATCCAGCAATGTGTCTGATGCTGATGGCTGACAACCTCTTATTACTAATTTAAGACGTTTACAATCTACTATATTTCTGACCATTTGGTCAATAACTTCAGAACCAATATAATACAATCTGTATATGCTACAGTCTTACTCTTATTTTCTTGAAAGAAAGCTAATAATGCACATACATTTAATTTGCCTTGAATGTTATGGATGGTTATTTATTTGCGGTGCAATTCACTAAATCTCGTGTTGTACGGTCATTCAATTTCCACTCTAACAAAGGTTTGTTTGGTCTAAAGAAGTAAAATGCTATTCATATACATTCACAATTTTCGTCTAATAGCTTTCTAGGTGACCGAGAAAGAAATACCAACAAAGATATATCATCTGGGGACACACCTATATTAAGCATTGCATGCAAAAGCACTTCGGCATTCTTCATCTGCCCCAGCTTGCATAGGCCACCCATGATCACATTATATGTCACAACTCCTGGTTTTCGACCCTTATTCTGCATCATGGTAGTGCACTAGCGTGGACCTTGGTGAACTAGTTGAATTTTGAAGAGTGTTATCTCTTTCTGTAACTAGCATGTGCTGTTGAGCTTCAGCACTATCATGAGTGAGAATGTTAACTTGGAGTGGCATGGCCTTTATTAAAGTGAAATTTCTTTAGCAATGATCAGCGTATCGTTGTCGAGTTCTACAGAAGTACAGATTCTTCCTTGGCAACCTCTTTAAGAAAACATAGAGTTAATTCAGCTATAATTTGAAATCCAACTCAAAAACTCAAATTTGAAATCCAACTCAAAAACTCATACATGAATGATAACGAAGTAGTTTATATTGAATAATTTGAAATCCAACTCAAAAACTCAAATTTGAATGTTATTACAGAAACATGTCTGGCACTTCCAAGCACGGGTCCGTGCCCGAAGCCGGTGCCGAGGAAGAGGGCTGGGATGCCCACGCTGCAACCGGCATTGAGGAAGAGGTCCGGGAGGACAGCGCTAATGTTGATTGGGGGCACTTGGAGGAAGAGGTTGATGACAGCACCGATGGTGGCGACACTGACCGCACGGCGGCTTGTGGTAGCGGCGACGCCCGCCCCGACGACCAATGAGAAGAAAAAGAAGCCTCGGGCGCCAAGGAAGGATCGTACGCCGCAAGTGCTCGCGAACGTCACTGATACAATCACCGAGGTCTCGCCAAGTGTCCTACCATTGGCGCCTCGAGCGGTTTCCTCGGGGTACGGCATGCAGCTAGGGTGCATCGTGCGGGAAAGCATGTCGATCAACACGATGGACCTTAGAAGCAGCGAAAACAAGGCTTTGGTCGAAATCCTCCTGAAGAACCTTCACCAGCGATACACGTTCCCGGAGCCGTTCAACAAAAGGGTGGACTCTTTAGCCATCACGAAGATGAGCACCGCGTTGAGCAGCTGGAAATCCCGGGTGAATAAGAAGATCGCGAAAGGTAAAAGCTGGGAGGAGATCAGTCGCAAAGACCCGACGCTCGTGAAAGAAGATTTCGACATACTGAAGGCGTACATGAACACCGAGGAGTGTAAAAAATGGACAAAATGGGGGCAGGATATGCAGGAACAAAACATAGGGGTCCGTGCCCGAAGCCGGTGCCGAGGAAGAGGGCTGGGATGCCCACGCTGCAACCGGCATTGAGGAAGAGGTCCGGGAGGACAGCGCTAATGTTGATTGGGGGCACTTGGAGGAAGAGGTTGATGACAGCACCGATGGTGGCGACACTGACCGCACGGCGGCTTGTGGTAGCGGCGACGCCCGCCCCGACGACCAATGAGAAGAAAAAGAAGCCTCGGGCGCCAAGGAAGGATCGTACGCCGCAAGTGCTCGCGAACGTCACTGATACAATCACCGAGGTCTCGCCAAGTGTCCTACCATTGGCGCCTCGAGCGGTTTCCTCGGGGTACGGCATGCAGCTAGGGTGCATCGTGCGGGAAAGCATGTCGATCAACACGATGGACCTTAGAAGCAGCGAAAACAAGGCTTTGGTCGAAATCCTCCTGAAGAACCTTCACCAGCGATACACGTTCCCGGAGCCGTTCAACAAAAGGGTGGACTCTTTAGCCATCACGAAGATGAGCACCACGTTGAGCAGCTGGAAATCCCGGGTGAATAAGAAGATCGCGAAAGGTAAAAGCTGGGAGGAGATCAGTCGCAAAGACCCGACGCTCGTGAAAGAAGATTTCGACATACTGAAGGCGTACATGAACACCGAGGAGTGTAAAAAATGGACAAAATGGGGGCAGGATATGCAGGAACAAAACATAGGGGTCCAACATTGCGGAAGCGGTGGTTACCGAGGAAAACAGCCCGTTTGGGAGAAGGAGGACCGCGAGATGGAACTTCTCGGAAAAGATAACCCCTGGCACAAAATCACGGATATACAAGTTAGGAACTTTGTCCGGTCCCGGTACTTCTTAGACTGGAAGACGGGGGAATTCGTGACGAAAGACCAGGAAAGAATTCGAGAAACATTTGGTAAGGACACATATATCTCAAGTACATGTATATTGCATTGATCTAATAATTAGATAATGAAGCCAAATGGGCTCACTTTAATTTCCTTTTGTCCGAAGGAGAGGGAGTGGCGGAAATCTGACCACTCGTCCGAAAGGTCGACGGGTCGGTGGGACACGCCTTTCAACAGGGCGACGAACGCATACAAGAAAAGGCCGTTGGATGCCCCGCCAACGCCAGCTGGCCATATCTCCGGCTTTGGGCTAAACATGAAGGTAGCCGAGTACTACGCATCAAATGCCAAGTCGTCGAGGAAGAAGAGGAAGACGACATCGACTAAGGATGATGAGGAGGTCGAGGAGCTGAAGAAGAAGATGGCGGCTCTAGAGAAGAAACTTGAGAGCGGAGAGGTGGACCCCGACACGCTCAATAGATTAGTGGATCAGAGGCTCAAGGAAGTCATCCTCGCTGGGCTGATTGAGGGGATAGCTTCTTGGAATGCGGGGGGCCAAATTGGACCGATCCATCTGCCCACCTTCGTCGGCAGCAATTCAAGCATGAACCAGCAAGTGCCGCCGCAACAGGTGACCCCCCAGACGCCAGCGCCGCTCCTTCTGGTCGCATCGGCGCCCCCTTCCGCAGCAATGCCAAAGAATGATGGGCCAGCCGCCGGCACCGTCGCCCTTGTCTCGACACCCGCCGAACTCGACGCCATCACCAAGGTAACTAATTAGTTAGTCGTGATCTAACTACGCCTTCTCAAGATCACTGCCATCTCATGTTGCCTGATATGTTGCCCAACAGGACGAACCTTGCGTACTCCTGCATCGCGTGGTGCCCGGCGGAGAATTGGTGGATGTTGCTACCGGCACTATTATACAACCGAGGGAACGCACTATGCACCACTCTCAAATGGACGAGAACGTGATGAAGGTGAAGTTGGCCAATGTAGTGCCGGAGTATCGCGACGTCCTCCCTCCTTTCAACCTCCAGGCTACGACAAGGAGGACACCTTGGTACTTGGAGACTGCACGACTTGGGTGATGAAATGGCCGAAGAGCCAGATTTGTCTTGGGGGGTCTTGTGATCAAGTGCAACACCGGCGCCACATCCCCTATGGCCCCGCCCAATAAGATCGTCCGGCCCACGAAGCAAAGAGCCCTCCAGACAACACCCAAGGCCGTCGCCCCTCAGAAGGAAACGGTAGTCGTCGCCACCACCACCCAGAAGGAACCGGCGGTTGTTGCCACCACCACAAGGCACCAAGTGTTGTTGGGAAATATGCCGCAACGACCGGCCAAAAGATCATCAAATGCAGTTGTGCCTCAACCGCCGGCATCACAGCCGCCGTCACCACCAAAGGACGTGGACATCCCGCTTGCTGGAGCCGGTGTCGATGACTATCATTACGATGACAATGTCGACATCGATGCCTACCTCAACACGGGCTACAGCCAAGATAGGTACATGCCTGATATGGATCGTGACGATGAAGTCTTCCGCAGTCACGACGATCAACCTAGGCGTACTAAAGTCACGCAGCGCCTGACCTTCCAGCAGGGTACAGTATTCAGCCTTGGCACACTGCATAAGACAGGCGTAGGGTCGCCCCGAGCACCCCCAGCTCCCGCACCCCCAGCTCCTGCAGCAGATCAGGCCACCGCCAGCAAGAAGATTAGGAAGAGACCTGCTAAAAAGGGCCAGCCTACTAAGATCTTGGCCGACGCCGTGGTACGACCCCGTAAGGATGGCTTGACCCACTTGCATGAAGCTGGGAAACCGATACTGGGTCCGGACGAGATACACGGGGCAACTGGTCCAATGCTCACATTGCAGAACATTATCGTGATGCTAGAGGGCCTCCTTCTTAAAGAAGAGTCTCCAAATTACCCGGCGTTCGTGGTCAAGGTGCCAGAGGGCCCGGACTTCGTCCATGAAGACCCCGCGGGACTGTTCTTCATAGCGTACGAGGATATCTTCAATCTGTTTCACTCGAGACGGCTGGACTATAACTTGGTCCGCCTATACGCGCTCAATGCTCAGATGCAGATCCAGCGAGAGTTACCCCCGCACGTTATGGTAGCGGATCCCTACTACATGCGTGATAGCCAGCTGGAGGAAGGATCAAGTACACAGACCAAGGCAGTGAAGTACCTCGAGAGCTTCATGTTGAGAAACAGTGAGAACAAGAGGGACATTCTTTTGCCTGTCTTTCCCGAGTAAGTCTCGCGACCGTCATAGCTAATGTTTTTTTTTCTAGATTTCATCCATTGCTTATCCTGGATTCAATTGCATGTGTTGAGCAGGGACACATACTGCACACTCATCGTGATTTGCCCAAAGTGGTCACTTGCCCAGTACTTCGACTCGTCGAATAAGACGAAGAGGAAAGACTACACCAGAATAAGGGGTGTTCTCGATGAGGCTATCAATGGCTACGCCCAAAATGGAGGCACATTCGAAAAGAAACAAGAATGTATCAGGACGGCTACTGGCAAATACGGGTTCAAGCACGTGACCGAGTTCCCCTGCATCAAGCAGCCGGCTTGGAGCACGAAGGAGACCTTCTATGCCCTCCATCACCTCAAAGGGATTGTCCGCGATGCAAACAATATGAATCATCCTGCTAAACTCCGAGACTGGTCCAACAAAATGGCGGGGGAAATCTCACAGGAAGATCTTATGCAAGATTTTCATCGCATCAAAGTCAAGTTGTCGGAGATAATCATTGAAGATGTCAACAAAAAGGGATGGTCCTTGAACCAACCCATAGGATTATGCCAGAGGGATATCCAGGAACGCCTAGAGCGGCAGGCTGATCGTAGGTCGTGGATGACGAAAGAGTTATATAAGCCGTTTCCGGCGCCTCTCCAGAAGATGTATCGTTGATCGAGGTGTGCCTAGCTAGCTACTATTAGTTTGTTTAACAAAATTTGCTTAACTTATATAAGCCTAGCTACTATTAGTTAGCTCCAAACTTAGGCCTAGCTAGCTACTATTAGTTAGCTCTAACCTTAGGCCTAGCTAGCTACTATTAGTTAGCTCTAAACTTAATTAGGCCTAGCTAGCTACTATTAGTTAGCTCTAAACTTAGGCTTAGCTTTATGTTTGTATATCTTTGATGTTTATTTTTGTTTCCTTAGTTGTTTTTTGTGAACATATATGCCTTAGTTGTTTTTTTGCATTACTTACTAATATGCTTTCTGTCTATCTATATAGATGACATACTACGTGGTGTTCGAGGGTCGGGTTCCAGGAGTCTATGACGAGTGGAAGGACTGTAAAGCACAGGTGGACAAGTTCAGCGGCAACTGCTATAAAGTATACGAGACTAGACACGAGGCGGTTGCGAAGTGGAGGGACCACCAGTCGAAACAGAAGAACAAGATGAAGACCTCCATCAAGCTACCGTTCTTGCTCACCATCGTCGCCATGCTTGTAGTCTATTTCATCTTAGCTTAGGCCTTATCGAGTAACTATGTGGTGGCATGTTCGATGAACTATGTGGTGGCATGTTCGATGATGTTTGACTATGTATCACTATGTTCGATGATGTTGGATGAACAAAATTCGATACGTTTGCACTATGTATCACTATTGTATATTATGTTATTATCGAGTAATGTGTGACTTATATCTTTGTCAAATATCACTTCTATGTTTATATATTTGTCAAATATCACTGCCTCTATTCAAACTGTATAAATATTGTAATATACCTGGTATTTATACCAGAAACAATTTAAATTTCGAAATATTGCAGATGTTTCTGTGGCGCACCATGGAAAAATTCTGTGGCGCACCTATTTCTGTGGCGCACTAGGAGGGGATGCGCCACAAAATCGACTATTTCTGTGGCGCAGGGTGGAGGTGCGCCATAGAATCCATTATTTCTGTGGCGCACGGGTGGGATGCGCCACAGAAAATATTTTTATGGCGTGTATTCTGTGGCGCGCCCCTGTGGCCCCGGGGTGCGCCACATAATCGATTTTTGGTGCGCCACAAATGAGGGAATCTGTACTAGTGCCTTCTCGCTCCCGGGGTCTTCTGATGTTTTAATACCAATGGGGTCTTTTCTGGGCATTTTCCTGAAAGTTGATTTTTTTTTTTGCACAAAAACGAGACACCAAGGTAATTCTGCTGAAAATAGTGTTAGTCCGTGTTAGTGGTATCCAAAACTCACAAGTTTAGAGGAAAACAATAAGAATTTTTTTCGGAAAAGGTGATACGTTTTTGATGTATCAGACATCATATGGATCATGATCAGATGTGATATAAGGATGAATAACAATCTGGTTATAAAGTGCAAACACCGATAAATCTCATAAGCATCAACTACAAACATGTAATTCACAACAGGAGAGAGCTAGGGGAAAACACTGATATAGAACCCTAATTGTTACAGCGGGACGGAGGTGGATGGTGTTGGTGCTGCTGCTGCTGATGATGATCTTGATGATGCCCGGTGCGATGACGGTGACAATGGCGATGATTCCCCCCTCGGAAAGGAATTTCCCCGGCATATTTCTCCCTGACGGAGAGCTTTTCTCTCTCTGTTGTTTTCCGTCCCGTGGAGGCGGCGGAATATTTTCTCGATGGTTCCCCAAGTCTTAGGGTTTCAGGGGGATGAAGTACGCGAAGGGGGACTGCCAGAGGTGGGCCAGGGCCTCCACACCACCTGGCGGTGCAGCCAAGGGGTGGCGCCACCACGTGGTGTGGTCCCCCTTGTGGCCCCCTCCGGCTCTCCTCCTGGCTAGCTCCGCCATCTAGCAAAATAGGAACTCTCCGATCTTCAGAAATATGGTATCTTGACAGTCCTTTCCGGCAGAGCTAATTCTCCAATAATCATCAAACATGCAAAATAGATGAAATAACATAAGTATCAACTCTAAATATAAAATATAGTAATGAATAGCATTAAATTATGATATACAATATTGATGCAAAATGGACGTATCAACCCTTTTTGCAAGAGGGCGCCGGAGTCCGCCTCTCACCTCTTCGTCACTTTCCGCTTCACAACAAGGCTTTGGGGAATGATCAAAGATTGGTTGGGACTTCACGCTCTCGACACTTCCACATGGACGACTCTCTCCGTTAAAGATTGGTGGCTTCAGATGTCCGACGGGAGGGTCATGCACCGCAAGGCTATGAGGTCCCTCACTCTCCTTGTCGCTTGGGAGGTTTGGAACGAAAGAAACGCCCGCGTCTTCAAGAGCAAGCACACTTCGCCGCTATCCTGATCAAGAGCGAGGCCGGGCTTTGGGTTCTCGCGGGGGCAAAACGTTTGAGTGAAATCATGCTAGGAGAGTAATCCGTTGTACTTTAATTTGTGGCCTTTGTTGCCAGCTTTGTCAAAAACCTTCTCTCTCAATTAATGCAATGGGGGCAAAGCTTTTGCCCCTGCTTAAAAAAAAAAGATATGACGGTCTTATCAACTATTGGACATGCTCTTAGTGTCTCGTTTGATCCCTTAGTAGTGTGTTTCGCTTCCATATTTGTTCTTTATCGAAGAAATATCTGTTCTTATATATGTATCTTGAATAAGGAATCCTTATAATCAATGTAGTGTAGTTCCCTCCGATCCATATTAATAGGTGCTGAAGTGGATGTATTTAGACATGTTTTATTGCTAGATACATTCACTTCAGCACCTATTAATATGGATCGGAGGGAATAGTGTAATTTATTCGCCGGCAACTAGGCCAGATCGAACACAGAAGCGGAAAAGTTGGACAACTAACCATGTCTATTTGCTCCCAAACTGGTCCGAACCCGTTTAAGGCCCAGTGAACAGTTCATGCATTTGGGACATGTCGTTTGGGCCTGCTTTTGTGTCTGCGGACACAAATGAACATATATGGACGAAATGAGAGGGCCCATTGGATTGGCCATAACCCTAGCGGCGCTGCAGTCGTACGCATCTCACGCCGGCTCTTCCGCATTCGTTACGGCGCGCCGCAACCTGCGAGCGAAGATCCCTTCTGATTGTCAGCAACCGAGGGCAATACAGCAGATCCGCTCGCCGCGGCGAGTCGCCGATCGAATCGAACGAGGTCTCCAGCGGTTAATCATGGCTGGAGGCGAGCCACCCAATGTCACGCAGGATACAGAACCTTAGCTGTAGCTGGGTGTATGAGTGAGTTAATATTACGCGTGGGCCTGCGTGCCAGCTGGTTGGGTGTGTGGCTTATAGCTTGTTGCTGTAAACGATGAGGACCACGAACTGAATTGAGGAATAGAACCTGAAACTTTCCTCCTATCTCTCCCTCTGCTGTTGTTCTTCCTCCTTGATTCAGATTCGTCAGATCCGCACCTCACGCTGGCGATCATACCAGCAAGGGGGTAGTACACTTGGTATCAGATTCAGCGATTCTCGGCCACGACTCCGAAGTGCGACACTCCGATCGTTTGGCTTTGAGCTGTAAAATCCCTGGGTTGGTAAGGGAACTGGACGCAATTGATCCATCGATTCGTCTCAGATCTCTGTAAGTCCCACTTGGGTTGGCTTGGCCGCTCGATCTGCCGCTACGGCACCCGTCAAGCCTTCAGCGCAGACCCAATTGGTCTTGGCTGCCATGGGCGAGACGGCGGCGACGACCGAAGATTCGCTGGCGGAGCTCCGTTCCAGCCTGGATTTGTTGCACGGGGCGGTCGCCCGCATCGACACGGCGCAGCAGCAGATGCGGGCGCAAATGGACGCCCAGGCGTTGGCGGTGCAGGAAGGCTCACGTCTTCATGACGCCACGGCGCGTACCCTCGCCAAGCTCGCGGATCGACTGGAAGCAAACGAGCGCGCTTGTCACTCCCCTGCCTCACCAGAAGAAGATGATCCAGACCCGGATATGATCCAATCAGGCGGCACGACTAGGCTGCACACCGTGAAGCCAAACTGGAAGGGGAATGCGACGGGCGGCGGCACCAGCGCGGCGGCGGGGCGCGGGTCGGCGGAGTTGGGCAGCGGGGTTGGCGACGGTCTTCCGGGCGGCGGGGTGGGCGCTGGCGGCGGTAGACATCATTCAGATTTCCCAGGTCGTGCTCCTCTCCCTAAAATGACAGTGCCCCGTTTTGCTGGTGAATGGCCTCGTATATGGAAGGACCAACTCATGGATTATTTCCGTATTTTCAACATTAATCCTGCTCTATGGTTTACAACTGGTACCCTGCACTTGGATGGGTGTGCGGCAATGTGGTGGCAAGCCTACAAGCTGAAGCATGAGGTCACCACTTGGCCACAATTCATCTCAGCAATTGAGGAACAGTTTGGTGCAGATGATCATCGGAAAGTAATGAAGGCATTGGTTGGCCTGAAGCAAACAGGTACAATTTCCGAATATCAGCACGCATTTCAGGAGTTGGTGTATAAAGCATCGATGCTCAATCCACACTACGACGAGCAATTGTTCATTTCTCATTTCATCCGTGGTCTGAAATCTGAATTCCGTACTGCGGTGGAGTCTCAAGTACCAACCACTCTTGAGCGTGCCTATCTGCTAGGCCAGGTGCAGCAAGAAGTTTGGGAGGAAGGAAAAAATATGCCAACACACCACAGACAGTACCACCAGACTCGACAAGAGGTTGCTGTGCACAAACCTGACGGTGGCCGCCCAGCCCTTAAACTGGGAAATGGAGAAATGTGGAAAGACCGTCAGTTACGTGATTACCGTCGCACGAATGGTCTTTGTTTCAAGTGTGGGGAGAAATACGACCCTACGCACCAGTGCACCAAGAAACCTGGAGCCGAAGCTCACGCGCTGCAGCTGGAAGACACTCCTGAACTGTTGACAGAGGAGATATTGAATATGTTGGAACTTCAGGACATTGCACAAGCAGAGCAGCTGAGCCTTTCTATTCATGCTATTGCCGGCACAAATGGGGCGGATACTCTTCGTTTGAGAGCTATGGTGGGGAATCAAGTCTTACTGATCTTGGTAGATTCAGGTAGCAGCAACAGTTTCTTAAATGCTGCCATGGTCGATAGATTGCAGTGCTCAGTCAAGAAAATTCCATCTACATCCGTGAAGATAGCTAATGGAGATCATATGCATTGTGATAAGATGGTTCCTAATTTGAGTTGGTGGTGTGATGGAGAAACTTTTCAGACTTCTTTGCGAGTTTTGGAACTGGGAGCTTACGATGCCATACTAGGTATGGACTGGCTACAGCAACACAGTCCCATGATCACTGATTGGGAGAATCATTGCTTGGCATTTGAGCATAACAACAAGTACATTACTCTAAGGGGAGTCCTGGCCCCTCCATTTGACTCTATTAAAGAACTTCCAGTGGAGCAGCTACTCAAATGGTACAAGGGAAATGAGGTTTGGGCTATGGCAGTGATAAAACCTGTTACGGACAGTGAGGAGCATCACGTGCCACCGGAGATTCAGGGAATTCTGGACCAATTCAATGCAGTTTTTGAGGAACCTGATGCATTGCCTCCAGAACGTGAGTATGATCATGCAATCCCATTAAAACCAGATGCAACTCCGTTCAATGCCCGGCCCTATCGATACTCACCGGCACACAAAGACGAGATTGAGAAGCAAGTAAGGTCAATGTTGGAAGCGGGCATCATTGTTCCAAGCATGTCGCCATATGCTTCACCGGTATTGCTAGTTCAAAAGAAGGATGGTTCATGGCGCTTCTGTATTGACTATCGCCGGCTCAATGAATTGACGATCAAAAACACATTTCCTATGCCTGTAATTGACGAACTATTGGATGAACTTGCTGGTGCCAAGATTTTCTCTAAGTTGGACCTACGGGCCGGGTACCATCAGATTCGCATGCTGCCAGCAGATGAACATAAGACTGCGTTCAAAACACATCAAGGGCACTATCAGTTTAGGGTCATGCCTTTTGGGCTGTGCAACGCACCGGCGACATTCCAATGTGTGATGAATTCCGTGCTAAGTCCCTGCTTACGGCGTTCTGTTCTTGTCTTTATGGACGACATTCTCATCTACAGTGCCTCGATTTCTGACCATGCACAACATTTGAAAGAGGTTCTGACCTTGCTCCAGCAACATCAGCTGTATGTAAAGAGAAGCAAGTGCTCGTTTGCTTGTCACAGCCTCGAGTACCTTGGACACATAATTTCAGCAGAAGGGGTTGCTACCGACCCAAAGAAAACGGAAGCCATGTCAAATTGGCCAGTACCCCGAACGACCACTGAACTTCGTGGATTTCTTGGCCTCACCGGGTATTATCGCAAGTTTGTCAAGAACTATGGCATTATCGCCAAGCCACTGACTAACATGTTGAAGAAAAAAGGTTTTGTGTGGACCGATCAAGCTACATCAGCTTTTCTCTCTTTAAAGGAGGCAATGCTCACTACACCGGTGCTCCAATTACCAGATTTCAGTAAGCAGTTTGTGGTGGAGACCGATGCCTGCGATTTAGGTATTGGAGCTGTTCTAATGCAGGATCACCATCCTCTCGCCTTCTTGAGTAAACCTTTAAGTCAACAACATCAACAATTATCAATTTACGAGAAGGAGTTCCTTGCACTGCTAATGGCGGTGGAACGCTGGCGACCATACTTACAGCGTGGGGAATTTCTCATTCGCACAGATCATCATAGTCTTTGCTATCTCGAGGATCAGACCCTGCAGTCTCCCCTCCAACGTAAAGCTATGGCACGCCTTATGGGACTCCAGTTCAAGATCACCTATCGCAAGGGCGTGGAGAATCATGCGGCCGACTCTCTCTCTCGGGTGGGACACCTGATGGCGATTTCGGCGCAGAGCAACGTGCAGCCTACTTGGGTACAGGAAGTGGTAAACTCCTATGTCACAGATCCAGAGGCACAACAACGTCTCATGCAATTGGCAATTCAGAGCCCGGATGAACATGGCTACGATCTGCAGCATGGCCTGATCCGTTATAGAGGACGAGTTTGGCTGGGGGCGAACTCGGCAATACAGACAAAGCTGATTTCCGCTTTGCATGCTAGTGCGGTGGGTGGCCACTCTGGAGTGCAAGCAACATACCAGCGCCTGAAGCGGTTGTTTGCCTGGACAGGGATGAAAACGGCGGTGCACGAATTTGTGCGTCAATGCGACGTCTGCCAACGTGCCAAACACTCAAATCTGCCGCCACAAGGTCTGCTACAACCTCTACCAATTCCAGCGGGAGCCTGGCAAGACATTACAATGGATTTTATAGAGGGATTGCCGCTATCGGAAGGGGCGAACACCATTTTGGTTATTGTTGATCGCTTCACGAAGTACGCCCACTTTGTTCCCCTGAAACATCCATTCACAGCACCACAGGTTGGACGAGTTTTTGTGGACTCTGTGGTCAAGTTACACGGCATGCCTCACTCGATTGTCTCAGATCGTGACAAGATATTCACGAGCAACTTCTGGAAGAAGCTGTTTGAACTGCTGGGTACTAAACTGAAGTTCACCACTGCGTACCATCCTCAGACCGATGGACAGAGTGAACGTGTCAACCAGAGTTTAGAAATGTTCTTGCGCTGCAGTATCCAGGACAATCCCAAACAATGGAAACGCTGGCTTCCCCTTGCAGAGTTCTGGTATAATTCCACTTTCCACACATCCTTGGGTACCTCTCCTTTCAAGGCACTTTATGGGCACGAGCCAAATTTCGGAGCAATGCCAGAGTTAGCTTCGGATGATTCATCCCCAGCAGCGGAAATGCTCACCGAGCGTGCAGCTCAATTGGAACTGCTGAAAACACATCTGCAAGCTGCTCAGAACCGTATGAAGCTCAAGGCAGACAAAAATAGAACTGAGAAAGAATTTCATGTCGGGGAGCGTGTGCTGCTCAAGCTTCAGCCCTACGTGCAACAATCTGTGGTCAGTCGACCATATCCCAAGCTGGCCTTCAAGTTCTTCGGACCATATGAGATTCTGGAACGAATTGGGAAAGTGGCATACCTTCTAAAACTCCCACCAGGTAGCCTCGTGCATCTCGTGTTTCATGTATCACAACTGAAAGAGTACCGTGCAGACTATACTCCTGTATTTGCCGAATTGCCCAATCTGCCTGCTCTGGACCAACTAGACACAGTTCCGGAAGGTATCCTTGAACGTCGCATGGTCAAGAAGGGAAATTCAGCTATCACACAAGTCCGAGTCAAATGGCGCGGCATACCTGAAGATTCGTGTACCTGGGAGGACTGGGATGTGCTTACATCACGTTTTCCTTCAGTTCTTGCTTGGGGACAAGCAACTTCTTCTCCCGGGGGTATTGTCACGCAGGATACAGAACCTTAGCTGTAGCTGGGTGTATGAGTGAGTTAATATTACGCGTGGGCCTGCGTGCCAGCTGGTTGGGTGTGTGGCTTATAGCCTGTTGCTGTAAACGATGAGGACCACGAACTGAATTGAGGAATAGAACCTGAAACTTTCCTTCTATCTCTCCCTCTGCTGTTGTTCTTCCTCCTTGATTCAGATTCGTCAGATCCGCACCTCACGCTGGCGATCATACCAGCAAGGGGGTAGTACACCCAATTACTACATCGTCCCTACAAGAGAGAGCCACGTCTTCCGTTTGCGGGTAAGGCTCGCATCGCCACCATCGACATTAACCACCATTGCCGGTGGACGCAATTGTATAGTAGTATACTGGCCTGCATGGACGAGCACCCGCCTCAGGTTCAGTCTCGCTGTCTCCAAGTGCTCCGTCCTTGAACCCACTGCCAAGGTATCCGCACACTTTGTTTTGCTCGACAAGACCGGCTCACCGGCGCCTTCGATTGGGACAATCTGTGACGGGAAAGGACATGTTTTCCTGGAAGCGGAAATAGACGATGTCAAGGCGAACTGTGTGGTGGACAACTACTTCGACGTGATGTGCTCCGTCCACATGGGCGAGACACCTCCGGCTCCTTCGTTGAAGGAGGAGCTCCCGGATTTGGGTCATGATCTGGCCATGATGTTGGATAAACAAGAATTCACTGATGTTTCCTTTGACGTCGGAGGGGAGAGCTTCAGTGCACATCGCCTGGTGCTCGCGGCCCGATCCCCGGTCTTCAGAGCCGAGCTCTATGGCCCCATGTCTGAAAGCAAGATGCCTTCTATCACCGTCAAAGACATGGAGGCCTCCACCTTCAGATCTATGCTCCATTACATGTATCATGGTTCACTGCCTGCTGCTGGCAGAAAGGATGTTTCTTCCACCATGGCACAATACCAGCATCTGGTTGTAGCAGCTGATCGGTACGGGTTAGATGGGCTAAAGAAGATTTGTGAGGAGAAGCTATGTGGCAATGGTGTCAAGATAGACAGCGTGGTTTCGATGTTGGAGCTGGCGGAGGACCATGTCTGCCCCAAACTCAAAGCTACCTGCCTTGATTTCCTCGCTCATGGTGGAAATTTCATGATGGTTGCAACATCTGGTGAGTACATCCGTTTGATGCAGACCTTTCCGGCTCTCTTGGTTGAAGTGCGGAATAGGATCAAGATAGCACATGAAGGATCGACTGCCATGAATCCTGGTTCTCACAAAAAAAGCCGAGTGTTTTAGGTATGATAATGGGATCACCGAATGCATATCCCCCTTACAATGGCATGCCCATCGTCAATTTTCTTGTTCTCGCATAGATATCATGGTTTCAAGTTCTTGTTAGAGTTCTTGAAATGACAAGACAACACTAGTGTTGCAATTGTAATTATTTGGTAGGGCGCTTGTATTTCTGTATTAGTTTCGTGTTTTGGTCTAAACTTTTGACCTGTCACTCTGTCTGGTAATCTTGTGTAATTCTTCTGAGCAGTCGGCAGCAAGTTGAAGGGAAATTCTCTTGTATTTTTTTTTTGTATAAGGGTATAAATATGGATTGCCGTATTCACTGGAATAGGCTGGAACGGTTTAAGATGCTAAACCGGTAGCTCAGGTACACTAGTTGAACGAAAACTGACAGCAAAGGTTTAGCTTGCTGTTTTCTTTTCAGCAGTGGCAACTACCATCAAGCTACCGGGTTGATGGGATTGGGACAAGCGGTTCATATTTTCCACTTTCTCTTGCCTGTAAAAAGATACTCCCTCCGTCCACTTTTATAAGGCACACTTCTTAGCATTTCAATAGTAAGAAGTGAGACTTATAAAAGTGGACGGAGGGAGTACCACTGTTTGAAGAAAATGACAATGATAATAGTTCATAGAGATTTTCCACTTTCTCTTGTCCTGTAAAAAAATACCACTCTTTGAAGAAAATCAGAGTAATAAAAATAGTTCGCAACTACGCCACCGTGACCTGACTTGCAGCCGCCGTGGTCTTATTAGGTGACATGTAATGGTGACACAACATTGTCTTGTTCATAGAGATACACAACGTGATGACCAGCTATATAGGTTTGCTATAAAAAGCAAAGCTTTTCTCCATAAAGTCAAGATCTGAATAACCCACCACTATTCAGATGCTGATTTTGCGGGGTGTGTTCACACTAAGAAATCCACATCAGGATATAATTTCACCCTCGCAAAAGGAGCCATATCATGGAAAAGGTCCAAATAAACGGTCACTGTATCGTCGACAATACAGGCAGAATTTTTGGCGTGTTATGAGGCTACCGAGCAGGCAGCATGGCTGAGGAATTTTATCCTGGGACTGAGAATGATTGATAGTATTTCCAAGCCACTCACTCTCTACTGCGGTAATCAACCCACAGTAATCTATTCGAGTAACAACAAATCAAGTGGTGCTTCCAAACACAGTGACATCAAGTAACATGTTGTGAAAGATAGAATCCAGGACGAGACAATCGATGTCAAGTACATTAGTACTAAGTTGATGTTAGCAGATCCGCTAACGAAAGGCTTACCGTCCAATATTTTCAGAGAGCATTTTTGGGCATGCGTTTGGTTAAAATCTTTTGAACCTGTACCATTATGACACCGTCTCCCCAAAAGACTCATTTCGAGATCGGATGGGAACCATAGCCTTGGTAATGTTCAGCAGTAATTAATTGACTATTGTAATCTATTGTCTTGGTGTACCATTTTATCAAAACATGAGTTCGTAATATTTGTGATGTTTATGTAAGGACTTATGTAAATTAAGTTAATGTATCATGAGAATAAATTTAATGAAGCTCATAAATTTAAGAAGTTCCATTTTGATATAAGGTTATGTATTACAATCACTAGGTCCAATGGCATATTTTAGCCATTGTAATCTATTCGGCTTAATGCATTATCTTTATTGAGAAATGAGCTTGTAAAGTTTAAGTTTTACGATCAAGAGGGGGGATGTTGGAATTATGTTGATCGTAAAAGGTCAACAAAGATGAATCCTATTCATACTCGACGTGTTCTTAGCAGGAACACTTTTACACTATAGTCAACACGGTGGGTCCCCAATGCAAAGTGTTATATAATGTGAAGGGAAGAGAAGAGAGCAGGGGGTGGCGATAGAACATGTTGTGTTCTCTCGCAACAGCTGACATCTCTTCCTCTACCTGTAGAACCCTAACGCATTGCTACTGATCGAGTCCATCGGTAGAGCATTGGGAAGGACCTCTCGTTGCCACCTGGTCAAGCACTAGGTGGTCTCAGATCAAGCAAAGAAGATGGCTTCATCATCAAGAGACCAAGGTATGATCATCCCTACCCTTTCAAGTGGCTCAATCTTGAGCTAGGTGATTCTGCTGGATTTCAACAATGGTATAAGAGCCACCTAGAGCCACCTAGTTGTAATCTTGAGCCCAATAAGTTCAATTCAAACTAGATCTGTATTGTTTAAGCTAAAAGATTAAGTCAATGCCATGTTTTCTTTAAGTTCAAGACCTATTGTGTTTAAGGGAAGCGAGGGTTTCGATTTTAAACGAGGATGTTGAGGGATTGATGCAACAGAACATGTTTCAAATGATTTCCCTAATTTAATGAAACCCTAGACTTGAAAATTCCTAAAGTCCCCCTCTGTTGATAAGCTAGGGTTTTGAATTAAGGCATATTTTCAAGTGGGAATTGATTTATTTAATGCAAATCATGAAGTTTCCCCAAGATCTAAAACCCTGATATCATGGAATCCCCAAAATTCCTCAAAGATCAAGAACCCTAACTCAAATCTTAAGGTTACGGTGGAGTATTTTACCTTACGGGCCTCGTCTTCGTCGTTGTCCACGACAGCGTCTAAGCCATCTCCTCATGTTGGAAGGTGTGCTTGGGCTCGCACCCGAGCGACCTCGTCGTCCGCCGCATCGGACAGTGTTGGTGCTTCCTCGGGCGCTCGTTGTCCATGAGGCCTTCTGTGTGCCGTTGCAGGTGTTGTTCGCGGTCGTCGTCAGGGGACGCCCGCACGGGAATAGTTGCCTCGCTAAAGGGCGTCGTACATGGCCACTTGACAGAGATGCGCGCAAGACAAATACACACACAACTCCGGCGAGGGGGCCTGGGCAACGTCGTCGTCACTCTCCTCCGCCATGGTGCTCGTCGTCGTCATGGTCCCCGCCGCCGTCCTCGCAAAGGTCTTTGAGCCCATGAGGGACCAAGGGAAGTGAAAAGTTGGGCTAGACCCCGTTTTGGCCCAGTTCGGTGGAAATCTTATGGTGAGACAAAAAAAACTTTGGGGATTTTCAGCACATTTTTGTATGCATGTTGTTATTATTAGTCATTTAAATGTTTTATAATGATTAAGTAAGTTTGTTTATAGTTTTTAAAATTATTGTGATGTTTATTATTATGATCATTATGTTACAATGTTTTCTGCTGCGAAATTAAGTCTAATGAATCCTCAAATAAAGTGTGGTTTTATAGTTTGTCATTCTGACCAAAGTTGTCTCACGGACATTTAAACCGCAAATTCTTTTATTAATTCGTTTCACTTCTGGCCAAAACTTATGTGAATCGGGCTAATAGAGGGAAATTAATGAATGAGGATTATTAAGGTGTGGTTTTTGTTATCAATTTGGCCAAACCTAATTGACGAATATTTGTTAACAAATTTTGTTGTTCATTTTCATTTCTGGCCAAAAGTGATTTGAATTTGATCAATAAATTTTAATTATGACGATGATGCTTACTAATGCATTTTTTTATTTTCTTTTGCGACACCTAGTGTCTCTCAGATTACGGTGATGCTTAACGGCATAGAACAACTTGATGGTAGCAACTATGCTACATGGAAGGGGAATCTTGAGATCACGATCCTCCTGAGGCACCTAAATAAAATAATGAGGGCCTCAATAAGGAATATGATGTTATGAAGGCCAAGTGAAATGACTCTAATCGCAACTGCCTTATGATGATAACGGGCTTCATTACACAGAGTATGAGGGAGCCCTTCATGACTGTGAGACAGTTAAAGGGTACTTTTTTATGAACATCAGTTCAAAGGGTCTTCTAAAGTTGATGCAACAAGTATTATTAGAAGGCTGATTGATGAAAAGTATGATCCCACTGGAAGCCTTCGAGAGCATATTTTGAAGAAATGCGACATAGCTGCCAAACTTAAGACTATTGAGATGGAAATTTCTAATGGTTTCCCTGTCCATTTTATTATGTTATCTCTACCTCTTGAATTTTCTCCATTCATGATCAACTATAATGAAATGGATGTGAAATGGGCGATTGATGAAATTATGGCGCAATGTATGCAAGAAGAAGAAAGGCTTAAGGCTTAAAGAATTGAGCATGTTAATCAGATCAAGCATTTAAAAAATAATAGGTATAAAAAATTGAATGATATATGAAGCCTAAGCATAACCAGTTTAAAGAAAAAAGGCCAATCTTCAAAAGGCTCTCAAAAAAAGAATCCTGGAAAAGCAACAGATGTAGAAACAAAATATCCCAATGCTTGTCACTGTTGTGGAGAACTTGGGCATATTCGAAAGAATTGATTTTCTTTGAAGAAATGGCTTTAAGATAAAGGTACTGACGTTGTTACTTTTGTTGAGGAATCCATTTATGTAATTTGTGCCACCAATACATGGTGGATAGATTTAGGTGCAACAATTCATATTGCAAATTCGTTGGAAGGATTCCGTATGAGGAGGACCCTGAAAAGAAGGAAAAGAACCATTAGAGTTGATAATGGTGTTGAAACTGACGCCGAGGCACTTGGAGACTTCACTCTTACACTCCATACCGGCTTCAAGATTTTATTCAATAATGTTCTTTATGTACCCTCGATGAAGCGGAATTTAATTTTTGTTTCATGTATAGATGGTGATGGTTATGAGTGTCACTTTGGGAACAAGCGTTGTATAATTATGTATGACAATACTAATGTTTGTATTTCCTCACGTCAAGAAAAGCTTTATATAATTTCCCTTTGTGATGATATAAATAATGTGGGTTCTACCTTAAATATAAATGTCAGTACCAATCGCAAACACAATGATAATGATACTTCTTCAAAATTATGGCAGCATCGTTTAGGCCAATAACTGAGCATCTCATTAAAGATCAAATTCTTCCTTCCCTTGATTTTTCGGATGCGGATATTGATCATTGTATTGATTGCATGAAAGGAAATATGCCAAGAAAATTAAGAAAGGTGCAAACGGAAGCACATGAGTCTTGGAATTAATTCATACGGGCATATGTGGTATATTTAATGTGAAGACGTTGGATGGTTTTAGTTCATTCATAACATTCACTGATGATTTCTCCTGTTATGGATATATTTATCCCATCAAAGAAAGATCAGAGGCATCAGAGAAGTTTAAGATTTTCAAAGTTGAGGTTGAAAATTAATGTGATAAAAAGATTAAGGTTGTGAGATCTAATCTTGGTGGCGAATACTACGACAGACATACTTTTTATGGCCAAATTCCTGGACCGTTTGTGAAATTCTTACAGGAAAATGGCATTATGGCCCAATACTCAGCATCGGGAGAATCCCAGCAAAATGGTATGTTGCGGATTATGCTGAGCCACTCCGCTCTACCTGTAAATTTATGGATAGAAGCCCTTAAGACAGCACCGCATATTCTTAACAGGTTCCCAGTAAATAGGTGCCTAAAGCACCGTATGAATTATCGACTGGGAGAAAACCAACTATGAATTATTTTCATGTATGGGGTTATCCTGCTGGAGCAAGGATTTTAATCAATTTATGGGAAAGTTCGACCCCAAGACAGTCAGTTGTCATTTCATTGGTTATCGTGACAAATTTAAGGCATATCGGTTTTATTGTCCAAATCATGCAACTAAGTTTGTTGAAACAAGACACGCTATGTTGTTATAAAGTGATATGATGATGGAGAGTATGCCACCTCAGGAAATAGTTTTGGAAGAAACCTGGGAATATTTCCCAATTCCATTAATTCAAGAACTAGTTTTCCCAGTGTCTACTGATGTTGCGCCTCCTGTTGAGAGGACTATTAGAGAAACTCCTACTAAAAATCATGTCACCATTTTAGATGTCACAAATGATGATGTTATTGTTGAAGATATTTTCAGCAGCCTCAAATTGTCGATGAAGTGCAAAATAATTAACCTCTTAGATGGTCACAACAGACTGGAAAATCTGCTATTCCTGATGGTTATGTCACTTATATGAGTGCGGATATGAATGAGTCAGTGTTGCATAATGAATTAATGATCCCACCTCATCTAAAGAATCCCGACAAAGTGAATATTCGTCTAAATGGATCAATGCTATGAAATATGAGATTAAGTTCATGAGCATTATTGATGTATGGGACTTAGTAGAAATCCATGAAGGAGCCAAAATTATTGGATGCAAATGGGTCTATAAGACCAAACATGACTCCAAGGGTGGCATTTCAAGGCAGTACTTGTGGCAAAAGGTTTCACTCAAAAAGAAGGGACTGATTATAATGAGACTTTATCAATCTCTTCCAAAGATTCCTTAAGGATTATCATGGCACTTGTGGCTCATTATGATTTGGAGCTGCATCAGATGGATGTTAAAATAGCATTCATAAATGGAGACTTATATGAGTGTCGAGACATCGTAGTAGTTTTCATAGACGGGGGTGCCATGAGACTACGGTAGAGACGTGGGGTAACGGGATAGCGTAGTAACACAGAACACGGGATTTTACCCAGGTTCGGTACGTCGCGACAGTACGGCGTACCTACTCCTGCACTTCTCACTAATTGGGACAAAGCCCGTTTATCGGGGTTACAATGTGAGGGTGTAGATCTAGCTTCTCGGAGAGGATGAGCTTCTCGGCGAGTTGCGTAGAGCTTGAACTTGTGTCTAACTTGTTTTAATCTATCTCCCGTCCGGCTTTATATAATAGCCGGATTAGGGCTTACAGAATAAGAAACCTAGAAGAATACGTTTAACTTGTAACTTGGAAAGCAAGGAATCCGTCTTCTCCTCCAAGCCAGATCACGCGGGCCGTGATCCGGGTTCTTCTAGAATCCGGCTTCTGCGCGTCGGTCTACTGGGCCGCCCAATGGACCCAAGCCCATTACCATGTAGGCCACCCTGGTAGTCCGGCTCTTTGTCTACCATCTTCTATACCCCTATTCAGTATATATCCGACAATGAGGATGTTTACTTGGCACAACCGGAAGGTTTTGTTATGGAAGGGAAAAGAACATTTAGGATGTCATCTTAAGAAATCCATCTATGGCTTGAAACAAGCATCATGGCAGTGTTATTTAAAGTTTGATCAAGACATAAGGAAATTTGGTTTCGTAGAAAAAGTGGAGAATTGTGTTTATGTTAAGTTGAGGGGGCGTAAATTTATCTTCCTGATATTGTATGTTGATGACATACTTCTAGCCAGCAATGATAAAAATATGTTGTTGGAAATTAAGAGGTTTATTTCCTCTAAGTTTGATATGAAGGATGTAGGTGAAACAACTTATGTCTTAGGAATTGAAATTCACCGGGATAAATCAAGAGGAATCTTGGGGCTATCTTAGAAAGCATATATTGAGAAGGTACTGAAAAAGTACAACATGCATAAGTACTCAGCCTCGCCTCCTCCTATTGTTAAGGGCGATAAATTTGGGACTTTTCAGTGCCCAAGAAATGATTATGAATCTGCACAGATGAATTCAATTTTGTATGCCCTCAATTGTTGGAAGCATTATGTATGCACAAGTGTGCACTCACTCTCATTTAGCATTTGCGACCGGGATGCTTGGCAGATATCAGGCTAATCCAGGTTTGTATCACTAGAAGTCTACTAAAAAGGTCTTGCGTTACTTGCAAGGTACTAAAAGCCTCATGCTTACTTATAATAAATTTGATAACCTACTAGTGAGGAGAAAATTTATTGTGATTATAATATGTCTCCTATTTATGATGATTATAATGATAGCTACTTTGTTGAATTTTCTCCCACTACTATTAATGAGAATGACTATGCTTATGTGGAGAGTAATAATAGTTTTATGCATCTAGATCATGACAAGAATGTTTTATGTGATAGTTATATTGTGGAGTTTGTTCATCATGCTACTGAATATGTTACTAAAACACCTCTCTTTATGTTTAATTTTTTGAAGTTGCATTTGTTTTCTATTCATATGCTAGTTGCTTTGTGCTTCATTTCTTTGTTTTCTTACAAGATTTGTCACATACTCATTTTTCTATCTTGTTGTAAGGGAGAAAACACAAATTTTGGAACCAACAAAAGAAATGTTGGATATGTAACGCATATGAGTGCTTGTTCCTATGTGTAATCCCTAATCTTAATTCCATGAGAAGCTTGGCAAGGTTGGTATCTCTATTAATTCTTGATATAAATATCAATCTTCCAATTCCTTACCAAATAACCTTAGTCATGGCTTAATTCTAAGGAGAATTCCCTAAGAAAAATGTCTAAGATTTCATCTATCTCCTTTTTATTTCTTTCACTTTTGGACTCTTCCAGTTATGGTGAAACAGAACCCAAATTCTCGTTATCTTTGCTTGGCACTGATACGTCATAAACGTATCCTTAATTTCTGATGTTCCGTGTTGTTTTCATGTTATTTCCCACATGTTTGCTATACACTTTATGTCATTTTTATCGATTTCAGGGACTAACTTATTAACAAGATGCCACAAAGCCAGTTCCTTGTTTTATGATGTTTTTAGTTTCACAAAAGTTGTTCTGGAAATATTCTCGGAATTGGAAAATTCGAAACCCAGAAGTCCTAGAATTCCCGAAGGTTCCACGGAGTCCCGAAGAGACCCAGAGAGTGGCCAAGGGGGTCCACACCATAGGGCGGCGCGCCCCTTGGCCGCGCCTGGGGATGGTCTGGGCCCCCCAGGTGCCCTCTGCCATCGCCTTTCGCCTACATAATCCCCTCGATATATCAACCTAGAAATATACCACTTTTTCCCGTAAAACACCTGAGGCCGCCGTCATTGTCATCCCCCTTGCGTTTCTGTTTATGGAGCATAAGTAGTCAAAAGGGGAGCCCGAGGGGTGCATGTTTGGCCCACACCACCTGGCTGCGCGGCCAGGGGCGCGTCAAAGGGTGGTGTGGCCCCCTCCTGGCCTCCTTCTGGCTTTCGGCGTCTTCTGGTGTTTTAGGACCAAAGGGGTCTTTTCTGGGCAATTTCCTGAAAGTTGATTTTTTTACACAAAAATGAGACACCAAGGTAATTCTGCTGAAAACAGCGTTATTCCGTGTTAGTGGTACCCAAAACTCACAAGTTTATAGAAAAACAATAAGAAAAGTGTTCGGAAAAGCAGATACGTTTTGGACGTATCAATTTTCCACCATAAATCGTTTAGAGGGAAGCTAGAGAGAGTAGGGATGGCTTGATCTCATGATGGGATAGCTTGTGGGGGTGGTTTTCATGGTGGTTTGTGTGATGGTGGTGGCACGAGTTCATCTCACGGTGGTGGTGGTTATGGTGGTGGGCTGCGTGTTCGTGCTGTCTCGGTGACTTGACGCGCCCGGTAGAAGCACACTTTAAGGGTAAGAATCGACAAACATTGCTCAGTTTTTATTGTTGTTATATAATTTTATAGACGCGCGAATATGTAGTAATAATTTTTGGTAGTGATGTGCGAATATAAGTTCACGGCTGTGTGGATATTTAGTTAATTAATAGATAAGTAAATAAAATTTTGTAGACACGCGGATATGTAGTAATAATATTGGGTAGTACTATTATTCGGATATGTGGTAATATGTAGTTACAATATAGATTGTATATTGTTAACGATATTGAATAATTCTATAGGTCATTAGAAATGTCCGATTTAGTGAGATTCACTTTTTGTTGTGGCCGTGGTAATTTGCTGATAACAGAGAGAGAGGTTGATCTTAGCTAGTTTGCGTACATGGATGTACCCCTACAAGCCTCTAAAACATGGTCTGTTAGGCAGTTGAAAGATTGGTTGGCTCTAAGTTTTAACCTTAATATTGAGACACACACACTCTGTGTCGAGGCACTGTGGACCCGGTCAAGAACAAATTTAGAGTGGTATTTGAGACCCATAGAGCGGGACAATAAGTGGTTGGGCTGGATAGAAGAATGTCAAAAAAGGAACGTTAATCCTGTTGCCCTATTAACTCCCGTGCTTAAGGAGGTTATTGGTCCTGAAGGCGAGGCAGCGTATGAGCCTGGGGAGAGCAGTGAAGGTTATGATCTGCCAAATGTTGGGGGAGATGGTTATGAAACAGGGCAGAATAGTCAGGCAGGAGGAGGAGATGGTACCGATGGTAATGAGAATGGCGATGCAGATGCTGACGATCTTTACGGTCACATGCAAAACCTGATGGTAGATGAGGACGCTGATGGTGATAGTGATCTTGGTAATGATTCAGATGGTTCTGATGAAGACGATAACCCAGCGGAGGTGCTTATTCCCCATGCATGGAATTAGGACTACTCATCCGCAATGATCATGAACGACGGGTATGATTCTACATTTCAGTATCACCAGCACAATATTTCAACGGGTGCAGTTTATCCCAATAAATAAGCTATGAAGGATGTAATCATTAAGTGGACAATGTCTACGTAGAGATTTTTGAGAACCAAAGTGTCGAGTCAGAAATACTTGAGAATGAAATGCAAGGAAATCGATTGTCTCGGGAGGGTGCATGGTTACCTCCCAAAGAATGGTATTAATTGGGTGATAAGTTTATTAGTGCATCACACTTGTGTTAATACAAGCATCCCTCAAGATCATGGTAACCTTTCGTCCATGCTTATTGCTCGATTGTTTTACACCGAGATAGTGGAGAGCAAAGCAATGGAAGTGAGGGCAATCCAGCGTAAAGTATTTCTGAAGTTCCAGTATCATATTTCATATGGTAAGGCTTGGAGGGCTAAGCATAGGCTTGGAGGGCTAAGTATATCATAACAATTGGAGGCCGCCATGACACTTGCCGTTCATGACGAGGTAGCAGAGTTTGGACGCTCAGTGACTTCTGGACGTCTTCTACCACACCCGCCTCATTTGGTGACCTGGGCCGAGCGCCTACAGAGGAAGCTAGGAGATATCTACCGGACTATCACGTGCACCCGCAGGTCGGACGTTGTTACCTAGCAGGTAATAAACCGCCCCCCGCGTCCTGCAACATATTAACATAGGCCGACACAAGAGCGGCACGAGCCGCGTCCACGTCTCTCCTCGTAGCCGTCACCGCGGTCATTGCCCAGGCCACAATCACCTAACCAGGCGGGTAGTTCGGTGTGGCAACCTAGGACACCGCCGCCTTACCACGCAGGTAGTTCGGCGTGGCAGCACCAGCAGGGTCCCACGTCCGGCTTCCTGATTCAGTCACAGGGTCCCTCGGCGGGTCTTTTCCAGCCACACCCACAGCAGCCATAGGATAATTATATTCACATTCTCTTCATCTCAATATCCATTGGGATTAACTATTTATGCACTTTTTATATGATCAAGTTCAGAAGTCTATAGAGGTCAGGCCTCTATGCCCATGGTCGGGTCCTCTTGGAGCAGTGAGCACGATGCCGCCCCACGGCCAGGAGGCTCCCATGTCCCAGTACGACGAGTGATTCGGGAACATCTATCACACTCCTCCACCAGGTCCCACCCCGGATACACAGTACGACGAGTCCGGGTCCTTGATTCCGATGCTCCAAGTTTGGTATCCTGACAGGTATGCCTGGACGCCTCGTGATGCTCGACCACCGCCTCCCCGTCTCCAATACAGACGTTGGCGTTGATGATTTTATCTATTACCAGAGACATGCATATCTACTTATGTATGAGACATATGTTTATCTACTTATGTATGAGACATATTTGTATTCTGTGTATGACACATATGTTTATTTAGTTATGTACGCGACATATATGTATTCTATGTATGATACATATGCGTATATTAGTTTGTACCGAACATATTTAACCAATTAAACTCGATGACTTCACTTCGCAAGACCGAAAATAAAATAACATACAACTAACGACAACAAACAATTACAACTTGAAATAATAAAAGACGCATAGCGATAACTAATTAAACATGACGACTTCACTCCGCTCTCCCACGTGAACGTGATGGAGGCATGAAGTCGTCATCACTATTTTCATCATCGACAGGTTTAGATGAACCTACACTCTTACACATAGTTTTAAACATGACTTGACTTCTCGGCGTAAAGTCATCGTCACTGTTCTCATCAGCAATTGTCTTCGATGCGGCAACACTCTTCCCTTTTGATGCGCCAGCACTCTTCCCCTTTGATGTCCCACCACGCTTCCCCTTTGAGGCGGCACCACCCTTCCCCTCCGATATTGTCCTCAAGATCCACTTAACATGGATGTTGGACTCCGGAAACCTCCTAGGACATGGCCCAAACAGTATGCTCATCCATCATAGTGCATGATCTTTTTGTTCAGGAACTCCGCGTCCGCAGGCCAGTGCTGCATATTGAGAATAAAAGACAAACATAAATTAGAACGATGAAAATTCATTTAAACATTATGTAAACTCGTAAATAAATTATCTCAACGTGAAGTGCATAGGCGGCCGGAGAAAGTTGTATCTTATCGCTAGTAGTTGAGATAGACAAGACCCAACTCAATCCTTTTTAGCTCAACTACTCTAGACAACTTATGACGCCACCTCAATAGTTCATTCCTAATTTCATCGGTGGTTCTAGGCGGGAGGTTATATCTGGCTAAATTTTTTCCCAAAGAAAATGCATGGTCACAGTCGGTCATTAGTTCCATAAAACTAACTACAACTCTACCCTCCCTCCTATTAGCGCAAGAACCTTTGGCCGCATGATATAGAATACACCATGAGATGTATGGGTCGAGACCACCACTACCACTATCTGCCGTCACTATAATGCC
This sequence comes from Alopecurus myosuroides, assembly GCA_028641055.1. Taxonomy (NCBI): domain Eukaryota; kingdom Viridiplantae; phylum Streptophyta; class Magnoliopsida; order Poales; family Poaceae; genus Alopecurus; species Alopecurus myosuroides. The sequence goes on along the minus strand of CM054063.1, from coordinate 195,921,159 downwards.
TCCGACAAGTTCACTACACACAGCACAGACCACACAATACACACTTGCATCACAAAGTATGCGAGGGTTTATATAGGAACCCTCTCGACACGGTGGCGTGAAAAATGCGCGGGGGAAAGTGGCGGGAAAAAAGGGCAGAAAATGCTACGGGGAAGAAATAGGTGGGAGAAACTGGCGGGAGAAATGGCAGAAAAAAAAACCATAAGTGGGCTCTCGGGCTGGCCAGTCCCGACAAATTTTGGTATGCCCCAACTGGGAGTGGGTGCGTCAGCAAGGAGGCAATCGGGCGCAGCGTAACCGATAGGCCATAATCGGGCTCAGCGTAGCCGACATGAGGCAGTCGGGCACAGCCCCGACGATTGGGTTCTATTTTCGAAAATTATCCAATCTGCGTATTATTTTTCGAATTACGTAATAAAAACAAAACGTATTATTTAAATTTAATTTTGCCAGTTCCCAGCCCAACCCCAACCCCAGCACGCAATCGCCCCCAACCCCAGCACGCAATCGCGCCCACAGGCCGCAGCAGCCCAACCCAACCCCAGCACGCAGTCACGCCCACAGGTCGCAGCAGCCCAACCCCAACCCTAGCCCCATTCCACTCTCAGTTCACTCCTCATCGCACTCCTCTTCCGCCACCGTCCGGCCACCGGATCCGCCGCCCCTCCTTCGCCATAATCCTGGCAACCTGCGAAGCTCCATGTAAAACCTGTTCCCGCCCTAGATTTCCGCAAACGATTGCCTGTTGCTGCCGTTTTCCCCCAGTCGAATCGATCGAGGTCCGATCGTCGAGGCTTCAACATGTCCGAAGGCGTATCATCTGATTGCGAAATCGTTCCTACAAGAGACGGTCGCCTCTTCCATTTCCGGGTAAGACTCTCGTCGCCCCCTCCTGCCCAGATTCTGCTCAAGACGACCTTCCTTGCAGGATGCAAATGCACTGCATATCACTGCATACCCCTAGGTTCGAGCACCGACATCCTGGTCGCTCTCAACGTGCATCGTAACCCCGCCCTGGAAACGGCTGCCAAGGTGTCTACACACATGGTTTTGCTCGACAAGACCGGCTCGCCGGCGCCTGGGATCGGGAGAAGAAGAACCTTGATCGGGAGCACGGAACGTTCTTACATGCTGCGCGCACCGAGGGACGATGTCAAGGCTAACTGTGTGGTGGACAACTACTTCGTGGTGCAGTGCTCCGTGGACATCGACTGGACACCTCCAGCTTCATGGATGAAGGATTTAGGTCATGATTTGGCCATTATGTTTGACAAAAAAGATCTGACAGATGTTTCCTTTGATGTTGGGGAGGAGAGCTTCAGTGCACATCGCCTGGTGCTCGCGGCCCGATCGCCCGTCTTTAAGGCGCAGCTCTATGGCCAGATGGCTGAAAGCAAGATGACATCTATCACTATCCAAGACATGGAGGCTTCTACCTTCAGATCTATGCTCCATTACATGTATCATGGTTCGTTGCCCGATGCTAGCAAGGCAGATGTTATCTCCACTATGGCAGAATACCAGCATCTGCTTGTAGCCGCTGATAGGTACGGGTTAGAGAGGCTAAAGAAGAATTGTGAGGGCAAGCTATGTGCTAACTGTATCACAATAGACAGTGTGATTTCGTTGTTGGAGCTGGCGGAGGACCATGTCTGCTCCAAACTCAAGGCTAGGTGCTTTGATTTCCTTGCTGATGGTGACAATTTCAAGATTGTTGGGACATCTTGTGAGTACTTACAGGTGATGCAGACATTTCCGACTCTTTTGGTTGAAGCGCGGAACAGGCTCAAGATACCGCATGGTGAACCAACCATCATGGAACCTCCAGCTTCATCTGTAGAGGAGCAGCTACTGGATTTGGGTTATGATCTGGCTATGATATCAAGTAAACAAGATCTGACAGATGTTTCCTTTGATGTTGGTGGGGAGAGATTCAGTGCACACCGCCTGGTGCTCGCGGCCCGATCTCCTGTCTTTAAAGTGCAGCTCTATGGCCCGATGGCTGAAAGCAAGATGATGTCTATCACCATCCAGGACATGGAGGCCTCTACCTTCAGCTCGATGCTCCATTACATGTATCACGGTTCACTGCCCAATGCTGACAGAAATTATGTATCTTCCACCATAAGTCAGGACCAGCATCTGCTTGTTGCAGCTGACAGGTACGCGGTAGAGGGGCTAAAAATGATTTGTGAGGCCAGGCTATGTAGCAACGGTATCATGATAGACAATGTGGTCTCAATGTTGGAGCTGGCAGAGGACCATGCCTGCCTCGAACTCAAAACCGAGTGCTTTCATTTCCTCACTGATGGTGAAAATTTCAAGATGGTTGCGACATCTGGTGGGTACATCCGTTTGATGCAGAGATTTCCGTCTCTCTTGGTTGAAGTGCAGAATGCGTTCAAGATAGCACATGAGAAATCGACTATCATGAATCCTCGTGCTCACAAGAAAAGCCGAGTGTGTTAGCCATGATGGAATCGATGAATTCCAATCCTCTTAGTAGTTGCATTAATATGTATGTATGTTCGTAGGCATGATGGGATTAGTGGATTCCAATCCTCATAGTAGTTGCATTAATATATATATATGTATGTCCCTCGTGTAGCTATGATGTTTAACGTTCTTGTTAGAGTTCTTGAAAAGACATGATAACACTTGTGCTGCAACTCTGTGCATGTTCATGTGTAACCTTTTAACTGGTCATTCTCTCGTGCAATCTTGTGTATTTGTTTCGAACAACGGCAGCAGTTTTGAAGGAAAATTGTCTTGTATTTTCAGTATGAAGGTACAAATTTGGATTGCCGGTATTAACCAGTACAGGCTTTGTACAGTTTGTTGTGCCAAACAATAGCTCAGGTGCAGTAATTACGGGAAAATTGTGAGCACGGTCAGTTTTGCGGTTTACAAGCAATGGCAACTAGCATCAAGCTTATCGAGTGCCTGGGATGAACAGGGCGGTTCATACCCCTTAATTTACAAGTTCTGGGAGCTGTTTTTTTTTTCTTTTGTGGAGAGAAAATTTGAACTTCAGTTCCCATATTTCAGGAAAGAGACTTGCAAGCAAATTGTTCGTTAAATTACTCCTGCAGAATTCATGTTAGGGTTCTAATTTTTTACAGCTAAATTCATGTTAAGAGTTCCTATAGTGTTGCACGCAGAGAGTGAAATTTGTAAGGGATGTTAGAAATTGCTATAGAACTATATTGTGGCTGGGTACCATAGATGCCAATTTTTTACTAGCATATCTATGGTTGTGCGCAGCTTCATGCCGAATGTATTGACTTTTGGAGTGCAGAAGTGCCGCCGATGCAAGTTGTACATTGCTCTACTAGAAACTCTCACATATCAAACTGAGAGATTCCAGAACATCATCAATAAAACTCCCACAAAAAACTGATACCAATTCTCACCGTACAGGAAGAGAGCACAAACAAACAAAAAGAGTACCAAAATGATATCTGCAACAATAATAGATAAATATCACTGCAACTGAATCAAATTGTGCCTTATACGACAAATACAATACCAAGTTTCTTATTTTACATTTTAACATATTCCAGGTAGGGAAACAGTCTAATTATCCTCGGCTGTTTGAACCATCAGCATGACAAAGTGCTGCCAAATTGCCAAACATGCATTTTTCAATGCGTACAAGTAGCATTTTTCAATGCGTACGAGTATCTTCAACAAATAGCAAACATACCTGAAATAATTCAACCGTGTACCAAATTAGACAATTAGACCAGATCATAGCAACAGCGCAATCTAGTTCTTCCCAGCACTCTAATAAAGTACTCCCTCCATCTCAAAATAAGTGCCTTTGAAATGGATGTGTCTAGATGTATTTTAGTGCTAGATACATCTATTTTAACTCATTTCAGCGACACTTATTTTGAGACGGAGGGAGTACTAGAATCTATCAATCGGAGTCCCCCTTTTGAGAACCTCTTCCATAACCACTGACAAATAATCTTACTATTGCTAGAATACCTGTACCACATAAGGCAGTGAAGCTGACATTACAGTTTGTGTAAAACAAACTTGAATATTTTCATATTTATCCAGAAACTCGTAAAATTAGAAGTGTAGACATCACACGATCATAGATCATTATTTAACACAGTTACAATATCTGAGAGCATGAGAATTAAGTACCTTGCTAACCCTAGAATTTCAAGAATCAAATAGCACCAAATCTAGCCAAACGAAGAGGAAACAATGATGCAAAATGACAGAAGGATACTGATCGCACCAAAGCATTGAATGACATAAGCGACAACATGATTCAAACCCAAGGGACGGAGGAAAAACATATACCTACAGGATTTGATATAGATGAACTCCTACGATAAATGAGCGTAAATCCATGCTACTATTGTTATTAAGATTAGGATTATCTGATGGAAATACCAAAAGTATATGAGCAGAAACAAAAAGGCAAGGTGACTACAGGAACATATAGTGCAAAACTGAGGTTCCTATAGAACATGGTTGAAACAAATGCTGGACATTGTAAGAACGCAAAGAAAACCTATAGAACAGGGAAAAGCATGTGAAATTGTGGACTAGGAAAAATGCAATCGAGGTACAAGCCTAAGGTGTCATATGATCAGGTCAGTTTGGTCTACGGTACTGTACAGAATCAAGCTGCAAAGTAAGCATGCGCTTCTAGTTCATTATGATCTGTTGCCAAGCAAACAAACTTTAGACGTTCAGCTTGGAGACTTTATTTTGGAGATCCTTGAAGCAAAACAACTTGTCTATTTCTCTATCAGCAGTTCAGCACATAAATTTGCAAAACCTCGTCACAGAAATAATACTGTAATCTACCACCAACAGTTTTGTCTTCTGCACTTAACGTCTCATTTGAAGCCTCAAGGAATAGTACGCCCTATTAATGAGATATCCAAAGTAATTGCAGTCACTTCATCAGAGAAAATAATACTGTCGAAACAAATGTTTGTCAACTTATTACTGAGGAAACACTGCAGCACCGTTTTACGCTCAAAACTTTGCCATGGGGGATCTATCAGATTCAAATAGTGTACAAGGTTACGCACTTACACTAGCAGGTGACTGGCAACCTTGGTTACATTACATCTCCCTTATGATAGAAAACAGGATATAACACAGAACAGCTAGAAGCCATATACCTATGTGTGTGTCCATCCGTGCACATCTAAAGCAGTCCAGCGAGTAGCCATTGCGCAGACAGTGTCAGTGCTGTGACCATTGGATGCTCTTGATGTCGATGCCTGCCTTAGCCATCTCATAGAGTGGACTCATCTCACGGAGCTTAAGCACCTGATGCACAGTGAGCTCAGTTGCTCTGTCCACCTCTGCCTCGGTGGTGAAGCGTCCCATGCCAAAGCGAATGGAGGTGTGTGCCATGTCCTCGTCCACACCAAGCGCCCGGAGCACATAGGAAGGCTCCAAGCTAGCACTGGTGCATGCACTGCCACTTGACACGGCCACCTCCTTGAGCCCCATCAGCAAGCTCTCCCCCTCAACATATGCAAATGACAGGTTCAGGTTGCCCGAGTACCGGTGCTCCATGCTACCATTGATGACAACATCATCGACCTTGGCACGGATGCCATCGAGCAGGCGCTGCTGGAGAGCGGAAACCCGCCTCTCGTCATAGTCCATCTCTTTGGCCGCAATTTCGCAGGCAGCACCAAATCCAACAACAAGCGGCGTGGGCACCGTCCCACTGCGGATGCCACGTTCCTGGCCACCTCCACTCATCTGCGGCTCCACACGAATGCGAGGGCGGCGGCGCAGGTAGAGCGCGCCCACGCCCTTGGGTCCGTAAATCTTGTGCGCAGACAGAGACATGAGCCCAATCCCCATCTGGTTGACATCAATTGGGATCTTCCCTAGCGCCTGGGCGGCGTCGGTGTGGAAGTGCACGCCCTTCTCACGGCAGATGCGGCCAATCTCCTCGAGCGGCTGGACAACGCCGATCTCGTTGTTCACGGCCATGACGGAGACCAGCCCGGTGTCGGGGCGGATCGCATCGGCGAGCTGGGCGACATCTATGAGGCCGTCGGGGCGAACGGGGAGGTAGGTGACGTCAAACCCCTCCTGCTGGAGGTACCTGCAGGAGTCGAGGACGCACTTGTGCTCGGTCTGGGTGGTGATGACGTGGCGGCGGCGGTCGCGGTAGAAGTGCATGACGCCCTTGACGGCGATGTTGTTGCACTCGGTGGCGCCCGAGGTGAAGAATATCTCCCTGGGGTCGGCGCCGACGAGCTTGGCGACGCGCGCGCGGGCCTCCTCGACGGCGGCGTCGGACTCCCAGCCGTAGAGGTGGGTGCGGGAGTGCGGGTTGCCGTACTGGGAGATGTAGTAGGGGAGCATGGCGTCGAGCACCCGCGGGTCGACGGGCGTGGTCGCCTGCATGTCCAAGTAGAGCGGGCGGCCCGAGATGCGCACGCCCTTGATGGTGATGGCGTCATCCTCCTCCTCGGCGACGGAGGGGGCGTCGGCCGGCAGGGCCGCCGTGGAGAGGGCACGGGCGGCTGTGAGGGTAGGGGCTGGGGAGAGGAGGCCGCCGCGGCGGAGGAAGAGGGGGAGGAGGCGGCGGGAGAGAGCCATGGGTGGGGATAGGTAGGGTTGAGGAGGCGCCGCTGCGATGCTCCCGTTTCGGCGGAGGGGCGATTTGGGGAATGGTTTATGCGGAGACGAGACGGACAGGGCTACTTGGGGCCTTGGGGGTGGATAGGCACGCGCAAGGCGGTGGAGGAGGCGGGTCTAGGGAAGTTGGGCACGCAACGAAGCGCATCTCTGAGGAGCCCATCGCTGTCACGTAGCCACGCGCCGGTTCGGCCCAGGTTTTGGTTGCGGTGTACGATTTCCGGGAAGGAAAGGTTCCGCTGTGTCCGCGTGGGTTCGGTCTTTAAGGCATCTCTAGTCGTTCGGCCCCTCGGTTTCATATCGGCGCTTTTTAGCGAAAGCGCCGCTCCGCACCAAAACCTGAGTGGGGCGATTTCACCAGCCGTTTCGGCGGCCCATAAAATAGAACAGCGATATTATTTGAAACTTCATCTTCTCGCCCCCAAAATATAGAGCCCTAGTTCGGCGATCACGGCAGCCATGGTTTTGGGCAATCATATTACAAAAAACGTCACAGGTGGGCGATCAAATAGAGTCTAGATCGAATCACACAGACGGGCGCGCGCGGCGTTGGCAAACGTAGGCGATCAGACAGACGCGTCGGCCGGCGTCGGAGCAGGCGGCGAGCTCGGCGCAGCATCCTCCAGGTCGATGACGGCGTCCGAGCAGGCGACGGGCTCGGCATCCTTGTCGACGACGGGCGCGTCATTCTCCAGGTCGACGACGGGCTCGGCATCCTTGTCGACGACGGTCGCGGCATCCTCCAGGTCGACGTGCGTGCTCGTCGGCGCGGTGGTGTAGCTGGTGCCACCAGACGACGTAGTCGGGGCCGGGGGCGTGCTGATGTCGGTCAGGATGAGGTTGCACTGCGCCAGGAACCAAGCTCTCACCTCGGGGGTCATCGCGGCCGGGTCGCCGCCCGTGAGGAAGGCGAGGTCGTTGTTCCTCTTCTTCGCCGTTGTGCCAGTCCTGAGGAGGTCGAGCTTGACCTGCGAGTTGGCCATGAGCGCCGCCCATCGCTGTTTGGCGACCTCCTCCCTCTTACCGGCCTGGGCCTGGGCGTCGGCGATGCAGGTCTCGATCGACGCCTAGAGCTTTGCCGCTGCCGGCGCGCCGTCCCTTGCCAACTTGGCTTTCTTGTGGCCCATCGGCGGACGCCCTTCGGACGCGCCTGCAACCACCGCGTCAGGGACGTACTCCTTGCCCTTGTTGATCGACCGCCGCACCTCCGCCCACTTCTCGCACTTCTCGATGACGACGAAGACGTGAAGGAACTTGAAGTCGGAGCCCGTCGCCACTTGTTGCCGTGCCACTTGTTGCAGGACGCCTGGATGTTCGCCCAATGGTTCGCCATGGCCTTCTGGCCGCGGTCGGTGATGCAACAGGCGTAGTAGGTGTCGATCATCCGGCGCTCGTCGTAGGCGGTCTTCACCCGCTTCCAGTAGTTGTCGACGTGCTGGTTCGCGCCGACGATCGGGTCCATGCTGATCGTTTTCCACGCCTCGGCGAGGAGGACGTCCTCCCTGTTCAACCACTTGATGCGAGGCTCGACGGGGGACGGGGGTACCTTGGGTTCCTTGCGGGGACGTCCAGGACCACGGCGCTTTCGGCCTTCGTCGGCTGGATCTTGCCCCTCTGGCGGCACCGGCGTCTCGTCCACCTCGTCGTCGTCGCCCTGCACCTCCGTCGCCTGCGTGCCCGCAGAGCACCCTTCGCCACCTCCCTGCGTGAAGAACTCCCCGCTCTGCTCGAGGAAGCCAGGGCTCGCCGCCGCCGCGATCGTGTCGGACACGATGATCTCCTCCATGTAGCTGCTGTCCTGGGGCTGAAGTCCGGCCATGATCGCACGGCGGTGGGACGGGGAAGTTGCGTAGCCCGGCGACGCGCCATACATCATCGGTGGGTGGTAGGGGAAGGTGAGGTTGGGGTTGAAACCTCCCAGAGGGTCGCCTTCGACGAACCACGCAGGCGTCGGGTGCGGTGACAGGCGTGGCGACGGCGACGGCGACTGCTTCCATCCGGCGAAGACGGGGCCGAACAGGCTCTTCCGCTTGACGAGCGGCGCTGTGGCTGCGACCGGAGTAGGCGGCTCGTCCGGCGCGACCTCGTCCTCCTCGTCCTCCAACTCCTCTTCCTCGGCGGCGGCCTGCTCCTCCGCCTGCAGCTGCGACATCAGCTGCCTCTGCCGCTGCGCCGCCTTCCTCCCCCGGCGTTTGATGTTGGCCGTATCCAGGCGCGCTCTCTCGGCGATCCACTCCTTGTTGGTCATGCCGGGCGGCTTCTCCTTCGGCGCTCTCGGCTTGCGTGGCTTCTTGCCAAGATCGGCGGTGGCGGGAATGGATACGGCGGTAGCGGCGGCGCGGGGTCCTTTAAATCGGGCGGGAGCCATGGCGTCTAGATCTCGCGGACGGGGGGGAATGGCGGGAATGGAGTGGGGGGAGACATACATGAGGGGGGGAAAGTGGAGGGAAACGCCGAAAAAAGGGAGGGAAATCGCCTTCCGTCGCCGACAGTTGTGGCCCACGCGCGCATTTCGCCCCCCAAGCCGAACTCAGCGCGTTGGGTTCGGCCTGGGTTCGGCGGCGCGAAACGGCGCTAAAAACGGCGGAAAGCGGCGCTAAACCGGATCCTGGGGGGACGGCTGGAGATGCCCTTAGGACATCTTCCACGGGCTGCCTATTTCGCCCGGACAACCCCGATTTAGCAGTCCGGCCGAAAAGCAGGTCCATACGGGGCTGCTCACCTCGTGGCCGCGTCCGTTTTTCGTTCGGACCTGCTCAAATCCGGTTCAAATTTGTTCGAGATATGAGCGGCCGCGGACACCGATCGGACGCGCCCTCGCCCGCGCGCGGCGGGGTGGCCCACCCGTCAGCGACACGGTGACGGTTCACTTGCTCTGCTGGACTACATAAAGCGTCGCGCGTCCCCTCCCGCCCCTACTCTCTTTCTCCCACGTCCTTCTCTCTCCCGCTCGAAAAACCAAGCGTCGCCGCGCCCGCTCTCTCCAACCACCGCACCGAAGCCATGCCTCGCCGCTGGTGGCTGGGGCGGCAAGCACGACAAGGAGGCGGGGTCCTCCTCCCCCGCCCGCCGCCGCGCGCCCCCCACCCCCTCCTCCGGCTATCTCCTCCGACGAGGACGAGCGCGAGGATGAGGACGAGCGCATGCGCCGCCGCCCGTACCTCAACAAATACAAGTGCTAGTGGTACTAGGACAATGCGATCCCAGTACTGTGGTCGGACGTCCACATCACGGACGACTGGCATCTGAATTCCGAGAGGATTCCGGTGCCGCCTGTCCCAGGGCCGGACTAGAGAGGGAGAACGAGATCCTGCGCCACCGCACGGAGCTCCCCGGGGACCTGGGAATGCACCCGGCGTTCGCCCTCGACTCGCCGTACTGGGACACGACGTGCACGACGCCCGCTGGCGCCGCTACTTCGGCCTGCGCGAAGCCCCCCCCCCCCAGCACCCGCCTGCGGGCGTACGCTGCTGCGCCGGCCCGGGGACTCTGCGCATTGGCAGCCCCGTGAGCGGGCCTGTCAAGGAGGAGGAGGAGGTCCCCGGCGACCTCATGGAGTAGGAGGGTCTTGGCACGGCCCTCCACGACTCGGCCATGGAGGCCAAGGCGCGCCAGGAGGAGGAGGAGCGGGAGATGGACGCTGCTGAAATTGCACTATGGTCAACTAGAGGGGGTGAATAGGTTGACTACCAATTTTTCTTCTTTTCCTTTTAATTAGGGCTAAGCAAGATAAAATAAGGTTCTCTACATGTGCAACTAGGTGAGCAACCTATGTGATACAAGATAAAATACACAACGAAAGTAAAATGAAAGGCAACAAGATAAACCACAAGTGTAAAATAAGGAGACAAGGATATGTTTCCCGTAGTTCCTTCTCAAGAGAGGTACGTCTACGTTGGAGATGTGGGGAGCCACCTAGGCGCTCCTCACTAGCACGGTTGTGCACACCTTATTCTCCTTGAGCTTCTCTGGTAAGGGAGATTATCGTTTCCACTATGAGGTCGACTTGAAGGCGTTGAGCAAACCTTTACACGAGCTTGAGGACACTCCACAAGATGGATGGAGGCTCTCAAGCAATCTGAAGCTTCTTGCAACAAGGTGGAAGCTACAAGCACAAGATCTACTAAGGTTTCTAGGCCTCAAGTATGACTCTAGATCTACTAGGATGTGGTGGATGGATTTGAAATTCCTTTGGTGGAATCACGGATCTAGGTCTCCTCTAGATCTCTACAAAGTTTCGGAGTGTTTGAGTGGTTGGAGAGGGAGATCTAGGAGGTTGAAGCTTTCATTAATGGCTAGGAGAGAGAGTGGGAAAATCTTAAGAATTTATGAGGTAGGGGGAGGCTTTAAATACCCCTTCCCCAATGTGGCCGTTGTGCAGTCCATGCAGCACCGGAGGCTCCGGTGGTCTTCACTTGTGCGCACCAGTGTGGCTCGTTTGATCCTTTCTGGAATCTTCAGCGGCGGAGGCTCCGGTGGTGTTGGCGGAGGTTCCGCCCACCGGAGGCTCCGCTCCAGCCTCCGCTCATATGCACCCGAATGTGTTTTTAGCGGAGGCTACACTGGAGGTTCCACCAGAGGCTAGCCCCACAGTGGGGCAGTGGAGCCAGCGGAGGCTCCGGTGGTTTTCGGTGGAGGCTCCGCCAACCGGAGGCTCCACTGCAGCCTCCGCTCTTATGCACCTGAACGTGTTTGTAGCGAAGGCTACACCGGAGGTTCCACCGGAGGCCAGCGCCTGGAAGAGCTGGGAAATGCATGGGGCGGAGGTTCCGATGGTTTCACCGGAGCCTCCGCTACTTTCAAAAATGGCACCCCAACATTGTTTCTTCGAGCTCTTTCCATTCGAAATATTTTTGTAACCCATTGAGATTGTATACTTGATGAACCTGGGCATTTTCATATATATCAAATAGGACCTGCAAGTACTCTAAGATAGACATTAGTCCTATAGTTATGTTGTCATCAATTATCAAAATGGAAGATGATCTTTAATTCTCCCCCTTTTTAGTAATTGATGACAACATCCCTATTTGCATAGTTATAACACACACAACATGGACAGAGCTCCCCCTAGAGATATGCTCCCTTCATGTTGAGAGAATTTAAACAATATCGATAGCTAAACACATATAATATTGAGAACATAACAAGTGATAGAATTAAGGTACTAAGTTCACAAGCTCACATAATGCATAACGAGGTTCACAACACACAATAATTAAACAAACGAAGTTTCCAAATAGCCAACTCTCTCAAGCAAGACGTAAGAGGCAAATCGAAAACACGCTTGAGAGAGAACCCATGCAAATGCCCGCTCCTAAGTAGATATATCTCCCCCTTTGGCATCAAGATACCAAAAGAGGGAGGAGACCGATGCTAACTCCCTATGATCACTCGGAGGAGTTATCCATGCTAGGAGGACAGGCGCGACGGCGAGAGCTGGTGACCTCTTCTCCTGGTTTCTCATCAGACCACTCGATGATCCTCCCCTTGGAATCCTTGGCTTGCCACTTGTCCCAGTTGGTGATGCTATCTTGCACCGTTGACTCCACAGATTCCCCACCATCACGACGAAACTGGCGCTCTGCCTGTGCTGCCCTGCGGTGCTTAAGCTCCTTGTCATAGTGAAGTTCCCATTAATGCTGCTCAATCTTCTTGTTCACTCGGAACACCTTATTGAGATACCTTGCCATTCACTTGAAGGCATTGTCAGGAGGAGGAGGACGAGAGGGACTAACTTCTTCCTTGTCTTCCTCATCAACGATGACCCGTGGCTTGGCCTTGCCTTTGCGAGCAGCGGGAGTGGGATGCACAATAGGCTCGGTGTGGTCCTTGATGAGAAGTCGTTTCTCCATGTGTGGGATCCAATTAGTTTCATCAAGAGGATCTTCCCGGAACTTGTTCTCCCACACATTCAAGATTATCTTCATTATGAAAGGCCCAAAGCAAGCGTTCTTCCTTTGCACAATGACATGCCACAATTCATTCCAAAGGTAATCAAGCACATCAAGCCTCTGAGTCATACCGGAAAGCCGCTTCTCATGAGTGAGTAGCATGAGGTTCTTGAGGAAGCCTTGTATCTCATCAACGTTCCCCGCCTTTGGGTTGATAGTCTCTCGATAGATATGGAGCATAATGTCATAAGTGGGATAGAGGCCCTTGACAAACCCAACAGCAAATTTCTTCCAGTGATAAAGAGAAGTGAGTTGGTCCTTGGGGAGTGATTGAGCATTGGGAGTACAAACACGAAACCATCTGAAAGTATAAGGATGCCGCCTAGAGGGAGGGTGAATAGGCGCTTTAAAATAATTACGGTTTAGGCTTGAGTAAATGCGGAATAAAACTAGCGTTTAATTTGTCAAGCACAAAACCTATGCAAGCTAGGTTTACCTATGTGCACCAACAACTTATGCTAGGCATGATATACAACTATGAGATAGCAAGATAGATGACTTCAAGCATGATGGCTATCACAAAGGTAAATGCATAAGTAACGAGCTAGAGTATAGAGATAATCGAAGCACAAGGAGACACCGGTGTGATTACCGAAGTTCCTTCCCAAGGGAAGTACGTCTTCGTTGGAGAGGTGGGGAGCCACCTAGGCGCTCCTCAATAGAACGGATGTGCACACCTTATTCTCCTTGAGCTTCTCCGGTGAGGGAGATGCTCGTTTCCACTATGAGGTCGACTTGAAGGCGTTGACCAAACCTTACACGAGGTTGAGGCTATCTCCACAACTCAATTGGAGGCTCTCAACGAAGCTTCTTGCAACAAGGTGGAAGCCCCAAGCACTAACCGTCTAGGGTGCTCAATACACTAAAGAGGAACAATCTCTCCGGTGACCAAGCACCCAAGAGTAACAAGCTCACGAACTTCTCTTTCACGAATCTCGTGGGGAACTCAAACCGATGCACCTAATGCAATGGCAAGAACACACAAAGTGGTCAAGAACTTCTCTCCCAAATCCCACCAAAGCAACTAATGCTATGGAGGGAGTAAGGAGGAAGAACAAGGAAAACAACAAATGAATCCATAGATCTAGATCCAATAGGTTCCCCTCACAAAGAGGAGGGATTGATTGGTGAAGTGGTAGATCTAGATCTCCTCTCTCTTTTTCCTCAAGTGGAAGCAAGAATCATTGGAGGGATTGAGAGATAGCAAGCTTTTGAAGGTCAACAATGGAGGTCAAACTTTCCCAAAAGGTTAGGGGACCATTGGGGAAGAAGGACCCTTAAATAGGTCACCCAAATATCCAACCGTTGGAGGAAAAATCGCGCAGGGGCGGAACCTCCGGTGACACAACCGGAACCTCCGCCCCCCGGATGAGTTAGGACACCAAAATGACTGAAAAAATGACCCAACCACCGGAGGCTCCGCCAACATCATCCCGAAGGGGTTTCCGGCGGAGCCACCACCGGAGCCTCCGGTGGTGGAAAAAACTGCAGAACACCCTATATGAAAACGGTCGTAACTTTTGCATCCGGACTCCGTTTTCGATGTTCTTTGACTCGTTGAAATCGCAAAGACGAGCACTAAAAGAATATGCGGAGAAACATCATAGTACAAAATGGGAATATAAAACCAAATGATGAAAAGTTTGTCCTATCAATAAAGGACAACCGGTAGAAACCTCCAACAACAAAAATACGATAAGTTTTTCATACGAAATCCATTTTTGATGAACTTGAGCTTGACATGAAGAACATGACAAGATCTAAAACCTTACATGGAGAAAACCCAAATAAGAACCAAGAAGGATGATGCCAAGTATGCAAAGGTTTGAGCTCTCTACGATAGATACGATCAAGATATGCATTCAAGAGCCCCTCTTGATAGTATGGTTATCTATCCTATAATCCGGTCTCCCAACTAGCATAATGAGACCGGTAAAATAGAAACCCTATCTAAGTCATACCTTTTCCTTGCGCAATCCAATTGAGCTAGATGATGACGATCTTGACTCTCTCAAGTTGGATCTTCTTTCTTGATCGTGTTTGCTAGCACATGCTCCGCTTGATGAAGACTTGCAAGTTGCTCCCCCATACACCATTATGGGAGAGACCCTTAATGGCAAATCTTCACGAGGCCACAAACTCCAAAAGGGTGGCAAGCATCAAGCATAGGATTTCTTCTAGATGCTTCACTTGAGCTTCCACGTCAAGCTAGGTGACGAACACCGCTTGACGATGACATAGACAATGGGCAATATGAAATCTTCCTTTTTGTTCATGCCCATGGAAAGATACCATACCATGAGATACACAATCCCACTTGGTACATCGTGTAGCTTTGTGTGTTGATCACTAGCTTGATCAACCTTGTATCTTTTCTTCTCACTTCAAATGATGATGTCTTGAAGATAACCATGAAGGATAACCTAATACTTTTTCTTCAAGACACACTAGAAATAAGCTCAACTCAAACCATGACCATTCTTCATGTAAATCCTTGAATATACATGACTCCATTATTTCCTATGGACAAGATCTACAAGGATAACTCAATGCAAACATTAGTCCATAAGGATTGTCATTAATTACCAAAACCACATATGGGGCACCATGCACTTTCAATCTCCCCCATTTTGGTAATTGATGACAATCCCTTTTTACGAGGGTTTATATGATGAATTAAGCAACCATGCAAAACAAAGAGCAAGGATGCAATAGCATGGAAGGAAAATGCTTAAGAACGAAACTAAAGCATAGAACCAAATTCCCTTAAACCCTCTGAACTTCTCCCCCATTGGCATCTATTGCCGAAATGGGAAAAAAGATTAGAATGACAATATAATAAGAGCTCCCCCATAGTGTATGCATTCCTCATGATATGAGTGAAATAAAGAGCATATATCCAACTAGGAATAGATGGAGGGAAATCAAACTATATTGAGGATCCAAAGATTTACAAGCAAAGTCAAATTGAAGGATACTTTCATAAAGAAGCAACCAACCAAAGGATCCAAAAAACCGATTGACCAAAATCAATATTATGATAATATCAACCAAGTGTTCTAGAAAATCAAGAGGGAACTCCCCAAGGTACATGAAAAATGTTAGATTTGAATTACTATATGATGTGCAGAACATGGAATCATCACTCCCTTCTAGATAATTTTGAACACAAACAAGAGCAAGAGAATAGATTGGAAATGAAGCAAAGAAATTGGCAAACAAACAAGAATTGAGCAATTAAGATCAAGAAGCGACAAGTAAAGATTTACTTAACCGAAAGAGATGAGTGTGACAAGGAAAGATATTTGTAGGAGACTAATAGGATGAGAAAAGATTCATCATAGTCTTTAAATATATGAGGCACATAGTGCATATAATGTCTTTCCCATACACACAAACCAACAAATGATAAAACACATAGGTCCACAAGCTTTATAAGATGCAAAAGGAATACCAAAAGAAAAGCAAAGCTTGTGCCTTTTAGGAACCACCAAGTAATATAAAGCAATAAAATATGGTCACTAAAGAAATAAAATATCAATTAAAGATGTAACTATTCTCGTGTGTATAAGTTTCTAAGTGGACACCAATCACAAAGATATATATCCACAAAGAAATATGCACACACAAAAATAGGTACAAGGGTGAAGAACATGATACCTAAGATAGGTTCATAAATATACCAATAAGATTTTTGCTTGAAAGCAAAGCACTAGGCTTAGTTTAATATTAAGGGGATATAAATGGACAAACAATAAACTCATCAACGCATCACAAATATCACAAGGGAAAAGTGATAGTTGGAATGCTTCAAGAAAGGTAACGCATATCACAAAAGATTCAAATGTTTTTTTTTGAGAATTCATCAATATTGCATATGAGAGACTTCAAGTAGAAGTTACTAGATTAATATACTTGGGATTGGTGAATCAGGAAAATTATTATAAATATCCCCTTAGTATGTAATCATCCCGGCTTACTCATAGTTGCAATAAAGATGTTTTTGATAAGACATTTGCAAGAGCCAAATGAAATGCAACAAATGGAATTCATGCCAAGATAAAACCTACACAAGGTTTAAAGCTAGAAATGTTTGCATGGAATAGATACTTGTTACCGAGACGGCATTGGTGATGAAGAGGATGCGAGTTTGATAATCATCGTAGCTTGACTCCTATGATATGATGGTGAGAACACCTTCCTTATTAATGGAGCAAGAAACCAATGTATCTCCATTGTACCTAAAAACAAAAAACAAGTACAAAATGGTTCCCAAACTTATTGGGTCCAAAGTAGTTAGAACAACTACAATACATAGGACAAACTCCACATAAATATGTGCATATTAATATGAATTTGAATTTTATGCACATCTTAGCCATTTAGGATTAGATGGAGTTTATCCTATATATTGGATCAACGAAAGTAAGCATGTCAAAGGATATACATAGTAAATATACATGCACAAAACTTTCAAGAACCAAACAAGATACACATTGGACAAAATACCAATTAAAACAAACAAGGCACTCATAAGAGATAAAATCAAACGAAGTGTCCAAATTATATCAAAACACATGATTTAGGAAATTAAATAGAGAAGATAACAAAAACAACATCAAAGAATAAACAAACCCTCTACACTTTTCATGATGGCACACAAAGTAGCAAGACGAAAAATGTTCGTCTTTCAAAGAGACAAGTCATTGGAATAAAATACCAATTTCAAGACAACAAGTGTTCAAACACATGTAGGATAGTTCTTCCAATAATAGTGTATTAATTATGATATTGCATTTGAATACAAGATGCACATGATGGAATCATTACTCTCCATATATATTGTTCAAACACTAGTCAAGCTCAAGAAAAGCAATAGGATGCAATACCAATTAAAGAATTGTGTTCTACTCAATGTAGGATAGCTTCCCCAAGAAATGCAACACAAAGAAGTATGAATTTGAATGAGAGTGCACACGAATGGGATCATTGCTTTTCCTAACTCAATAAAGCATAAAACAAATTTTGAGTAGAGCAAGGAAGACTCAAAGGAGTTTGAACCAAACAAATCCTTGGCAAGAAACAAGGCAATTTTAGAGCAATGGACAAAGTAAATATGATCAATAAACTTACCACACATTATTATAACTTGTCAAAGACAAGATATGTATGGAGATATTTCTTGGTGGTATATTTGTTCACAATCATATTCACAAAACATAAGCATGTGGTAAAAGATAGGAATGAAACACCATACTTAAATAGAGATTCTTGGTGGCTTCAATAGTCGAATGACCATGCAAATAAATGATTAATATATCAAGAAGCAACCGGTTCCCGAGAAGGTAAATTCTAGTGCTAATTTGTGGAAAACCGCACCAAGAAACTCTCACAA
Organism: Alopecurus myosuroides; assembly: GCA_028641055.1. Lineage (NCBI taxonomy): Eukaryota > Viridiplantae > Streptophyta > Magnoliopsida > Poales > Poaceae > Alopecurus > Alopecurus myosuroides. Next base: position 195,903,168 of record CM054063.1, on the reverse strand, counting down.
ATAAGATACCAAAAGATGAGCAAATAAAATCATTTAAGCAAATTTAAACTTGTTTGAGCACACATGCCACATAGGAACAAGATAATTAACAATATCCATTCTATGTGGCAAAACTTAAATGTTCACATTCTTTAGGCTTGTAATATGCACAAACATATTACTCCCCCATAATGTGATAATCCATATCTTCCTAGCAAGAGGCAAACAAAAACCAACTTGAGATAATTAGTAGACATTAGAATTTGAATTTCTCATGAGTATGAGATACCACATAGAGACTAGATACTATTGAAATATCAACACTATGTGGTATTCCTCATGTACACACATTTTGGGATTGTGAAGTGCCAAAGGCATATTAATCTCCGAAAATGGGATAGTCCATTAATCACTCAAAAGAGCCAAATAAGATACACACAAGATACAATTAGGCTCAAAGCAAACTCATACATACATTTTGTGCGAACCGACAAACACATACTAGATTACTCAAGGATAAGTAAGTAGTAAGCACAAAATATACAAAATACAAGCAAGGTACAAAACCAATACATGCAAAGGGGCAAGCAACTTTCAATGTATGTATATAATGTAATAAATACAAGTTACCGCAAGAAGGAGCATGGAATATGAGATAGAGACGTGATAATCCAAATGACTTGGCTTAAGGAAAGTATACGTTATCAAGATCCCTTAATTCTTCATGATATAGCCAAGTCTCCAATGTCCTCCGATAACACCTATTGATCAAGTTTGAGCTTGTTGGTCCCCAACCAAGTTGGGTCCTAAGAGTTTAGTCACAATAGGCTTGGCAACCCAAATGGTTCTTTTCTTGACACCACTTTGAGTACCAACATATTTGGCAAACACATTGCCCACATCATCCTTCCGAATGGAATACACATCATCAATTATGATAGGGTTGGATAATGTACCATTAGTGCATGAAGAAGCAAGATGGCCCTTTTCACGACATAAGTAGCAACAACGACTCCTTCCATTCTTCTTAGTTGATTTCTCAACTTGAGAAGCATTAGCTTGAGTCTTCATAGGAAGAGGCATTTCTTCAACTTGAAGTTGAGATTGAGGTTGAACTTGTGGCCGCTTCCCTTGTTGCTTCTCGCTAAGTTTCTTCTTCTTCAAAGGGCATGATCTAACATGATGCCCTTCAACCTTGCACTTGAAGAAAACAATATTGGCCAAATTCTTGACTTGTTCATGGCCCTTCTTCTTGTCGACCTTGGACTTGTTCTTGTGATTGGAAATAAATCCAAGTCCTCTCTTGTCATTGGGGGATTTTTGGACACTCAACATATTATCAAGTGTAGACTTCCCTTTATGACACTTCTCCAAGTCTTTCTCCAATGAAGTGACTTGGGCTTTGAGCTCTTTGATTTCCTCTACATGGTTAGTATCAACACAAGAGCTAGAGGAAGTAGATGCATCATTATTAGAGCAACAAGGTAAGGAAAGAAATTCATCATAAGATGTGGGAACATTATGAGAGGATGAATTACTAGGACTAGCACAAGGAAATATAGCATTTAGAGTAGATATTGTGCCTTTGTCCACATGAGGCTCACAAGATGTTACCTTAGTTAACATAGCCTTATGATCTAATTTTAGCCTCTCATGGGAGACTAGAAGATCCTTATGAGAGCTTGAGAGCTTTTCATGAGTTTCTTCCAATTTCCCATAATTACTAGTTAGCAACTCAAGTTGACCCCGTAGCTCAACATTATCCTTTAATGTGGATTCTTCACAAGAAATAGAGTTAGTAGCACAAGCATCAACATTTATAGCTTTGAGGTCATTAGAAAGAGAAATAGATAATTCATTGTCCCTTCTAAGCTTAGAAACGCTAATAGCATATGTTTCTTCTAGACTATATAGTTTCTCTTCAAGAGAATATCTAAGGGACCGCTCTTTCTCAAAAGCCTTTTCAAGCTCTTTGTCCTTGATAGAATGACTACCACTATGACTTTCCAAAGTCACGATGATATCCTCCTTTTCATCTACAAGAGAGTTGGCCTCATCAAGTTGTTCTAGGAGAGCATTCACATTTTCTTTGGTCTCACCAACAAGGCTTGCGAACCATAAGCCTAATTTCTTAGACTCATCATCATCTTCCTTACCAACATCATCATCACTACTATCATCATAATATATATTGGGGTTCAAAGTGGAAGATACCTTTGAATCCTTGGACATAAGGCAAAATGTGGCAGATGATGATGAATCATTACTTGAGGCACCACTCAAGTCCACATCTTGTTCCATAGAGAGTTGAGTTTCCTTTAAATTGTTAGCCATACAAATACTAGAGGAAACACAATCATTTTTATCATGGGAACAAGATAAAGCAAGCATATCATCATGAGATTTAGTCAAACAATGATGACATGATATGCAAAGACTATCAACACAAGCATGTAAAACATTTTTGGTGCTAGTTGTGTTTAAGTCCAAAGATGAGACATTGCAATAAGATAGAGATGAAGGATCATCAATAATAATCTCACTATCATTATTGTCAAGCCTATCACTACTCACCATCTCATTAGTTTGTGGCTTACCAAATGTTGGTGAAGTAGAAGAAGTTGAGAACTCATCACGACCGGAGATGGAGGGAGAGCAATTATCCTCAATAATATTGGACACTCCATATTTATCTTGAAGCTTTGTCCATAACTCATGATCATTCCGAATAGGAAAAAGTGGCTTAATAGCTACAAGGCTCACAAGAAGGAAAAACGCATTAATAGCAAGAGCATCGAGAGATAAGTTTTTCTCTTCCTCTAAAGTTGGATTTTCAGGATCCTTTGGAGGAGAAAAACCCATCACTACAATTTTCTCCATGTGTGGGTCCATGACCCGGAAATAAATGAGCATGCGAAATTTCCAACGATCATAGTTTGTGCCATCGAAATGAAATGTGGGATCGTGCACTAATTCACTAAGCGACATCATTAATCTCAAGGCGGTGAAGCCTAACAATGAGAGCCCTGGCTCTGATACCAATTGAAAGTATAAGGATGCCGCCTAGAGGGGGGGTGAATAGGCGCATTAAAATAATTACGGTTTAGGCTTGAGTAAATGCGGAATAAAACTAGCGTTTAATTTATCAAGCACAAAACCTATGCAAGCTAGGTTGACCTATGTGCACCAAAAACTTATGCTAGGCATGATATACAACTATGAGATAGAAAGATAGATGACTTCAAGCACGATGGCTATCACAAAGGTAAATGCATAAGTAACGAGCTAGAGAATAGACATAACCGAAGCACAAGGAGACACCGGTGTGATTACCGAAGTTCCTTCCCAAGGGAAGTACGTCTTCGTTGGAGAGGTGGGGAGCCACCTAGGGGCTCCTAAATAGCACGGATGTGCACACCTTATTCTCCTTGAGCTTCTCCGGTGAGGGGGATGCTCGTTTCCACTATGAGGTCGACTTGAAGGCGTTGACCAAACCTTACACGAGGTTGAGGCTATCTCCACAACTCAATTGGAGGCTCTCAACGAAGCTTCTTGCAACAAGGTGGAAGCCCCAAGCACTAACCGTCTAGGGTGCTCAATACACTCAAGAGGAACAATCTCTCCGGTGACCAAGCACCCAAGAGTAACAAGCTCACGAACTTCTCTTTCACGAATCTCGTGGGGAACTCAAACCGATGCACCTAATGCAATGGCAAGAACACACAAAGTGGTCAAGAAATTCTCTCCCAAATCCCACCAAAGCAACTAATGCTATGGAGGGAGTAAGGAGGAAGAACAAGGAAAACAACAAATGAATCCATAGATCTAGATCCAATAGATTCCCCTCACAAAGAGGAGGGATTGATTGGTGAAGTGGTAGATCTAGATCTCCTCTCTCTTTTTCCTCAAGTGGAAGCAAGAATCATTGGAGGGATTGAGAGATAGCAAGCTTTTGAAGTTTAACAATGGAGGTCATACTTGCCCAAAAAGTTAGGGAACCATTGGGGAAGAAGGCCCCTTAAATAGGTCACCCAAATATCCAACCGTTGGAGGAAAAATCGCGCAGGGGCGGAACCTCCGGTGAAACCACCGGAACCTCCGCCCCCCGGATGAGTTAGGACACCAAAATGGCTGAAAAAAATGACCCAACCACCGGAGCCTCCGGTGGTTTCACCGGAGGCTCCGCCAACATCATCCCGAAGGGGTTTCCGGCGGAGCCACCACCGGAGCCTCCGGTGGTGGAAAAAACTGCAGAACACCCTATATGAAAACGGTCGTAACTTTTGCATCCGGACTCCGTTTTCGATGTTCTTGGGCTCGTTGAAATCGCAACGAAGAGCACTACAAGAATATGCAGAGAAACATCATAGTACAAAATGGGAATATAAAATCAAATGATGAATGGTTTGGCCTATCAACAAAGGACATCCGGTAGAAACCTCCAACAACAAAAATACGATAAGTTTTTCATACGAAATCCATTTTTGATGAACTTGAGCTTGACATGAAGAACATGACAAGCTCTAAAACCTTACATGGAGAAAACCCAAATAAGAACCAAGAAGGATGATGCCAAGTATGCAAAGGTTTGAGCTCTCTACGATAGATACGATCAAGATATGCATTCAAGAGCCCCTCTTGATAGTACGGTTATCTATCCTATAATCCGGTCTCCCAACTAGAATAATGAGACCGGTAAAATAGAAACCCTATCTAATTCATAAATTTTCCTTGCGCAATCCAATTGAGCTAGATGATGACGATCTTGACTCTCTCAAGTTGGATCTTATTTCTTGATCGTGCTTGCTAGCACATGCTCCGCTTGATGAAGACTTGCAAGTTGATCCCCCATACACCATTATGGGAGAGATCCTTAATGGAAAATCTTCACGAGGCCACAAACTCCAAAAGGGTGGCAAGCATCAAGCATAGGATTTCTTCTAGATGCTTCACTTGAGCTTCCACGTCAAGCTAGGTGATGAACACCGCTTGACGATGACATAGACAATGGGCAATATGAAATCTTCCTTTTTGTTCATGCCCATGGAAAGATACCATACCATGAGATACACAATCCCACTTGGTACATCGTGTAGCTTTGTGTGTTGATCACTAGCTTGATCAACCTTGTATCTTTTCTTCTCACTTCAAATGATGATGTCTTGAAGATAACCATGAAGTATAACCTAATACTTTTCTTCAAGACACACTAGAAATAAGCTCAACTCAAACCATGACCATTCTTCATGTAAATCCTTGAATATACATGAACTCCATTATTTCCTATGGACAAGATCTACAAGGATAACTCAATGCAAACATTAGTCCATAAGGATTGTCATTAATTACCAAAACCACATATGGGGCACCATGCACTTTCACCATCCATTGTCAAAATCCGGGTCACTAGCAAAAGGTCCATGATCTGGGTAACCGCCAAGAAGAACTCCAACCTCTGACAACTTGATAGTGAGCTTCTGTCCCTTAGTCATCCAGATGAGATGACGCTCTGTTTCATTGGCAAGGTGTACAGTAGCCAAGAACTCACAAACCCATTCCTCATCATAATCTTGTTGCACCTGCATAATGGGAGCAAGGCCAAATGCATCAACAATTGCCAGGGCTTCTCCAAAGTAATCGGGCTTCCTCTCCATATGAACAAAGTTGATAGCGTGTTGAGGGGCAACATTCTCCTTGGGCTTTCTCATAAGGATCTCATGATAAATTTGAGCTTGAAAAATGGTGTGGAATCGTGGGTCCGTACCCCGGAACTGTGGCATCAAGCAGTTGCGATCAACAATATATGGGTTCTCGCGACGAGTCGCCAAGAACACTCCCTCGGACACTTGAGAGGCAGATTTCTCCTTGCAAGGTAAAGTCTTCTCGGGAGACGGGAATCTTGACTTGCGCTTGGGCTGAGATGGATCCAAAGTCTCCTCAATTTCATCAACTCTTGGAGCCTTGCGACTAGCCACGCTCTTGGAGCGAGTGCCCTTGCCCTTGGAACCGGAGGCATCTATGAAAGAGATATAGCAAGAAAAGCATGAAGAAGAGGTAATGCTCAAGTTTATATGACGCACAAATCCAAGAAACAAAGATATGAGGAACATTATGGATGAATAACAAAGGGGGTAGGGCACATGAACAAATCAACCCTAAGAACCAAAGTGATTCGTGCCTAATACTCACAATCTAGGTTTCTAGGGTTCGTACTCGTGATTTCCTACTCCAAAAACTAAATCCATTCATCTAGATGTGAAGAACATGTGGCTCCTAGTGCTTCCCCATCCATCAACTAGATGGGAGAGAGAGAGAGAGAGCTACATACCCGCATCCATGGTGGAAGGTGAGGGAGGAGGAAGATCCCGGAGCGGTCCAAGACAAGGAAGAGGGCCTCCCGGTGGTGGAGCACTCTTCCCGGTGGCGGAGACGTAGGAGGCGGCGGCGGTTTGGAGGAGGAAGAGGGAGGGAAAGTGGGGGAAATAAGATCTTAGATTTTGTTGACCCTGCTCGCCCTAGTCTTATCCTGCAGAACCGCAGCGGGTGGAGCCTCCGGTGGTTTCACCGAAGGTTCCGTCCCCTGTCCACGAGGCGTTGTGCAGTACATATCCGCTAGGCGAATTTCGCACCAGCGGAGGTACTGGTGGGCTCCGGTGGACACGCATAGCGGAGCCTCCGGTGGTTTCGCCGGAGCCTCCGCCAGACCCAGTCTTAGCACGCAGAGATCAGAAAAACGAGAGCATTCAGATAGAAATAGTATTTTGGGCAAAGGGAGCTTGGGTTGGAAGATTGTAACTGTCATACGAGAGACATTACTCGATGTGTGTTCGCAAGATGCAAAGAAATAAAAGTCGAACCCACACAAGTTGTCAAGGGGAATAGTATGTGCGTGAAAGAGCCAAAAATAAAAACAACTCTGAGAGGAGGAGGTCGGTGGCCGGAGCCACCATGTTTGAGTGTGTACTTTGGCACCGCAAAGATATATCTTGGGTCCAAGAGTACTACTCACAATTAAGCACAATGAGTCACAAAATGACTAGATATGCAATGATGAGTTGATTTTTGCATAATAAGAGGAGTGTACACTCATGAGTTGAGTGACCCTCCCCCTATGTCCAAGACTACATCCAAACTTAATAACACATATAATGAAGGTACATATGCAAGGTTTCAAGTGAAGTTGGAAGAATCGATGACATTTAGTTCATTCCTCAAAGCTCAAAATCTTGGTTCATCAAGGGCCTTCGTGAGGATATCGGCAAGTTGATCCTTGGTGGACACATATGAGAGATAAATATCACCCTTCTCAACATGATCCCAAATAAAATGATGACGGATCTCAATGTGCTTTGTCTTGGAGTGAAGAACGGGGTTGTAGGCGATCTTGATAGCACTCTCATTGTCACAAAGGAGGGGCACCTTGTCAAAATGAATACGATAATCCTTCAAGGTTTGCCTCATCTAAAGCAATTGGGCACAACAACTTGCCGCAGAGATATACTCGGCCTCGGTGGTGGAGAGAGCAATGCAGTTTTGCTTCTTTGAAGACCAACATACTAAGGAACGACCAAGGAATTGGCAACCCCCGGATGTGGACTTCCTATCCGTCTTCTCTCCCTCATAATCCGCATCAGAATACCCAATGAGCTGAAAACTTGAACCCTTGGGATACCAAAGACCAAAATTTGGGGTATGAACTAAATATCGAAAGATTCATTTCACCGCTTCCAAATGACTTTGCCTCGGAGAGGCTTGAAACCTTGCACATTTACCTATACTATACATGATATCCGGTCTAGATGCACAAAAGTAGAGCAAAGAGCCAATCATGGAGCGGTATACCTTTTGATATACCTCTTTACCATTGGGGTCGGGTTTCGAGTCAATGGTTGTGGACATGGGAGTATTCATAGGCTTGGCATCATGCATATTGAATCTCTTGAGCATTTCTTGAGTGTATTTGGCTTGTTTGATGGAAGTTCCTTCATGATATTTATTCACTTCAAAGTCAAGGAAAAACTCCAATTCTCCCATCATAGACATCTCAAACCTATCGCTCATAAGCTTGCAAAACTCCTCATTGAACAAAGTGTTAGTAGACCCAAAAATGATGTCATCTACATAGAGTTGGAATATGAATAAGTCACCTCCAACCGTCTTGGTAAAGAGGGTGGGATCGATTAAACCAACATGAAACCCATGATCCACTAGAAACTCTTTAAGGTGCTCGTACCACGCACGTGGAGCTTGTTTAAGTCCATAGAGTGCCTTATCGAGTTTATAGACATAATCGGGGTGGTTGGGATCCTCGAAACCCGGAGGTTTCTTAACATATACTAACTCACTAATGGGACCATTTAGGAAAGAAATTTTAACATCCATTTGTTGCAACTTAAAATTATGATGATATGCATAAGCAAGTAAGATGCAAATGGATTCAAGACAAGCTACGGGGGCAAAGGTTTCACCGAAATCAACACCTTCGACTTGAGAAAACCCTTGAGCCACCAATCTTGCCTTGTTTCGAATGACAATGCCATCTTTGTCTTGCTTGTTCTTGAATACCCATTTGGTGCCAATAAGATTCTTGCAATCCTTGGGTCTTGGAACTAACTTCCACACTTTGTTGTGCTCGAATTTATTGAGTTCATCATGCATGGCTTCAAGACAATCTTGATCTTCGAGAGCTTCATAAACCTTCTTGGGTTCAATGAAAGAGACAAAAGCACGAGCCTTGCTAAAATCTGCCAATTGCTTCCTAGTGACAACCCTTCCACGAACTTGCCCAAGTATCTTGTCCTCCGTGTGACCCGCTCGTTCAAGATTCTCTAGCCTTCTCTTTGCTCTACGAGCTAGTATCTCCTCCAAAGATTCTTTGGATATTGCTTGAGAATCACCTTTTTCATCAGAGGCTTGTCCATCTTCATCTTGGACTTGATCATAGGTGGGTGAAGGATCACCACTAGGTTTAGCTCTCTCAAAAATGGTCGGACTTTGATCATGACTTTGATGAGAAGTTGGGCCTTAATCATTATCTTGGCCTTGATTACTTGCTTGACCTTGATCATTAGCTTGAGGGTTCGCTGCATCTTGTTGGGTAGCTTTTGTATCAATGGGTGTAGTCAATGGCTCCACTTGAGTGGGGCGTAGTCCTTCTCCCTCCGTCATCCGGTAACCGTCAATGGGAATTATTTCACCAATCCCCATTCTTCTTATGATGATGGGAGGAATTGCATCTCCTACAACACCATGATCTATACGCCCCCTTGGGAGCCGTTATCCTCATCAAAGACCACGTCTATAGCTTCTTAAACTTGTCCGGTGGACTTGTTGTAGGCTCTATAGGCGTGCGCGTTTGTGGGATAGCCAAAAAAATACCCTCATAATGTTTGGTCTCAAATTTTGACAAACGTTTACCTTTCTTGCGAATGAGGTACTTGCAACCAAAGACCTTGAAGTAAGATACGTCCGGTTTCTTGCCCGTGAGAATCTCATAGGGATTCTTGTTCAAGATCTTGCGGAGATATAACCGGTTGGTAGCATGACAAGCGGTGGAGACGGCTTCGGCCCAAAAGTTATAAGGAGAAGAGAACTCCGCAATAATTGTCCTAGCCGCATCCATCAAAGTCCGGCTCTTCCTCTCCGCAACATTATTTTGTTGAGGGGTATAGGGAGTGGAGAATTGATGAGCAATGCCCTCTTCACTAAGAAAACCCTCAACGGTATAATTCTTGAACTCCGAGTCATTATCACTCCAGATGGCCAATATGGAAGCATTGTGTTGGCGCTCCACTAGAATGATAAACTCGATGACTATCTTTTGAGTCTCACTCTTCCTATTGAAGAAATACACCCAACAATATCTTGAATAATCATCCACAATCATCAAGCAATACTTCTTTCCCCCGAGACTATCATAAGAGAGTGGACCAAAGATATCTAAGTGAATGAGCTCGAGAATTCTTGTGGTGGAGATATTAGTCTTGGTTGGGTAAAGTTCTCCATGTTGTTTACCAAAGGTGCAAGAACTAAACACACGATCTTTAGCAAACTTAGCTTTGGTTAGTCCTAGAACATGATTTCCACTTTGAAGGTCATGCAACATTCTCATATTGGTGTGGGCTAACCGGCGATGCCAAAGCCACCCCACATCAACTTTAGCCATTAGGCATGTCGCGGCACACGTGTCTCCTTTAGAGAAGTCCACTACATACATGCCGTTCTCGACAAACCCAACGAAGGCTACTTTAAGAGTTGTTTCCCAAGTGACAATCACATTCTCTTTATTAAAGAAAGAGGTAAAACCACAATTTCAAAGTTGAAGAATGAACATCAAGTTATAGCCAAGGGACTCAACAAGGAGAACATTATCAATTGATAAATCATTTGAGATAGCCACCTTGCCTCGTCCCAATACCTTAAGCTCGGACTTGTCACCAATAGTGACGCAATTGAGATGAGGTAATGGAGGTTCAATATTACTCATTGCGTCATTTCTTCCAGTCATGCGTTGGGATGCACCACTATCCACCGTCCATCTACCCGACCCGGAAGCACTTCCAGCGGTGGCTTTTGCCATGAGAAATGTAGGTCGGATCAATGCCTTCTCATTGGGGGATTCAAATAGAGAGACCGATGAAGAGGAAGTCGTAGCTATGGTGACATGGGTCACACCTACGACTTCATCTTCTCCTTCATCTCCGGAGTAGTATGTTTCCAATGTGGGGCATTCTTGAACATATAGATCCCTTGGGACTCTTCTAGCAAGATTCTTGTTTTGTGGAGCTTTGTTCTTGTCCTTGCGAACAAGCTTCCCTTCATTCTCTTCTCTTGGCTCAAAAGGACACTCCTTGACGAAGTGATTTGCACTTCCACAATTGAAGCATGTCCTTGGCCGCCCCTTCTTCTTGTAGATCTTGTTTCTTAAAGGTCTAGGAGCACTGGCTTTGTGAGCCTCCCATCTCTTCCAATAACCATGCATGGAAAGAGCGATGCACTTATGAGCACCCTTGTATGTTTCTTCATAGTCCTCATCATCCTCATCCACTTCTTCTATCCGAGCAACCGCCTTAGACTTCAAGGCGAGGTTTGGAGACTTTCCAACTCCTGTTGAGCGAGCGAGAGCATCATCCGCGCTCTTGTGAGATAGGGATATGGCTATGAACTCACTAAGAACACCAATGGAGTTGAGGGAGTTATAGTCCGATCTTGTTTGGATGCTAGTGGAGAGGTTCTTCTCGAAAGGAGTTATGGCCTTGACAAACTTCCTCTTGATCCATTCATCAGAGATTTCCTCTTTTCCAAAGTCCCTCAATTGATTGTGAAGGGTGAAAACTCCTCTATATAGCTCCTCGAGACTTCCATCTTCAAGCATAATGAAGTTCTCGGACTTGTCAAGAGCAACATCATACTTGGATGATTGGATGCTAGCATTGCCTTGGAACAGGGTGTCAAGTTTATCCCAAGACTCCTTGGCGGTCTTGATACCACACATGTGTTCAAGATGTTCTCTTGGGAGAGCCTTTTGGATAGTGACAAGAGCGGTCTTGTTTAGCTGAAATTCAACGTCTTCTCTTGGATTCAAGCTGCTTGCATCGTGAGGATGAAATCCATGGCGTATACTTCTCCACAAAGCGGTGCAAGATCCTGAAATATGAGACTCCATATCGAACTTCCAAGAAGAAAATTCATTAGTGTTAAGAATGGGAGGAACTCCAACGTTAACCATGTGTGACATTGTGGCAATGGGATGGATAGAGTCATAATTGGGAGGTGGTGGAACTTCTGAGTTAGACCCCGAACCATTAGCCGATTGAGACTTGGAGCCTTCAGAGCTCCCACCGCTCTAAGCCTTTTTATCGGCTTTTTCCTTGGATTTTGCCTTGGCTAAAACAATGTTAGCTTCCATCTCGGCGATGTCCAGAATGGACTCACCATCCGAGATAACATCATCGGCGGTGAGAGGTGGTTCCTCGGGCTCCTTGGTTTTCCCCATCATGGCCTCCAACATCTTCTTTATGCTAGAAACCTCTGAACCAACACTAGAGCTAACCTTGGACAATTCGGTTTGGACGTTTCCAACCGTTTCTTGTAGGTTAGTTATAGTGTCGGCCATTTTGGCGATTTACGCACTAGAACCGTCGGGCTCATTTTCATTGACCATTATACTCTTAGGCGGTTAAGCCCTTAGCAAGAGCCGAGGCTCTGATACCAATTGAAAGTGCACTATGGTCAACTAGAGGGGGGTGAATAGGTTGACTACCATTTTTTCTTCTTTTCCTTTTAATTAGGGCTAAGCAAGATAAGATAAGGTTCTCTAGATGTGCAAATAGGTGAGCAACCTAAGTGATACAAGATAAGATACGCAACAGAAGTAAAACGAAAGGGAACAAGATAAACCACAAGTGTAAACAAGGAGACAATGATATGTTTCCCGTAGTTCCTTCTCAAGCGAAGTACGTCTACGTTGGAGAGGTGGGGAGCCACCTAGGCGCTCCTCAATAGCACGGTTGTGCACACCTTATTCTCCTTGAGCTTCTCTGGTGAGGGAGATTCTCGTTTCCACTATGAGGTCGACTTGAAGGCGTTGACCAAACCTTTACACGAGCTTGAGGACACTCCACAAGATGGATGGAGGCTCTCAAGCAATCAGAAGCTTCTTGCAACAAGGTGGAAGCTACAAGCACAAGATCTACTAAGGTTTCTAGGCCTCAAGTAGGATTCTAGATCTACTAGGATGTGGTGGATGGATTTGAAATTCCTTTGGTGGAATCACGAATCTAGCTCTCCTCTAGCTCTCCACAAAGTTTCCGAGTGTTTGAGCGGTTGGAGAGGGAGATCTAGGAGGTTGAAGCTTTCATTAATGGCTAGAAGAGAGAGTAGGAAAAGCTTAAGCATTTATGAGGTAGGGGAAGGCTTTAAATACCCCTTCTCTAATGTGGCCGTTGTGCAGTCCACGCAACACCGGAGGCTCCGGTGGTCTTCACTTGTGCGCACCAGCGTGGCTCGTTTGATCCTTTCTGGAATCTTCAGCGGCGGAAGCTCCGGTGGTGTTGGCGGAGGTTCCGCCCACCGGAGGCTCCGCTGCAGCCTCCGCTCATATGCACCTGAAGGTGTTTTTAGCGGAGGCTACACCGGAGGCTAGCCCCACAGTGGGGCAGTGGAGCCAGCGGAGGCTCTGGTGGTTTTCGGCGGAGGCTCCGCTGCAACCTCCGCTCTTATGCACCCGAAGGTGTTTTTAGCGGAGGCTACACCGGAGGTTCCACTGGAGGCAAGCGCCTTGAAGAGCTGGGAAATGCATGGGGAGGAGGTTCCGGTGGTTTCATCGGAGCCTCCGCTACTTGCAAAAATGGAACCCCAACTTTGTTTCTTCGAGCTCTTTCCATTCGAAACATTTTTGTAACCCATTGAGATTGTATACTTGATGAACCTGGGCATTTTCATATATATCAAATAGGAGCTGGAAGTACTCTGAGATAGACATTAGTCCTATAGTTATGTTGTCATCAATTATCAAAACGGAAGATGATCTTTCAGCTGCCCTGGAGGCGGTGGCAGCGGTGGAGGCCGAGTGAGCCCTGGCGCAGGCGGCGGCGGGGCGGGAGGCCAGAGCAGCCATGGAGGCGGCGGCTCTGGCGGCGGAGGAGGCCAGGGTCGCGGCCTAGGAGGATGAGGAGGAGCGCGCGGATGCCCTGCGCCGCTGCCCGCGGTGGTTCAGGCCGCTGGTTGGCATGCGGTGGCAGTGGGACGGACCGCCGCCAGAGCTTCCCACGGGCGCCACCGGCCCCCGTCCAACCGGACACGCCGCCGCGCTCCACTGGCCTGCCCGGCCACCTCTTCCAGGAGCCAGAGTACGCCATCCTCTCCGACGAGGACGACGAGTAGCTCCGGCGAGTGGCCGGCCGTAGTTTAGGGCTAGGTCTTCTTTTTGCATGTAACCGGCCGTTTGTGGCCCCCAACCCCAAGTAAGCAGCCCCGTAGGGCGCGTTGAAAATTTTCTGTGTCCCCCCTCCCGGACGGCTGCTCAAATGGATGGATTCGTCCGTGTTTTGAGGAGCCCCGTAGGAGATGTCCTTAGAGCAGATACAATAAGGGCATTTCAATGTTGTTGGTAAGCTGTCGGCGAATCTGTCATCTAGATTATCCAGGTGATGTGGCATACAGTAAATGTGGAGAGAGAAATTCATTGTACTCCCTCCGTCCTCAAATAAGTGTACGTTTTCCTTTTATGAAAGTCAATTGTTTTAAAGTTTGACCAACTTTACTGGAAAACGTAACAACATTTATGATACTAAATTGGTATCGTTAGATCCGTTTTGAAATATACTTTTATAATACATGGTTTTTATATCGTATATATTGATGTTATTTTGTATAAAGTTGGTCAAAATTTAAAAAGTTTGACCAAGACTAATTCTAGAGATACACTTATTCGAGGACGGAGGGAGTGTGATTTAAACCAGGCACAAGCTCCAATGTTATAAAGTTGTGTTTGCCTATGGTAATTTGCTTTTCTTTGTAATTTAATACTTATGGAGACTTTTAGAGATAACTCAATATACGGTTTGTTGGAGAGGTTGTATGATGTGTTGTTGGTTGTTGACGTGAACACTTAGAACGTGTGCAGTGTGTGCTGTGTCTAAGAAAATTATTAGTCTTAGGTCTAAGAAAATCAAAACTGCTCCACCGTTTAGTCACCCTGTGTGGCTCCCATGTGACTACAAAAGTTTACTTTTCTCCCCAAACTGCTCCTACTCTAACCAATGGAGAGATTTCAAGTCACCATGCAATTTTTTTAAATCAACTAGTCACAGGTGTCTTGTACTAGACATGAGTTCAGAAATCTTTTTCTTAGTCCCACATTCTCCACCGTTTAGTCTTAGGTCTAAGAGGAAAAATGTGCTCTTGGTCACCCTTTTTTGCAACGCTGCACACGCCCTTATACCAACGATCTAACATACAGACCATTGTGGATGCTCTAAGGCTAACTAAGCGGATATACTACAGTAGCCACATGTTCTCCTAGTCGCTTGTAAGAGTGCAAGGTGTGCCATATGTTGATAAAGTAGTACATGCAAAGTTTGAGCAACAAACCCGAGCGACAATTTAACAAACCAACTCAAAATTGAAACAAACTGCAAATGGGTAAAGGATTCATACCTCGCAACGTGGCGGTGTTGGTGGGTGGAGCATGCATTCCGTCGAATACTTGGGAGACACTGGTTGATTAGCGGGCGGAGAAGCCATTGTGGCCGTAGCAGTAGGCGGATTCTTCCGTTTGTGCATAGCCAACCTCTTCGGTGGTTGTTGCGTCCCGGTCACAGCGGGAATGGAAGAATAACCAAAGCGAGTAGCAGCGACAGAGTTTGAAAGGACATTTATGTCTCTAATCCGTTTTGGGTGTTTGTTAACAACATAAGTGATATCTCACCATGTGCTTAGTGGTTTAAGGTTCATTTGATGACAAGCACAAGGCGGTGATGGAATTCTCATAAAGGATAAAAGATTAAGGACAAAGCCCTAAAAAGTTAAGCTCCATAGCTTAGATTATAAGGGAGATTTGTCCTTGCCAGAAGTAGCTTCTTAGAAACATTGTTAAAATCATCCACGTACACTAAATACTCCCTTACACGTTCCTAACACGCTCACACAAAAGTTTCACTTACGTTTCCCACAGAAAGCAAATTCCGTGGGCAGTCGGATTGGATCGGATTGTGTCGTATTAATCCAGCAGCCGGATTAATCCGAAATTAATCTGACTTGAACATAAAACTCTTTGTTAGGCGTCGGATTGATCGAGAGCAATCTAGGCATCAGTATTGTTTCGAGAGCTATTCCAACTTTGCCGCGATTATGTCTGTTAGACGTTCGATTGGTACAGAGTTCTGGATTAATCTGGAATGAATCCAGAATCATCGGGACTGGACAGAAAACGACTAGTTTTAATGGTGGACTATTTAAAGGGGCCTCTTCTTCTGCAATATGCACCACGACTTCTACACTTTATCCGTCATTGTTCAAAAGCTTCAAAGCTCTCTAGCCCTCTCTCTACCCACTCAAATTCCACGTCCTTCTAGGATTTTAGATAGGTGACCTAGATCTACACTTTCACCAAACCGGTTTGATTTCCCCATTGATTCCATTGAGGAACCTGTTACTATTTATGTTTGTTGGAACCCTAGGAGCTTGTAGTTCTTCGAGGATTTGGTCGTCACGAAGACATAGTCGGGAGCTACCAATTTTGCTGTGGTGTGTGCCCCGGACTTGAATAATCGAGTTTTGGTGGCTTGGTGGATTTGGTGAGGACCCTCCAAGGTTTGGAGTGTGCATCATCCTTGTGAAGGTTCTAGTTGTCAAACTCAAATGCAACATAGTGGTTCGTGCCTCTCCATATTGGTGGCAGGACACGAAGGAGATACAGTGTGCCATTTGATGGCTAATCGGTGTTCCACTTTGGTGGCACCGCACCGCTCCAACAGAGACTAGTTTCCATTGGGAAGTGAACTTCGGGATAAATCTCCACGTCATTGTGTTCGATTATTTCTCAACTTACGTTTACTTATTATTACTAGCTTAATTGTTTACATATCTAGTTCAGTAGTTCTAGTAGTATTTTCTCATTATATGGGTTTGTTCACCTAGTTTCATAATCTAGAAAATCTATATTTGAACAATATCCATCTAAAAGAAAAAGAAGTAAAATTTGTAGTCAACATATTCACTCCACTATGTAGTTAACCCTCTCGATCTTTCAATTGGTGTAAGAGCCTCGTCTCTTTATTAAAGGATTCACTGTCTAAAGAGGAGAATGGACAAGAGTATTATCTTGGAAGAAATTTGAAAGCTTATCCAATCCATGGTTGATAGCTCGGAAAACAGGATGTAGGAACTAATAAATAAAGTGACATCTTCATATAGAAACTCATCCGAAGATATTCCTAGAGATGAAAATGGAAACCCTATACATTCTACTAAATAATACACCTGGTCATCTAATTCAAAATATTAAAACAATGAAAATTATTTTGGTTATGTCTATAACAACGATCCTAATGTTCAACATCCACATGTAAACAATCTTGGTGCACCTCCTCCTTTAGTAGATAGGTCTCATTTTACTAATTGAAAATGCTCCATGAAGAATTATGTGTGTAGCTCTTCAATGCAAATATGGAGAATCATTGATAAGGGATACAATCCTAAAGACCTCGTGAACTTAAGCTTAAGTGAGCTCATAGATCAACAACTCAATGATCATGCAATGCACATGCTCGAGAAGACAAGGGCCAATGAAGGTGTTGAACACATCTGGTATTTTGCGAATGCAAAGGAAGCTTGGGATTGTATAATTTCCATGTATGATGGCATCATAAGCATGCAACACTCAGAGAACTCCATTCTTCAAAGGCAAGTGGATAACTTCACCCTGAAGGATGGAGAGACGCTAGAAGACATGTTTAGGCTAAAAAAATCTTGTGGTTGACATGAGATATTGTGGATTCAAGGATTGTGATGATGATTGGGTTAAGGATAAATTCCTTCAAACCTTGATTCCATACAATGAGAACATGGTGATGAATGTGCAAGCAAGGGCTCATTTCTTGAATTTAACCCCCAATGTTGTTTTGAGAGTCTTCATTACCTTCAACATGATGAATAAGACCTCAGATGGCATCATATCCCATGTGGATGGAATGAAGAGAGCTTCTATTGCCTTGAATGCCACATCCCATGATGAAGAGGAATCACGTGATGATGGTGAGTCTACTCATGTGGTCTCCGATAAGGAGAAGAGGAAATCACATAGTTAATGATTGGCTCTTGCCAACCATAATTGGTGGAAGAATGAAGACTTTACATCAAATGCAACAAAGAACAAAGGAAAGGAATGCTCAAGTATGGAGAAGGCGAGAATTTGCTTCAATTGTGGGGATAGTGAGCACTTTGTTGCGGATTGCCCTTTTAAGAGTAGATTTGAAAATCATGGAAGGCTCATAAAGAAAAAAATTCATTCCCAAGGCCAAGAACCTCATAAAGAGAGGTCCCCCAAAGACTTTGATTGCAAGGGAGGATGAATACATATCCGGTGGTGAAGAGAGTGATGATGTTGGTGAACAAGTGGGCATGACGGCCATGGCGATGGGTGTCATTCCCTTATCCTTGAGCTCCGTCTTCTCTGCCCCAATGATAAGAAGGGCCCCACAAGCCACAAGTGTCTCATGGCCAAGGGTATATCCTCAAAGGTGACTCCTCCACTCAAGTTTGCAATCTCCTCTACTCCATCTCTATTAACTTGTGTTGAGGAGAAACACAATGGTCAAGATGCTCTAACTAATTTT
Organism: Alopecurus myosuroides; assembly: GCA_028641055.1. Taxonomy (NCBI): domain Eukaryota; kingdom Viridiplantae; phylum Streptophyta; class Magnoliopsida; order Poales; family Poaceae; genus Alopecurus; species Alopecurus myosuroides. The sequence continues at coordinate 195,884,851 of CM054063.1, read as the reverse complement.
GTAAAAACACTAGAAGGTGAAACTAAAATATATTATCATATAAGAAATGCAAATGATATATAAATATGGATTGAGACCCCCTAAATGTATGTAGTATTTAGATTCTGCATTGGAATACAAAATATACACATATTAGGATCAAAACTCGTCCAATATTTTGTAAACCACAACACAAGTGCAAGATAACATGGATATAACATAAAGCATATAACTCGCACGAGAACATTCTCTGTGTTATTTTGCGAACTGTGGTAGATTGGTTAGCCACACTGCCTTTGTAGTAAAAACGATTTTAGCCAAGAAAAAATGCCCTTCTACAACCAAATTCATACATGATAAAATCCAATTTTTTTCTAGTGTATGGTAAACTGTCATAAAATTTAATCAGAGCTAACTTATACTACCTCTTGTATCATGTTAGATTGGTATCTCCTATAAACAAAGGGAAATTAATTTGTTAATACACTACCTCACATCCTATTTATAGTCATTATCACGTATGTATCTTACTAGTCATATACTAGTTGCCTGCTTATAATTTGTACGGCTGAAAACATAACACTACCAGCGATGTCTTGGTCCAACAACATTCCCGACAAAAACGTAAATATATGGTTCATCACGGCTTCAAAGTATTTAAATCAAAGTCTCAAGTTAATAAAGAAGATGTATGCATCAATCAATGCAGAGGCCGAGACTATGCTTCGCTTTGCAAAAGAAAAGAAAAAGTAAAAGTCTCAAACAATACTATGCTTATATGGTCATTTTACCCCACCTGAATATTTGTTTAAAAAGGGAATTACACGACTTGAAGATGGTTCTCTAGGTTAACACAAGGTCTAACGTCCTTATAATGTTGATCTCATGTCTATTCCATACTATTACTTGGAAAGTTCTAATCCAATTCTGACTAAGTTCATGAACCTGGACCCGCCAGCGGACGCAGTCAGAGCACTGGACCCGGACGAGCAGTCTGTGGTTGTCGGCGCGGCCGCTGGATTCGTACACGATCGAGCGGGCAACATCAGATAGGTTACCACCGTCACCGGGAGGCCTGCATTCTAAATGTCGTCGTCATTGTGAAAGACAAGCTCAACCTACTATAGCTCATTTGCACGGCCAGGGACCACAACCGCTCGTTCACACCCGTCGACTACGGCAATCTACATCCCTATCTCCATGTAGAAAACAAGGAGATCCTAAGATACATGAGTCCTATCTCAAATGTGGCCGCCGATGGATAAGAAGATGAAAAGCTAAGCTGCGACAAAGGGAAATTGCACTACCGTACTACCGAGTATTTCGTATCATTCTCGGAGGTGCGGATCTGATACAATCCTCGCCACAATCGAGAACAAGAACCTCCTCGTTACCATCCATTGTCGATGCGGGAGAAACACATGACCAAAACCGATCAAGCCGGACAAGTATTCCTGAGAAAAAGTACTGAAATTTGGAAGAAAACAAACACATTTTCATCAATTTGCCTCAACAATCCGGTGGAAGGACCCACAAATCTTTTTCTCAAACTAGAGGGGCAAATATGTAAAACAACCGCGCCAACGTGTTGGCCAAGTGCCAATTTCGGACTAAATTTTGTATTTTTTAGTGTCTTAACTAGTTTTTGTACAGCGAGGCCACATTTTGCAAGTTCTTTTAGTCGATTGCACATTAAGGACGAGTTCTTATACCTCGGGTGTTATTATCTCTAAAATGTATTACTCCTACTTTCTATCATAGAAGATGAATGTCAATGAATATGTAAATGTATTTCCCGGTCAATTTTGGCACATTAAAGACGACGCTTATCTCTCTCTCACGTTTGTGAGTGACACCATGCTAGCTAAAGCAAAAAAAAAAGAAAAAGGTCTAGTTATTTTTGTGAAACTAATGAGGCTAACTAGGAACATGGCCATGATTGTATATACTGGATGTGCAAAAGACTCGCATTTTCATAATGATGAAAATAATATAATGTCTTACATTAAAAATCATTGGGAGCGTATGACGCTGGAGTCACAAATCAGAATGTGAACATGATGACATGCACAGTCATTGCAAAAGCTGCAACATTCAAGAACCAGAAGAGGTAGAGAGCCAAGAGGTAGAACCCCACCAGCGGGAAACGACGCCCAGTGTGCCTTCTCATGCGCACACGGTCATCTAAGGTTAGGGCACGGAACAGTAAACGCACGCTGGTGATGGTCGGTGCCGGCACAGCCCACACGAAGCTCAGCGCGACCATGGAGCCGAACGGCAACGCGAAGAGGCTCCATACGAACCTTTTGATCATGGGAGAGTGATACAATCCCGGAATCACGGCGGCCATGAAAGCCAGGAGCATGCCCATGAGCGCCCACCAGAGGAAGATGAGGGCCAAGCATATCCACGCCGCGCTCGACGTCGATGACCCCCTCCCGTAGATCAGGAGCATGGTCGCGATCATGGAGCAAGCGACCGCCGAGGTGTCGAGCGCCAGAAAGGTTTTGTAGTGAAGCGTTGCCCCGAGGTTCGGCACTCCCTTGGAGTCGTATCCGCCCGGCACGTTGACCATGGCGTTCAAGGCGATGGTGGCGATGAGCACCGCCACAATGCCTAGGTTCTTGGACAATTTGTCGGCCCATTCCTTCACCTCGTTTCCCGTCCACGCGGTTATGGCATCCTGGCGTTGCGTCCCGATCCAAGCTCCGCGCGCTGACAGCTTGAGCACGAATCCGATCTGGAAGAGGCAGGACAAATATGTGTTAAAATATGCAGTTTTGTCAATCTCGACAAGAACAAATAGGGTATGCACACATAAGTTAATTTGTTCCCAAGCTCAATTAGTGCATTACCATGGGCAAGAAGCTGGTAATATCCGACACAAGGTCAAATGGCGTTCTCCCTTCATTGTTCGCAATGTTCAGCTCAATGAACTCGCTCTGCAGAATTGCAAGCTCCGGCTTCCCAGCAATCACGGCTGTGTGCAGCGGCGTGTTTCCATTACTGTCTTGCTCGTTCACTAGCCCGCCGGCGAACGGGCTGCCCACGACATATTTGACTACGGATTCCTGGCCGCGCTCGATGGCGACATGAAGGAAGTTCCTGCCGTCATTGTCGGTAATCTCTGCTGAATCCGGGCAGACTTGTAAGATGTCGTGGATGACTTCTACATGACCCATCCATGCCGCGATATGTAGAGGCGTGAAGCCTTGTTGGTCTCGCAGATACAGAGCTGACGGCACAAACATAATAAACTTTCTGACGATCTCCCTGTCGCCGTCGGAAACAGCATAATGCAGCGGAGTGCTGCCCCATTCATCATTTTCTCTAGCCAGATTCAGATTCAGAATCGGGTTCAGACTCGATTCCAGAATTTCCTGTGTAATTTCTGCAAAAGTCTGAAAATTAGAATACAGATTTGACACGAACCGACTGCGCATAGCACCCATATATCAAGCGGCCCTTATCAGATTGAGAATAGTTTGGAAAAGAAAAAGCTCGAATACTGGTTTTGTTATAACTGTGTGTCTGCTTAAATTCATTAAACACTATATATGGTCACGTGTGTCATGTACGAAAAATAAAAGGGTTAGTAAATAGTATTTTTTCGAGAGCAAAAGAAATGGTATACTTAGTCTTTTCGAGAGAAAAGCAACATATATTTGTTTGACTTAACACAAACTTTTTTAAAAAACAAGATAAAAGACTTGCCATTTTGATTAATTAAGGGAAAAGTTTATAAAGAGTGGTACAGACCCGCCTTGGCCCGAAGAGTAGGCTTATGTTGTGGCCTTGACCATTTTGGGTTAGTGAAAAGTGTTAACACAAACTAGATCGTATGCCTTATAAACAAATAGAAGAGAGTAGCATGTTGTTTAAGTCTAAATTTTCTTATTACTCAATCTTTCCCTGAAAGTGTAATTTCAGTTTAGGGAAAGGTGCAACTTTCTGCCTTTTCATCTAGGACTAGGAGTAGCACATTTCTAGAAGGGTGAAAATGTCACAATCAACTGTAAGGATTAGCAAAGATGTCCTTACAAATTATTGATCATGGCAAATTTGGTAACCGGAAAGGCAATACTTGAGATGGTCAACGGCTAACCTGCGCTTTGCAGAACAGCTGCGTGCAAAGCATTTTGCCCGCTGGGACCAGACACGCAGGCAATTGGATACATACGTTGGAGCAAATCTCTGACGGCACCTACTGAGCGGCTCATCACGGCGAGATAGAGCGGTGACTCCCCAGCTTGGTTCACAACGCCCGACAACGCCGGACGAACATCCAAGAGCCTCTGCACCACCAGCTGGCGCCCATGACGCGCCGCCACATGCAACGCCGTGTCCCCTCTGTTGTTCACCTGCATCAGAACCTGCGTCACCGTATCCTCTGGGTTCAGATGGCCGATGAGGAGGGTGAGCATATCCTGATGCCCCGCCCTCGCGGCGAGGTGCAACGCCGTCTCGGCCTTGGTGTTCCCGCGTCGCACAAGTGCGGCAGCGTCTGCTGCCGGGCCTTCCAAGAGCCTTCCCACTAGATCGACGCGGCCTTGGCCCGCAACTATGTGAAGAACCGTGTTCCCTCCCGCGGTTGCCTCGTCGCGACTGCAGGACGCGCCGCCGTGCTCGGCTTGTGCTGAGGAGTAGCATTTACGGTCGTTAGCATTCACGTACGAAATACGGAGTAGTAGTAGCGAAAATGTAAGCTGACTAGCGTGAGGAAGAAATTCTACCGCTGACCAAAAGCTCCAGCACGGCTGCACCTCGAGAGAAGGCGGCACGATAAAGTGCTTGGCACATGGGCACGGGTTCGGGTTCGGGTTCGGCGGCATTCTGCCCCTCGTCCTCGGCTTCTCCGGCATTGCCACCGTCATCTTGTGGGGGCTGCAGCACCGGAGGTAGGAAGCTCTCGTCGGCGTGCACGATTAGAGCTTCCTCTGCTGGGTCTATTTGCTCCATCTTTTTTTCTGCGCTGGAGATCACAAACTGTCTTCTTCTTCTTAAGGACAAAACAAACGTTATTAACTAAGCCTTGTTGGGTTCAACCACTTGGCCACTTCTACTGGCGCATAGTACGTGCTTTGCTCGTTCCAACGTTATAAGGAGGGAACATTATTCAGCCAATGCGTAAATGGAGAATCTAATACGCCACTTGATCCCTTGTCTTAGTGAATGGTCTCGCATCGTCCCATCAGAGGGCGAAAAGGCCATTCATCGACTGCCCGTGGGCACCCATTGGCCAACGGTTGCAGCCCACGGCGAGGCATGCCCCGGACAGTCCAGTTCTCTTAAGAGCATCTCCGGCCGTTCCTCTCTCAGGGCAGTTAAATAGCGCCTTTTAGGACGCCCGACGCTATTTTTCGTCGTGGGGGCCGTCACTTCCCAACCGTACCCTCCAGCCCAACCAGGCGAAATTCGGCAAAACCTTGAAAACGACGAAATTCAACAAAATTCGAGAAACATTCGGTCGAACATAGACGATACGATAAGTTTTGGACAAATATAGGCGGCTACATAACTAGTTGATGCGTTGTCGCCGTCGCCGTCGTCGTCGTCGTTGCTAGGCGGCCCATTCTTCAGGGCGGCGTAGCTGCAGCTCGCCCCCGGGTCGCCGCCACTGAACTTCTTGGGCGACGACGCCACCTCCCTGTCTATGTCGTCGAGCAAGATGATGCCCCACTCGTCGTCTGCGCAGCGCAGTTGGGCAACCTCCTGCTGGGTGCGCTGCTCGGTGATCTCCTCCAGGGCGCGCCGCTGCCGTGCCATCTCCTCGGCCAAGTACTGCGCCTTGGACGCGGCGAGCACAGAGTCGATGTCGTCGTTGGCCATGGCGGCGCGTTCTTCCCTCCAGGTCGCCGGCTTCTTCTGACTGGCGATAGGCTCCTTCTTCGGCCTGACGAGGCGAAGATGACCGCGAGGAGGCGAATGTGCGTGGCCACCCTCGTTGATGATGAGGCTGTCGGCGCGGGTGCACCGTCGGAGAGGCGTATCCTCTGGCTCGGGCTTGACGGGGGAGAGGGGACTCCTCGTCGCCGAGCCCGACGAACGGGAGAGGGGAGTCATTGGCGCCGAGCCCGACGAACGGGAGGCCGCGCCCGCTGAGGACGACGAGGACCCGGTGGCCATGCCCCTTGGCATCCACGACGCTGAGAGAGACGGCCGAGGCCACTCAAGCGGCGGAGAGTTTCCGGCCTGGATGTGGGCGAGGACGGCCTCGAGTGTCCTCCCGGGCTCACCCCACCAGGAGCGCCGCCCGACGGAGTTCATGTGTCCCCCCACGATAGGTGCGCCGTTCGTGGAGGCCAGCGCGCTGGTGGAAGTACGCCGTCCAGATGGCGTGGTTGTCCGCCGCCCAACGGTGGTCCAGCTGGGCGTCGAGAGGCATGGCGGCGCGGATCTCTGCGATCTCCGCCATGCGGTCCGCGCCGGTCGGAATCGGCGCCACGGGGACACCTTCGACGCTCATACGCCAGGTGCCGGGCACGCGGACGTCGGGCGGCGTGGGTAGTCCGCCGACTGGAGAAGGCGAGCTTCCCAGTCGTGCAAATGGCGCCGGCCAAAGCCATTTGCCGCCGCACCGTCGCCGGGGAAGCACTCAGCCATGGACTCAGGGGAGAGGAGATAGTGGGAAGAGAGGACTGTGCGGGATTGTGGACGGGAGTTTTGGCGAGCGTCAGCGACGAAGTGGCGGGGCATTTATACCGGCAGTGCGCGCGGGAGAGGTATAGACGCGTGGGCGGGAAGCTCGACGGTGGAGCGCCATTACGCCGCCGCGTAGGCGATTGGACGGCTCGGCCAGTCTGAAAGGCTTCCGGTGCGCATTGAACAACGCGGGGAACGAGGCGATGAGGACGAGATAGCCCGTGGCTCATTGACTCGGCGGGCCCACGGGCGAGGGAAACGGTTTTCGCGCCATTTCCCTTCATCCGGCGCCCCCAACTGCGCCCCGGTGCGCTGGGTTTGGCCTGGGTTGGCTGGGCGATAATTAGGCCCAATCCGGCGCTATTTGGGCTCTTGGGGGGGGGGGGGGGCGACTGGGCGGAAAACAGTGATCCGGCGCAAAAAAAAGTCGCCCGGGGGGAGGGGCTCCTGTGGGGGCGGCTGGAGATGCTCTTAAGCCCATGTGTCGGTTTACCTGCCAAGCCCTCCTAGAGTCGGGATGAGACCTCCGCTCCATTAGAACTAGATGATTGCAGCGAGACATTACCCCCACTCTGGTTTTTTTTTTGATTTAAACGGTGTGCTTTATTAATCAACCAGATAAAAATTCAGTACAAATTGTCCCCCAAATGCAATCCAGGGACACCACGCCACACTGATCTAGGCTTAAGTTCACAGGAATATGCTAAACAATTTCGTAGCAACATTACAGACTGTGCTAACACAAGTCCTTATCGCGAGTGCTTCGGCTAGCTCAGGAGACTGCACATTGGCCAGACCGGAGGAACAAGCCACAATGTAGTCCCCCATATGACACGGATAACCACTCCAGATCCCATTGATCCCGACGAACTGAACATGGCAGCAACAACATTCTCCATGAGCGAACCTTCCGGTGATGGAACCCAATGAACAGTAGGGACGGGTTCACGCCTGTGGATGGCGCCAGTCATGTGCATGACATTTGCAATCATGTCAATGCACGTCACGATCTTCAGATCGAGAGAGGTTGGATGGGAGGACCCTCCATCCTCTCGGATGTTGTTCCTTAGATCCCACAAGTGCCAACACGCCACAACTATAGTAGTTGCCTCTTGAGAATTGCACTTGGAGAGGAAGTCGAACATCCATTGTTTCGGATTCCAGAAGCCCTTGCGGTCCAGCTTGACAGTGGAATGTTTCTTGATCTAGGCCCAAACCTCCCGAGCGAACGGACAAAACAAGAGAGAATGCTCCACTCGCTCCTCCACCGAGCAGCGGACGCATTCTGCCGATGTGTGCACCATGCGGCGCTGGAACTATTGGCCACCTGGTAAACAATTATGCGCAAAACGCCATAGCATGGTTTTCATCTTCCCCGGAGCCCGGGTTGCCCAAAGAGATTTCTAGCAGATCTCTTCAGAGTTAGGGTTAGCTATCATACCCCGCCCTGCACGACTCCTAGCGATCAGGGTCTTTTCTTTCGGAGCCAAGTGATACGCATAGCATACCGTGTAAATCCCCAGTCTATTATGCGGCCATGTGATGAAGTCCTCGTCGCCGAAGCAACTGATGGGTATCTGCACAATCTTGTTAGCCAGTTCCTCTACAAACGCAACCCGAATCTGATCCTCATCCCAAGAAAACGAGGCACCGAGGCGAGAATCTACCTTTGCCCCTCCGATAAAGCGATCACAGGCTTGATCAGACAAGGAGCAACTCCAGGGATCCATCTTTCATGCATAATTTGGGTTGAAGAGCCTTCCCCAATACTCCAAAGAGCTCCTGTTTCAAGAATTTCCTATCATGGAGAGTACTTCTCCAGGTATAGGAGGAAGACCGGGGACATGTTGCAGTCCAAAATGTTCCTTCAGGGAAGTACCTGCCTTTTAGAACCCGAGCACAAAGAGACTCCGGCTCGGTTAGAAGGCGCCAGCCCTGTCTCCCTAGAATTGCGTGATTGAACAATTCCATATACCAAAAACCCATTCCTCCAATATTCTTTGGAGAGGACAACCACTCCCAAGATTTCCAATGCATCTTCCTTTTTCCATCTTTTGAGCCCCACCAATGATTTGCAATAATCTTCCTATCGCTTCACAAGTTCCTATAGGGAGTTTAAAGCAGCTCATGATATACGTCGGAATAGCTTGTATCACAACTTTGAGCATAATCTCAGCATCTACCATAGATAAGGGCCTGCCCGATAAACCATTGACCCCCTTCCACATCCGATCAAAGAGAAACCTGAATGTGACAATGGGAGACCGACCGATCTGGGTGGGCATATGATATGTCATAACCGTATCCATAATATCTGATGTTCCATGTTGTTTTCATACTATATGCTACATGTTTCCTATACACTTTATGCCATTTTTATCGATTTTCTGGGACTAACTTATTGACAAGATGCCACAGAGCCAATTCCTATTTTCTGCTATTTTTTATTTCAGAAAAGTTGTTATGAAAATATTCTCAGAACTGGACGAGTCAAAAGCCAAAAGTCTTGGAATTCTGTCGCGCACACGAAGGTCGGAGGGGGGCCACAGGGTCCCCACACCATAGGGCGGTGCGCCCCCCCTCTGGCCGCGCTCAGGGGTGGTGTGGGCCCCCTGGCTGCCCACCGACGTTGCCCTCTCGGCTATATATGCCTCTTCACGGGTTAACCCTAGATACCAGAGCCTTTCCACGAAAAACATCCGCAGTCGTCGTCAACCCTAGTTCGAGAGGGTTCTGGAGCTCTCCCCGGCACCCTGCCGGGAGGGAAATTCATTACCGGAGGGCTCAACACCACTATGCCCGCCTCCAAAATTAAGCGTAAGTAGTTCATCCTTGGACTATGGGTCCATAGCAGTAGCTAGATGGTTGTTCTCTCCTCTTTATGCCTCATGTTTAGATCTTGTGAGCTGCCTAACATGATTAAGATCATCTTATTGTAATGTTACATGTTGTGTTTGTTGGGTTACCGATGAATATTGAATGCTATGCCCAATGATTATCAATCTATCATGTTTTATTCATGTGTATGTTATTTATGATCTTGCATGCTCTTTGTTACTAGTAGATGCTCTAGCCAAGTAGATGCTTGTAACTCCAAGAGGGACTATTTATGCTCGATAGTCGGTTCATGCCTCCCTTTTACTCACGCTTGAGTGACATAAACGTAACGGGTGGGGGATGTGTTGTTGCCACTAGGGAGAAAAGAACGATGTTCACATTGTTTACATTACACACTTTGCTTAATGCGATTATCTGTTGCTTGTAACTTAATACCCAAGGTTTGATCGGATGACACTTCGAGGGTGGATTATTAGTCATAGATGCAGTGGGATAACGATCTATAAATCTTGTTGTAATGCCCGCATGAATCACATAGTAATCATCATGTCATGCATATGCACTACGGTGCAACCTTTATATCTGTCAATTACCCAACTGTAATTTGTTTTACCCAACATGTTATCTATCTTTTATGGAGAGGCACCACTAGTGAACTGTGGACTCCAGTCCATTTTCTTACATTGATAATACAACCACTGCAATCATTGTTTTCATACGGTTACTAATGTTTTCCTACTGCCATCACTGTTTTCTTTTCATCTGCTGCAAACAAGTATTGTTTTCGACACCATACATTTAACCTTTGTTTTCAGCAAAACCGGTGAGATTGACAACCTCACTGCTTCGTTGGGGGCAAAGTGATTTGATTGTGTTGTGTAGGTTCCACGTTGCTGCTGAACCGGTAGTGCGCCCTGCCAACATCAGCTGACAACAACCTTCGGAAGTGATTTCTTCCTCCTACTGGTCGAGTCAACCTTGGTTTCTTTCTGAGGGAAAAAAACTTGCCGCTGCACTCTTCACACCTTCCTCTTGGGGTTCCCAACGAGTGCAAGACCTGCACCATCAGCATAGCAAGATAAGATTTCTATAGGGATTTATTATGAACTTGTAACCTTTGCTTATCATCATATTTTATTCCCTCTTGGCGGCCAGCACCGAAGAAGATGGTAGACTTCTCCAAGTTGATCTTCTGACATAAACCTTCACAGAAAGTTGTCAGCACTTGGTGTAATGCATCAACACTTCTCTGATCACTCCTGGCAAAGAAGATAATGTCATATGCAAACAGAAGATGTGATATAGAAGGACCAAGTCTGCCATTTTTAATTCCATGTAGCTCTCCTTGGGCCTCCTGTTGATGCAGAAGACAAGATAAACCTTCAGCGCATAGGAGAAAAAGATGCAGGCTGATAGGGTCACCCTGGCGAATACCCCTCGAAGGTACCACTGGATCTGTGAGATCACAATTCACTCGAGCTGCATATCGTGTTGACGTGACACATCTCATAACAACATTGATCCAAGAGGATGTAAAACCCAACCTGGAAAGGCAGCCATGAAGGTAACTCCACTCTACACGATCATATGCCTTCATCATGTCAATCCTCAATACAAAGAAACGACGTTTAGCTCTATGTTGTCTGATTGTGTGAAGGCACTAATAAGTCTACCTAGAAAAAAAAGCACCCTGATCCTCAGACACAACAGCAGGCAAGATGAGTTTAGTATAATAGCCAACACTTTGGAGGCTATTTTGGAGAGCACATTTCACAAGCTGATTGGCTGAAAGTTCTTGAGGATTTGTGGTCTTAGGTATGAGGACGATAACTGAGTCACAAAAGCCCTCAGGAATGGCCTCCCCCTTCGAATGAAACTCCATACCGCACAATAAATATCCTCCTTGAGAAAGTTCCAGTGGGTTTGATAGAATAGCACCGGAAAGCCATATGGTCCCGGGGCTTTACTGGGACCCATCTGGAACAGAGCCGTATTGATCTCCTTGTACGTATAATCTCTACACAATTCCTCATTCATCTCATCAGTTACTTGGTGAGGAATGGAATCAAGAACTGCTTCACTTGAAGGACATGATTCGAATGTGAAGAGATGTTCGTAGAAGTGTTGTACCATCCCTTTAATGCCATCAATATCGTTGCACACCGACCCATTCTCCTTCACCAGCCATGAAATGCGACTAGCCTTCTTCCATGCTAAAGCCGTTGCATGGAATAACGCCATGTTACGGTCCCCCTCGTGGAGCCAATCCACTCTAGAACGTTGGCGGGCCATGGTCTCCTCATGTTCAAAAAACTCGGACACCTCTATTTTGGCCTCTCGAACAACAGAGTTTGTCGCGCTGGAAAGTCTTAGGTCTTTCAGCTTGGCCTCCAATTTCATGATCCGTTTCCGAACTGCACCAAATGAATCTTTACTCCAATTTTGAAGCGACCCAGCCAGCCGGTGGAGATTGTCACATGTTGATTGCAGGGAAGGGGAATAGTCCGTCCCTTCCTCTTACGTTTTCTCCATGAGTTCTACATAATATGGTGCACGTAACCATGCCGCTTCAATACGGAATTGTTGCTGAGCCGGGGCCCTCCTAGACGACTCATCCATGTCAGCGAGGCTGATGGAAATTGCCATGTGATCAGAAGTGGTTGTGATCACGTTCTCCACGCTGAACCCGCTGAACAACTATATAAACACGGAGTTAGCAATCGCACGGTCTAGCTGTATGCAGACCAGATCATCACCCTGATACGTGTTATATTCCAGGTATATTTATGACCCAAGAAGCTGAGATCCATGTGACCACATGTCTCTAGGCAGTCCCGAAACGTTGCCATACGGGTGTCTGACCGATCATACGAACCAAGATGCTCATCGCCACTAAGGACTTCATTGAAATCACTGCAACAAATCAAGGGGCCCTTCCACATGGAGTTTAATCTATGTAGGAGATCCAAAAACTCATGCCGATGATCTATATGAGGTTCTCCATATACAAATGTCGCATGCCACGATGCACAATCCTCCTTCAAGATAACAACATTAATAAATTGAGAGTTATATCCCTTTAGAGTGTCCGAGTAATGTTGCAACCATAATAATGCCAGCCCCCGTTGAGACCCATACTGCTGACTACAAAGCTACCCGAACAATCAGGGGCGGATCCAGGATTTGACCATAGGGGGGGCCGAAGAACGACAATTTTTTTTGCCGGACACATTGCATATATCAATATTAAGAAATAGGACATCACGATTAATTTCCATTGCTATAGAGTGCTAATGACATGGATCACGCATATAAATGAAGATCTAGGGTTTTTTTCATTGCTAAAGAAATTTCTCTCCTTCTAGAAAATAATTTCCAGTTGATCAAACAAGTAATTGCTAGTATAGATTGTCTAGGTCTATAGTACAAGATACCTGAGATTTAAATCCTCCGTTGGTCCATTAGGCTGGTCAGAAAGTAGTGGCCGATCTGGAAGACGGGAACGGTGTGGCCACCATGGTAATTGGTAAGCAACAGCGATGATAGACATGGACCAATCAATCGGTAGCTGAAATACCAGGAGCGGCGGCGGCAAGAAAATTGGAGACTGCACAGGACGTGAGGGTTTTTCCAGGGCTGAGCAGCCTTACTAGCCAACTGGTGGATTGGGCCGGTACCTAGTCTTATGGCTGGCTATGGTTATGTGGGCTTCCTGGGTTGTGAATCCTCTAATCAGTACACCACTAATCAAAATACATGCCTAAGCTGCTGGTACTGGCACTATTTACAAGCCATATGTATTGGGGGTGGCCGAGCGATAGGGGGAGCCAGGCCCCCGCTCGCCCCCCCCGGATCCGCCCCTGCGAACAATCCAGCGAACACATGAAATTTTGAACTATCAAGTCCTTCATCTTCGTCTTCGATAGAAAGATCAAGGAGGGTCGTAAGAACCTCACCAAACAACGAGGTTCGCCAACGTCGCGTCCAACCCAAGCCCACGACAATTCCAGCAGAGGATACTCATTGCACGCGGCAAGGCTGCTACACAGCCGCTGACTGATCCGCCGATCGGTTAGAAGATGAATATGTGCTAGTTTTTCCGTTTCTTGCAAGAGTCTGCCTCTGCTACTATGAAGATCCTCCCATCCTCAGTAGCCACGGGAATGGGGGCTAGCTCCATACCGCTGATGACAAGCACAATAGCCAGACCAACATTGGTCATCACTTCATTGGCCCCAGTTTTTGCTTTGAGAACCTTTCTCTTCTTGCTAGCCATATTGGTCGGAGCAAAATTTTCTTTCTTAGAGCCAATGCCCTCACCAGGTTTAGATTGAGTCCGACCCACTCTCGACTTCCTCATCTTTTTGGGAGAAGTGACCTCTCATGGGCCATCTGCATGCCGCTTTTGCTTGCCACGGTTGGTGTAACTTCGAGACTATCCTTTGGGCGCCGCTTGGTTATTACTGGAGAAGGAGCTCTGCCCCGATCGATCACTGGATGGTTTCTTCCTATTATCGGAGACACATAGTCTGGCACCATGATAAGGCAAGAGACCATCCTCATCACGTTCACCCGGTTGTTGGCACACCCCCGAGGAGTGCCCTATGATGCCACAAAAGTAGCAGTAGATCGACATGCTTTCATACATAACCTGCTAGATGTCCGTAGCCTATCTCTTCCACAAGAAGATAGACACAACTCTTAAGACAGGTTCGAGAATGTTGATTGATACTCTGACCCGTAGGTACTCCCCCAAGAATGTCCTTTCAAATCCAATTAAACCTTCTCAACCTTATCGATGTTGTCTGCCAGTCCCTTTCCTCGTGTGTCATTCATCAGATGAAACGACAAGTTGAGAATACGAGCCCAGATGGTGAGTCTATCAAAGCAGACCTCGCCTTGCTTAACCAATGGATCAAATTCCCTGAGCAGAATCCCATGTTTACTGATCATCCATGAAGCTCCTTCCAGCACTCAGACTTTGTCCATTTTTTAAGAAAATTCAGCCATGAACAGGTTGGATCCTAGAGGCCGAATCTCTATCCCCTTGGAATTACCCCACGCCGGCCTCAACACATCCCTAACTGTATTGATATGGAGAGGGTTTGGTGCTAGTACATTCCCTACAAAAGCCCATTCTAGGCAACACAGGAGATCATCATCCACATCCTCCAAAACGAAAGCGCTGGATTCTTGTGACGTGAGGTTGAGGCGCCCCATCATCTCAACAACTTTCTCAACCGTCGTCACCAAAGAAGAACCAGGAGCATCCACCGATTTCCCCTTACGCGTCTGGTCTGGTTTGCGGGCCGACAGAGTCCTGTTGTCGATACAAGCCTCGTCAGGTACAAGATCCACCACCTCCAATCGCACGCCCTCCATCCCACTTGATCCAAGAAATCCAAACAACCGCCAAGGTGGGCAGCAAACCAGGTTTGCCCTCTAGTCAACCCCTAATGGAAGGAAGAGATGGAGAGGGAGATGAGCGCCGATCAGATGGAGTGGTGGTGATTTGGGCGATGGTATCAGAGAGTCATGTCGTCAGAGGCTGTGTTTGGTATCCCGCGTGTCGGGCTCTACATGAACTGTGAGGCAGGTCTGAGCCAGACGCAATGAAAATTGTCGAGACGACCTTTTCCGTAGAGTCAGCCTTAGTGGTTACACCCGCACGGATGAGCGGATACGTCGCATTATTTCGGGGACACACACAATAAAACTCCTTTTTTCTTGTTATTTATTGCTAAACATGTACTCCCTCCGTCCCAAATTAATCGTCGTGGATTTTTTCAAAATATGAATATATCACTACACTAAAATACGTCTAGATACGTCTATATTTTGATAAACTTATGACAACTAATTCGAGACGGAGGGAGTATGTTTTTTTGTACGCTCCGGACCTTGCAACCTTGTGGAGGTGGCTGCAGAGGGCTCAAAAGAAAAAGGGAGAGGAAGGCCGACCAATGTTGGCCATTTTCATGAGGAGCCGGCCCCGATCAACTTTTGTAAGGTGCCTGTAGATCCTAACTTAGGTATGCTTCCTATCTCGCCTGGAATAAAAGTATGCTTCCTATCCCTGACGCCTTCATGCCATACTTGCGACCAGAGAAGATCACCATCAACACAACGGGTTGCAACTGTGATATAAGGACGCCAATGACAAAGTTGTCCCAGATCAGGGCTAGCCTACACTTTCCATTGCCCACGACCTAAAGAATGCTTACTTCATCGCCTTAAAAAAAAGGTCCAACTCATTTCTGAGTACAATTGATGTGAGGTGGTGAAAAAGTGCCCTAAGCACCCATGAGGATCCTCGAGGAGGTGGACCGAGTGATTGTTGATGTATCATGATCTTGCTATTAGTTGGTCATGATACCGATGAGCATCGTGAACTAAGTCAATGTTGGTTAGGGTACTAGTACCATTATTTTATAATAACTTAGCCTATGTGGTAGAGCATTTCTTGATCCGTAGCGTTTTCTGTGTTAGTTAACAATACTAGTGATACTTTTAATCAGGTATTAAGTGATGCAGGTTGTTAAATTTATACATATGCATCAAACACCAAAAAATGTGAAGGTAGATCAGCTTTCTTAGTTTCAGAAGCCAACCGGAAATTTTCAACCAGAAATTTTGCTTCAACCGGAAAATTCATTTATGAAGCAGCGAGTCGAAAACGACTAACGACTAGAAGATTTTTGGTTCTGGAACCAACAGGAAATTTCCTTCCAACCGGAATATCCGGTCAGTTCCAAGACTCGAAGAAAACGGCTAAAGACTAAAGGATTTCGGCACAGAAGTGAGCTGGAAATTTCCTAAGAACCGGAATTTCCGGCCAGGAACAAGAGCTCAAAAAATTGGCTAAGCACCAGAACCAATTCGGCACAGAAGTGAGCCGGAAATTTCCTGGCTACCAGAATATCCGATTGGAGAAGAAAGACTCGAGAAATGGCTAAGTCCTAGAATCATTCTGTCCCTGGAGTGAGCTGGAAATTTCTAGCAACTAGAATATCTGGTTTGGTCAACCCTGCGAAAAATCCAGATCTGAAGCACACAAGCAACCAGAATATCCGGTTCAAGTTTGAACCGGAAATTCCGGTCCATTCCTGCACTCCAATGGCCACATTTATTGAGGGGGTATAAATATCCCTCCGTCTTCCCCAAGAGCTCTAGTTCGTAAAAGCATTTAAGATCCATTTATTAAGCTCACCTAAAGATAGATTTCTCGCAATCCATCCACCCAAACTCGTTTATCTTTGGAGGATTGAATGAGAAGGCCCCGATCTACAACTTTACCAAGCCATTCTTCATTTCCCCTGATTCACTTGAGGGATTCAAGTCTAGGTTTTCATTGTGGAAAACCTAGATTCCAGTGTTGCTCACTTGTTGATTGTAGCAAGATTGTTGGTGTTCTTGGGAGCCCCCAATTTGGTTGTGGGTGTGTGTCTCAAGCTCATTGTAAAGGCACCGATTTCTGCCTCGAAGGGACTCAATAGTGGAAGGTGAACTAGGCCTTGGTGGAGAAGTTCATCGGAGAATAGGTGACGCCTTTGTGGCATTGAGTATGCCTTTGTGGCGAAACTGACACCCCTCCAACGAGATGTACTTACCCTCAAAGGGAGGAACTCATGATTACATCCTTATCTCCGCATGCTTCCATTATCTGTTAGTTCTACCCTTTACCTTTACTTTGTGTTTGTATCTTGCTTAGTGGCTCTTGTCATATTGGTAAATTCACCGTAGTTGCATATCTAGAGAATTTACCTTTGTGTCAAGACTAAATTGAAAAATATTTAAATTTTTGGATTTAGCACCTATTCACACCCCCCTTTAGGTGCCCATACTATCCATTCAATTGGTATCAGAGTATCATATCTTTTTTTGGTCTTAACCGCCTAAGATTATAGTGTGGCCATTGGAGAGGAACCCATCGCGGCCACGATACCGGCCACCATGGATGATCTCAAGGAATTGCAAAATTCCTTGACCTCCTCCATGGAGACCCAAATGAAGGAGATGCGTGAAATGATGGCACAACTCTTGAAAGCCAAAGCCCCGACATCCGCATCTTTGATTCCTCCGGAAGAAATTCTGGATGATAAGAATGATAAGTATGAGGGTGTAGAATCTAAAAGTGATGCTCCATCCTCTAAGAAAACTTAATATTATAATGGAAAGCATGAAAAGTAGGATTGCCACAATGTCCCCGAACGGTACTCTCCCGATCCTCACATCCCACATCCTCATATAAATAATAGAGGCAACTCACCTAAAATTGATGCATATTCCTTTGGTCAATGGCAATATTTCATGAAAACTCACTTGAACTATTTTTGCATTGAGCTATGGAGAGTCACTGAAGATGGATACAAGCCTCATGACCCCCCAAGAACTTGACAAGAAGAGAAGTGATTTATTGCCAACTCAACTGCACCGCCTTGCACATGATTGAACAAGTCGTGGGTGATAAGGTCATGCCGCACATTCAATAATTCTCCACTGCCAAGGAAACATGGAATTCTCTTATCTCCATATTTGAGGGCAAAGAAAGCACGAAGAGTAATAGTTTTGATGACTTGAGAAATGAGGCCGAGGAGTTCTATATGATGGTGAAAGCCATGAGGACATGTACCAAAGACTCAAGACTTCTACCGCATTTAGTGGTCTTGGTGCCACTCATGTTGATGATTCTTAGATCAAAAGGAAGTATATGAGTATGCCATTTGAGCCTATGGACTTGAAGATCCTTCAAGGAATACACAAATACCATCTCATGAATTAAAGTGAGGTTATGCAAGAGATGGTGAAAGTACAAGGATGCCACCTAGAGGGGGGGTGAATAGGCGCTTTAAAATAATTACGGTTTAGGCTTGAGTAAATGCGGAATAAAACTAGCGATTAATTTATCAAGCACAAAACCTACAGAAGCTAGGTTTACCTATGTGCACCAACAAGATATGCTAGGCAAGATATACAACTATGTGATAGCAAGATAGATGACTTCAAGCACGATGGCTATCACAAAGTTAAATGCATAAGTAACGAGCTAGAGTATAGAAATAACCGAAGCACAAGGAGACACCGATGTGATTACCGAAGTTCCTTCCCAAGGGAAGTACGTCTTCGTTGGAGAGGTGGGGAGCCACCTAGGCGCTCCTTAATAGAACGGATGTGAACACCTTATTCTCCTTGAGATTCTCCGGTGAAGGAGATGCTCGTTTCCACTATGAGGTCGACTTGAAGGCGTTTACCAAACCTTACACGGGGTTGAGGCTATCTCCACAACTCAATTGGAGGCTCTCAACGAAGATTCTTGCAACAAGGTAGAAGCCCCAAGAACTAAGCGTCTAGGGTGCTCAATACACCGAAGAGGAACAATCTCTCCGGTGACCAAGCACCCAAGAGTAACAAGCTCACGAACTTCTCTTTCACGAATCTCGTGGGGAACTCAAACCGATGCACCTAATGCAATGGAAAGAACACACAAAGTGGTCAAGAACTTCTCTCCCAAATCCCACCAAAGAAACTAATGCTATGGAGGAAGGAAGGAGGAAGAACAAGGAAAACAACAAATGAATCCCTAGATCTAGATCCAATAGGTTCCCCTCACAAAGAGGAGGGATTGATTGGTGAAGTGGTAGATCTAGATCGCCTCTCTCTTTTCCCTCAAGTAGAAGCAAGAATCATATGAGGGATTGAGAGATAGAAAGATTTTGGAGGTCAACAATGGAGGTCAAACTTTCCCAAAAGGTTAGGGAACCATCGGGGAAGAAGGCCCCTTAAATAGGTCACCTAAATATCCAACCGTTGGGGGCAAAATCGCGCAGGGGCGGTACCTCCGGTGAAACCACCTGAACTACCGCCCCCCGGATGAGTTAGAACACCAAAAGGGCTGGAAAACTGCCCCCAGGCACCGGAACCTCCGGTGGTTTCACCGGAGGTTCCGCCACGGGCATCCCGAAAGGGTTTCCATCGGAACCAGTGCTGGAAAAAAATAGCAGAACACCCGGTACGAAATGGTCGTAACTTTTGCATCCGGACTCCGTTTTAGATGTTCTTGGGCTCGTTGAAATCGCAACAAAGATCACTACACGAATATACAGAGAAAAATCATAGTGGAAAATGGGAATATAAAACCAAATGATGAAAGATTTGACCTATCAATAAAGGACAACCGGTAGAAACCTCCAACAACAAAAATGCGATAAGTTTTTCATACGAAATCCATTTTTGATGAACTTGAGCTTGACATGAAGAACATGACAAGATCTAAAACCTCACATGGAGAAAACCCAAATAAGAACCAAGAAGGATGATACCAAGTATGTAAAAGTTTGAGATCTCTACGATAGATACGATCAAGATATGCATTCAAGAGCCCCTCTTGATAGTACGGTTTTCTATCCTATAATCCGGTCTCCCAACTGGAATAATGAGACCGGTAAAATAGAAACCCTATCTAAGTCATAACTTTTCCTTGTGCAATCCAATTGAGCTATATGATGACGATCTTAATCACCTCAAGTTGGACCACCTTTCTTTATAGCGCTTCGTTTCGTGAAGACTTGTAAATTGCTCACCCATAAGCTAATATTTGAGAGCTTATCACATGACCATCTTCACTTGACCATAATATCCATATGGGTGGCAAGCTTTGCACACCTACTTGATCAACCAAGTATCTTCTCTTTATTCATGATGAT
The DNA here is from genome assembly GCA_028641055.1 of Alopecurus myosuroides. Classification (NCBI taxonomy): domain Eukaryota; kingdom Viridiplantae; phylum Streptophyta; class Magnoliopsida; order Poales; family Poaceae; genus Alopecurus; species Alopecurus myosuroides. The sequence continues at coordinate 195,864,689 of CM054063.1, read as the reverse complement.
GATGACTTGAAGGTAAACATGAATATTCACACAATCTCCTTCTTCAAGACATGCTTGTAATATGGTCAATAGTAGCATGAAAATTCTTCTATTGATCATATAGATATATTCATTAAGTGATGATCTTGATAGCATAGAACCTTCAATCCAACACATGGAGTTCAAGTGGCGCCAATGGACAAACCTATAAGAATGTCTCAATGCAAACATTAGTCCATAAGGATTGTCATTAATTACCAAAACCATACATGGGGGAACCATAAACTTTCAGATGGCCTCCTTTCAAGTTCAAACAAAGCTTGCTCAAGACACTCGTGCTCGTTTTATTGGAATGTACACATCACCATCCGTTGCTTTGAAGGAGAAGGTTGTGACTAAGATGGTGGATCAACATGAAGATGTTGGATTGAGGGAAGACTTGGCTCCACTAAATGCTCAAGAGTATGATCCGGTGCTTAAGGAATTCATTGCTCTAGACGTGCAATTTTTTTTGGAAGAACCCTCCCAAGGACAAGGCATATGTTGAGGAGAAGACGAAGTCAAGCTATGACAAGGAAGGGACTCAAAAAGTGAGGGCTTGTTTCAGTTGTCAAGATAAGTATCAATTTGTTGCCGAGTACCCTTTCGAGAAGGGAAACTTGTTCTCAAGGATAAGTCAAAGCTCCCTCACAAGAAGCTTCACTTCAAGAAGAAACCTTTCAACGAGAAACCATCTTCAAGGTTTGTGCTAGTTGAAAGTGCATTTCTTGATCCCTAGGGTTTTGAGGGTTAGTTAACAATACTAACGATATTATTTATCAAGTTGTTAAGTGGTGCAGGTGTTTATTTATTCATTTGCATCAAACATCGGAAAAATGTGAAGTTAGATCAGCCATATTTTTCATAGATGGCAACCGGATATTTTTGGCGCAACCGGAAATTCCAGTGGTGAAGGTTTTCTATGGAAAATAGCCACTGGACGTCGCCCGAAATTTCAACCGGAAACTTCTAGACAGACCAGAATTTCCGGTTTGGAAGATTTTCTTAGAGTTTCCCACAGAAGTGAGCCAAAAATTTGAATCGGAAATTTCCAGGGAAAAAGCGGATATTCCGGTTGGGGAAGATCCAGAGCAAAAACAGCTAAGGACTTGAAGTTTGTGCTCGTAGAAGTCAACATGAAATTTCCAGACCAGCCGAAATTTCCGGTTGGAACTTATTTCAGCACAGAAGCGAGCCTGAAATTTGTACCAATTTGTTTTGGAGAAATTGGAATTTCCGGTTTAAGTCAACTCCTTTCAAAATCCAGATATGAGGCCAAAAGGCTAACTGGAATTTCCGGCTCTAATTTCTGCATCCAACGGCCACATTTATGGAGGGGTTATAAATACCCCTCCTTCTTCCTCGAGAGCTCTATTTCGTCCAAGACATTCACTTCACATTTATTGAGCTCACCAAATCCAATATTTCTCCCAATCCCTCCACCCAAACTCGTTGATCATCGGAGGATTGAAGGAGAAGGCTCCTATCTACTACTTCACCAAGCCGTTCTTCATTTTCCCCTCATTCACTTGAGGTAATCTAGTCTAGGGCTTCCTCGTGGAAAACCTAGACCCCATTGCTACTCTTGTTGATTGTTGGTGATTCTTGGGAGCTCCCAATTCGGTTTTGGGTGTGTGTCTCAAGCATTGTAAAGGATTCGATTTTCTCCTCAAAGAGAATCAATAGTGGAAGGTGAACTAGGCCTTTGTGGTGAGGTTCATTCAAGAATAGGGTGAGGCCTTTGTGGCGAAACTCACACCCCTCCAACGAGATGTGCTCCCCTCAAAAGGAGGAAATCCGGATTATATCCTTGTATCCACGTGCTTCCATTATCGATTACCTCGTTCGCTCTCCTTTACTTTGTGTTTGTATCTTGCTTATTGTTTTTCTTGTAATATACTCCCTCCGTCCCAAAATTCAAGGTGCGCTATTTTTATGCTGGTCTTTGATGTTCGTCTTTGACCATTAATATAAAATAAATTATATGGATTGAGAATGTATAAATGGTACCGTTGGATTTGTCTTGTCAAATTCTTTCATTTCGTATATCTTTATAATAATTTTGTGAACATATTATAAAGACGGATCATGGTCAAAGTTAGACACCGTTGACCAGCGAAATTAAAGGGCGCCTTGGATTTTGGGACGGAGGGAGTAGGTAAATTCACCGTAGTTGCATAGCTAGAGAATTTACCCTTGTGTCAAGCCTTAATTTGAAAATAATTAAAATTGGTTGTAGAACCTATTCAACACCCCCTCTAGGTGCCCATACTATCCGTTAAGTTGGTATCAGAGCCTCGACTCTTATTTTTGGGTTTGACCGCCTAAGAGTTATAGTATGGTCAACAGAGAGGATGTCGCCGAGCCCTCGGTAAAAGTCACTATGGATAATCTCAAGGAATTTGAAGATTCCTTGACCTCATCCATGGATGCCAAAATGACGGAGTTGCGTGATTTCATGATGCAAATCTTTAAATCTAAGGGCCCGGAAACTTCTACTTCATCTCCTTCGGAAGAAATTCCGGAGGAGATGGAGGATGGGGATAAGGGTGGATAACCTAAAAGTGAATCCTCTAAAGACAAAACTTCTAAGGGAAAGGATGAGAAGGAAGAGTACAACGATGTTGAAGGGCGGTACTCTCCCGATCCTCCTATCTTATATCCTCATATTAATCCTAGAGGCGAACCTCCTAAAATTGATGCACATACTTTTAGTCGATGGCAATATTATATGAAAACTCACTTAAAATCTTCTTGTATTGAGCTTTGGAGGGTCACTAAAGATGGATACAAGCCTCATGACACCAAGAACTTAAAAATAAGATGAGTGGTAGATTGCCAACTAACCTACACCACCTTGTCGATGATTCAACAAGCTATGGTTCCAAACCACATGCCTCATCTTAAAAAATATTCTACCACCAAAGAAACATGGGATGTCTTTGTCATCATGTTTGAGGGAAATAAAACCATGAATAGGAATAGTTATGATACCTTGAGCAATGAGGCCGAAGGGTTCTATATGCTTGATGGTGATACACATGAAGACATCTACCGAGGACTCAAGACCCTAACTAGCGCCTTTAGTGGTCTTGGTGCCACTTATGTGAATGATGCTTGGATAAATAGGAAGTACGTGAGTTCCCTCATGCCATTTGAGCCTGTGGACTTGAAGAGCCTTCAAGGAAGACACAACTATCACCTGATGACCTCAACTGAGGTGATGCAAGATATGGCCTCCTTCCAAGTTGAAACAAATCTTGGTCATGTCACTTGCGATCGTGCTATTGGAATGCACAAACGAGTCTGTGTTGCTTTGAAAGCCAAGGTGGTGACCAAGATGGTGGATCAGCAAGAAGAGGTTTCTTTGGAATAAAACTTGTCTCCCCTCAAAGATCAAGAATATGATACCATGCTTAAGGATTATGTTGCCCTTGCGGTGATTTTTTTTGGAAGAACCCTCCCAAGGCCAAGTCATATGTTGAGGAGAAGACCAAGTCAAGCTATGGCAAAGAAGAGACTAAAAAAAGTGAGGGCTTGTTTCAATTTTCAAGACAAGTATCACTTTGTTGCCGAGTGCCCCTTCGGGAATAGGGAAAACCATGGAGGAAATATTGTCCTCAAGGATAAGTCAAAGCTCCCCAACAAGAAGCCTCATTTCAATAAGAAACCCTTCAACAAGAATCCATCATCAAGATATGTGCTAGTGACTCAAGAAGAGTATGATTCCGGTAATGACGAAAAAGAAGAAACCACAAGTGAAGTGGCCGCTATTGCTATTGCGTCTTCATCATCTCCATCACTCTTTGAATCCCCCAATGAGAATCTTCCTCAACCCTACGCAAATTGCTTCATGTCTAAGGCTACTGAGGTATAATATTCATCCAACTCTAAGACTCAAAAGAATAACCTTGCTAGTCCTTGTGTTGAAGATGAAATTGCCTCTTTGAGTCTATTTATGACTAACGTGCAAGGTGATACCAAGAAGTACTTTGATATTCTCATGAGTCAATTGGGGGGCGGGCAAGAGGATCTTGAGAAGAAATGTGAAACCTAGAGGGAATATTGAAGTGAAAAGGGTTCCCTCACAAATGCTCTTGAGGAGGAACATGAGCTTCGAGTATCTCTTGAGGAGAAACTTGAAACTATTGAAGAGTCACATAATGAGTTAATTTGTAAGATCAATAAAGAACGTGACCATGCAATTGCTAAATATAAAAGGGCTAAAAAGAAGAAGGTTGAGTTTAGTGTTGGTCATGAAAATCTAACCGAGGAGCTAGAGACCCTCACCAAGGCTCACAAGGCCTTGGATAGTGAACACTCTACCCTCAACAAGACTTGTGAACAACTTCAAACTCGCCTAGACCAATTCAATGTGCCTAGTACTTCTATTTGTTCATGTGATCATGCAAATGTTATTGAGGAGAATTCTAGGTTAAAGAAAGAGCTGGCATGAATCAAGGGCAAGGGCCCTAGTGTTGAGAAGGTTGTGGCTCCTAAGCCACAAGTGGCTCCAAAGCCACAAGTGTAGACCACAAAAATGGGCGTGTTATTTTTTAGCCCCGTTGAGGGATACCTTGTGGCGACTCGAGAAGTACTATGCTCTACTCAAGTGGAGCCATCCTCTACATTGGAAGATCATGCCAAGGGAGCAAGTGTTGCACCAACCCAAGAACAAGTTCAAGACCCTCCTATTGTTGACCAAGTTGCTACGCAAGAACCAAGCACTCCTATCATTCAAGCTAGCCAAGGTCAAGGCCAAGATAAAATTTCTTCATCTTCTTCTCCTATTGTTGAAACAAGTCAATATGATGATAAATGCCAACATACCGGTCAAGACGGGGACCCAAATGATCAAGATGATCAAGTGATTCCTCCTCGCAACAATGAGGGGATCGAACCCCATCATGCTAAAAGTATTGGTAGAGCCTTGAACAAAATTGATGCCTCCGATGATAAGGTATTGAGTGATGTGCAAAACAAGAGGCCCAAAAGAGCTCAATTGGCAAGATTTAGTGAGCATCAAGCTCACATATCCATGGTGGAACCAAAGAAAGTGATTGAGGCTCTTGAGGATTCGGATTGGTTGGAAGATATGCATGATGAGCTAAAAAACTTTGTGTGTAATAATGTTTGTAAGCTAGTTGAGAAGCCAAAAGATTGCCACAATGTTATCGGCACCAAGTCTATATTCAAGAACAAGCAATATGATCATGGTATTGTTGTGAGGAACAAGGCAATATTGGTGGATCAAGGATACACTCGAGTGGAAGGCATTGAATTTGATTAAACCTATGCTCCCATGGATCGTCTTGAGTTCATCTGTATCCTCCTTCAATATTCATCTTCGCATAACTTTAAATTGCAACGAATGGATGTCAAAAGTTCTTTTCTAAATGGTCCACTGAAAGAGGAGGTATATGTTAAGCAACCTCCAGGGTTTCCGAATCCCAACTTCCATAACCATGTCTACAAGCTATATAAGGCACTCTATGGACTTAAACAAGCTCCACGTGCGTGGTATGAGCACCTTAGAGAGTTGTTGCAAGACCGTGGATTTGAAGTTAGGCAAATCAACCCCACCCTTTTCACAAAGAGGGTAAATGGAGAGCTTTTCATATGCAAACTCTACGTGCATGATATCATCTTTGGCTCGAAAAATAAAGCTTTCAATGATGAGTTCTCAAAGCTTATGACTGACAGGTTTGAGATGTCTATGATGGGAGAGATCAAATTCTTTCTTGGCTTTGAGATCAAGAAACTGGCTCTTGAGACTTCCATTTCTCAAGCCAAGTGTACCCAATACATGCTCAAGAGGTTTAACTTCCAAGGCGCTAAAGATAAGGTCTCTCCAATGCAAACCAAATGCCATCTCAAGCACAATCCAGACAGTAAAGATGTGGACCAAAAGTTGTATCGCTCTATGATTGGTTCTTTGCTTTACCTTTGTGCATCTAGGCTCAATATCCAGTTGACTGTAGGAGAGTGTGCAAGGTATCAAGCGGCTCCTAATGAAAGTCACTTGGTGGCGGTCCATTGGATCTTTCGGTATTTGGTTCATACCTCAAGGTTTGGTTTCCGGTACCCAAATGTGGCACAATTTTTTCTCAAGGGGTACACGGACTCGGATTGGGCCGATGATCGATATGATAGGAAGTCAACTTCCGGGGCTTGCCAATTCCTTGGTAGGTTTTTGGTGAGTTGGTCTTCTACGAAGCAAAATTGTACATCTCTCTCCACCGCCGAAGCCGAGTATGTGGCGGGCGCTAGTGCTTGCACCCAATTGCTATGAATGAGGAAAATCCTAAAAGAGTATGTTGTTCACTCGGAGAAGGTGCCATTATGTGACAATGAGGCTGCCATCAAGATCGCCTACAACCCCGTGCAACACACAACGATGAAGCATATTGACATTCGTCACCATTTCATCCGGGATCATGTGGCAAGAGGTTATATTGAGCTAGCCTATGTCCCAACCAAGGATAATATCGCATACATATTCATGAAGCCTCTACATGATTCAAGATTCATGTTTTTGAGGAATGAGCTAAATATCATCGATTCTAGGAGTTTGACATGAGGATCTCGAACACATGCCTATAGTTAACTATGTGTTTGGGTTTAGGTGTAGCCATGGACATAGGGGGGGTGTTATCCTAACACACCGGGTTATCCCTCCCCCATTATGCCTGACGAAGGGATGAGCCCTGGATCTATCGGGTAAGGACAACCGGTCCAAGGCCCAAGATCTAAGCCCAAGAGGAGATGCCGTATACTATCCTAGAAGGCCCAGTTGAAGCCCACCCGCAAGGCCTTGCGGGTCAAGTTAGGGAACTTATAACCGACTTTAGGTTAGGGTTTGAGTCCACCCCGGGTACGGTTTGAGACCTGGCCACCTATATAAGGCCAGGAGAACCACCAGGAAGAGGACAAGCAATACCGCACCACCAAGCCTTGAGATCGAGATCATACTCTCGACTTGAGCAATCCCCCATTGTAACCGATCTACTCGTGAATACAGATCGAAAGAAGCAGGAGTAAGGGTTTTACCCCTACGAGGGCCCCGAACCTGGGTAAATCGTGCCCCCTGTTTAGCCGACGATTGTCACCAGCGCCCACATGTTCTCCTAATCGAAACCCTATGGGTTCACCTGAGGGACTTGTTGAGATGCAGATTCGACAATTGGCACCATCTGTGGGAACGGCGGGCGCTGGATCTCCGGCATCTTCAACCTCATCGACGACCAACTCACGTTGGAACCCTGCGGCTTCGACTCCGACCAATCCGATCCGAATCGGATCAGTCATCGTCACCCCGCACTCGCCAGAATCACGCCTGGTATTTAGCGACCTGGAGAAGAGTATCACCCTGACGTTCGGGAGCTTCCAATTCTACACCAACAAAGAAGGGATCCACCACTTCACCGACCCCGAAGGATCGAAATCTGGACCGATCTCTAGCCCAGGAGCTGTCGATTCGCGACCTCGACACGCAGATCGCGACTTGGCGAAAAGCGGCGAATCTATCCGCCTCAACACCAACAACTTCCATACCCTCTCTATAGAGGAACCTTCTTGGATCAGGAGAGCCTCCCAAGCTACGCCTAGGACCCGCAAGCCATATTTGGCTTAGGTCTGCATGGCAGGGTCAGGAGATCCACCCGAAGAAACGCGCTACCATCGGCGTCTCGCGAGATGCCTGGCTCCGAGCAAAAGAGGCCCTCCGCACGAGTAAGCCACCCGAAGTCGGAGTCCCTCACGAGGACATGACCGCCTACCACTACCATCTAGTGAGAGCGGCTACAACAATAAAAGAAGCTCGTAGAGATCTAGCCGAGCGAAAAATATTAGCAGATGAGTCAAGCCAGCGCCGAGCCGCGCTATCCTTGACACCCTCAGTTGGAAATCGTCCTGCGAGAAAAGGATACGCCTCAAAGACCGCGACTAGGATGTCAAGTCCCTGAGCGGAATCAGCAAATCACTCGGGCCTTCCCTTATGCGCGTCGACGAGGACGGAAACGTCCACCTGCAAACTCCTGCTGCCGCGGTACTAGCCGCCGCCACCTAAATGCAGATAAATCAACCAGGCGAAAACGACCCCCGTGCAGAACAATACAAGCAGGTTCAGAAAGGATTGGGCATGGCAGCCGCAAGACCCGCTTCCTACGATCGCAAAAAAGCAACAGAGCAAATAGACAAGGAAACACCTCGCAGGCACAGGAGCACATCGCCCGGGAAGGAAAAATTACCTCATCGCGCCGAGGAAAAGAAGCCAGACGGCGCGGTGATAGTCCGAGTAGCAGCGATGGCAGTACAAGGGATCGAGACTGCAGCTCGCGACATCGCAGCGGCCACTCACGACATCGCAGCAAGGAGCCAAGGATAGAAACCGACCGTGATCAACCCGGATACAACGCGCGATCAGACACCGTGCAAAACATGGTGGACAAAGCACGAGCAGCAAGGAACCGGGCACGTTCCCCATCCACCTCTTCTGACGACGAGACCTGGGGCGCACTATGCTTCGCTCGCAGCATTCGCGAGGCACCTCTACCCAAACGGTTCAAGCTCAGTACAGAAGTGACGAAATACGACGGTTCGCTCGAACCTTCATCCTGGCTGTCAGATTACCTCACGGCAGTAAAATGCCAATGTGGGAACAAAAACACGGCTATGCAGTACCTCAACTTGCACCTGGTGGGAGCAGCACGCACCTGGCTCGAGTCAAGGCCAAAGGCTTGCTACGGGTCATGGGACGATCTACATATTGACTTTTGCAAAAACTTCCAGGCAACATATAGATGACCAGCGACCATTGAGGAACTGCGAGCTTGCAAGCAGAAGAGTGTCGAGTCCACTCGCGAATATATCCAGCGATGGACCACACTTAGGAACACAACAGGAAACATATCAGAGGAAGTAGCAGTCGAAGCTTTCGCAAAAGGCGCTCGACGAACTGCTTTCAGAGAAGAACTGGGACGAGCCGCGCCCAAAACTATCGGAGAGCTAATGATCATAGCCGACAGATGGGCTAACGGAGAGGACTCGGTGCGCAACGAAAGGGCATCCTCGCCCGCACCCAAAGACGATCGCCACGGTCGAAAGAAAAGAAGGAAGTATTACGACCACGATGACCGAGAAGAACGGGTGGCGACAGAATTCACGAGAAATCGCGATAATGGACGCCGTGGAAATCGCGAGTGGAAACCAAAGACGGAGGATAAAAATCCCGAGGAGGACCTCGATGGATACTGCACGCTACATCTATTTACAGATATGCACACGGGGAAAACTAAGGCAGCGCACCTTCTCAAGGACTGCCGAAAGTTCATCGACATACACGAGGCCTTCTCAAAGAAAAACAGAACAACAGTTAGTCAAGGCTACCCGCAGCTTCCAGGAGGAGGTAGCCAGGGATTCCAACCGCCACAACCCCTGCCTCCACCAGGAAACCAGAACGTGGTGCTAGCCGTACTACCTGCGCCGCCCGTCGCAAACCAAGAAGGCAACGCATACCCGAACCCAGCGGGACTCTTAGGCATGATAAAAAAGGTCTGTCCATCACGCAGGGTCCAGAAGACAAACACACGACAAATATGCATGGATGTGCAAGCCCCACCTACAAAGCCCGAGTACCTGAAGATGGCGGATCAACCAATAACTTTCTCCAAGGAAGACCACCCCCACGAGTCTATCGACCAGGACACGTTGCGCTAGTCATCCAAGCGCAAATTGGCAATTACGAGCTGGCTCGCGTGTTCATGGACGGGGGCAGCGGCATCAACATCATCTACGCAGACACACTCCGTCGGATGAACAGGAACTTGGAAGGACTCGCGGAATCAGAGACATCCTTCCACAGGATAGTTCCAGGAAAAGCGATCCGTCCACTCGGAACAATCAATCTGGAGGTGGTGCTAGGCAACCCAAGCAATTACAGGAGAGAATTTCTTGACTTCGAAGTAGTCGACTGGCCCTCACAGTACCACGCCATTCTTGGTCGAACAACGTTCGCAAGATTCATGGCAGTACCACACTATGCCTATTTGAAGCTCAAGCTACCCGGGGAGTATGGCACAATCACCATCGACAGTGACTTCCAGAAATCTAACAAGTGCGACATCGAGTTCAACAAAATCGCCAAATCTTTCGGGATGCAAGAAGAATTGAAGGAGATAGCAAAAACCACGGACCACTCCGTGATGCCCCTCACAAAGAAGAACGCCCCAGAGCGTGAGTTCAGCGCGAAGAGCGATACTCGCAAGCATCAAGTACACCCGACAGATTCTGCGAAGACGGCGATGATGTCCACCACCCTCTCGCCAGCATAGGAAGGCGCGCTCCTCGAGCTCCTCCGTGAGTACTGGGAAATTTTCGCCTGGCAGCCTTCAGATATGCCAGGAACACCCAGGGAGTTTGCCGAGCACTCACTCGAAGTCTTCAAAGACGCCAAGCCTATCAAGCAGACCACTCGACGGTTCTCAGAGCCCAAGAAAAAAGCGCTCGGAGAAGAAGTAAACAGACTACTCGCAGCAAAATTCATCAGAGAGATCAAAATATCCACTTGGCTAGCAAATCCAGTGCTGGTCCCGAAGAAGAATACGGACATCCTTCGCATGTGCATCAATTACACGTCGTTGAACAAGAAATGCCCCAAGGATAACTTTCCCCTCCCACGGATCGACCATATCATGTACTTTACTGCAGGATGTCAACGCCTATCCTTCCTAGATGCCTATTCGGGATATAATCAGATCAGGATGAAGAAGGAAGACGAGGAAAATACAGCATTCATCACACCTCACGGTGTATACTGCTACATGATGATGCCCTTCAGGCTAAAAAACGTAGGCGCTACATATCAGCGCTGCATGCAAAAATGCCTCGCCAAGCTCATTGGCAAGAACGTACAAGTGTACGTTGATGACATCGTCATCAAAACTCGAGTGGAGGACACACTCCTCGAGGATATCAGAGAAACGTTTGATGCACTGAACGCGTACAGGATCAAGCTCAACCTGACAAAATGCGTCTTTGGCGTCCCTGCAGGACAACTTCTCGGGTACTTGGTATCCGCCAGAGGAATTGAGGCCAACCCATAGAAAATACAAGCAATCTTAACAAAGAAGGAGCCAACCAATCTTCGCGGCGTACAACAGCTCGCAGGGCGATTAGCCGCCTTGAGCTGGTTCATCGCACGATTGGGCGAGTAGGCATTACCCTTCTACAAGCTGTTGAAGAAGACATATAAATTCGAGTGGACACCCGAAGCAAAACATGCATTCGCAGACCTAAAACGAGCATTACAAAGCAGGCGTGTTTTGGCAACGCCACAAGAAAGGGAGCCACTATACCTATACCTAGCCACAACAAATCAATTCATCAGCACGACCATCGTGGTCGAACGACCGGAGGACGGCAAGGCATATGGAGTCCAAAGGCCAATTTACTACATCAGCGAGGTGCTTTCGCCGTGCAAACAGCGATACCCCCACTACCAGAAGCTCGCATACGGAGTCGTCCTCACAGCTCGAAAGCTCAAATATTACTTCCAGGAACATACCGTCACGGTGCTAAACGACGCATCACTCGGTACTATCATGAACAACGCAATGGCTTCCGGAAGAATCGCAAAATGGAGCATCGAGCTAGGCGCCTGGGATATCATATACGCATGACGCAATTCCGTGAAGTCGCAAGTACTCGTGGAATTCCTAAGCGAGTGGACAAAATTACAAACACCAGGTCCACCCGAATACACGAGCAACTGGATCATGTACTTCGACGGGTCCAAAAGGAATGAGGGAGCTGGAGCTGGGATCGTCCTTATATCACCCAGAGGAGACAAGCTGCAGCACGTCCTGAGATTGAACTTTCCACCCGACAATCCAACATCCAATAACGACACAGAATACGAAGCCCTGCTACATGGCATGAAGATGGAGATTGCGTGCGGGGCCACTCGGCTGATGATTTATGGAGATTCAAACCTCATCGTACAACAGACTATGAAAGAGTGCGACACTGTCGCAGAAAATATGATCGCCTATCGGGACATGTATAACCTACTCGAAGGAAGCTTCAAAGGGTGTGAGCTGAAACATATTGCAAGATCCAGCAACGAAGAAGCAGATAGGCTGGCTAACATGGGGTCCACAAACGCATCCATACCGCCTGGAATATATTTCGAGAGGATGATCAAGCGTTCAGTGAAAGTCAAAAAGATCGCGGGAGCACCCGCAGCATCAGAGACAAAGGTTAGCCTGCAAATTGCTATGATCGAGTTCAATCATTATATTTCAAGACAAGTTTTTATGGTCGAACCAGTCTGGACGCAGAAATACCTCGACTACTTGTCCAACAAACAACTCCCAGCGGACATTTGCGAGGCTCGGCAGATAGTACGTCGCAGCAAAACTTTCCGAGTGATCAACGGGGAATTATACAAACAGAGCATCTCAGGAATATTGCAGAGATGCATAGCACCCGAAGACGGCAAGGAATTGCTGCGAGATATACATCAAGGAGATTGCGGACATCACGCCAGCTGGAAGGAAATTATGGGTAAATCTTTTCGAGCAGGATTCTACTGACTCACAGCGGCCAGAGACGCAAAGGACCTAGTCGACAAGTGCGACGCTTGTCAGCGATTTGCACCTAAGCCACATGCCCCAGCTATGGAACTACACATGATATAAATCTCCTGGCCCTTTGCACAATGGGGGCTAGACATGGTAGTACCATTACGCAAGTCAACACCCGGAGGATATATGCACCTGCTCGTAACAGTCGACAAATTCACGAACTGGATCGAAGCCATGCCAGTCACCTCGGCCAGCGCCCAACGCGCCGTGAAATTCCTCGACTCCATCGTGTGTAGACTTGGGATACCACACAACATCATCACCGACAATGGAAGCAATTTCACAGCAATGGAAACACAGCAGTTCTGCGAGGAAAAGGGAATCACCCCCAGCTTCGCTTCAGTGGCTCACCCGCAAACCAATGGTCAAGTCGAGCGATCCAACAGATTGGTCTCAGCTGGAATAAAGAAACGGCTACTCGATCGTCTGCACCCAGCAGCAGGGCACTGGGCAGAGGAGTTACCCTCCGTACTATGGAGCCTCCGCACAACCCCGAATCGATCAACAAACTACACGCCATTTTTCATGGTATACGGAGCTGAAGCAGTCCTTCCCGAAGATGTCAAGTTCAGCGCCCCACGAGTCATCGCTTACAGCGAAGAAACCTCTAACAAGGCACTCGCGGAAGACGTGGATGCACTCGACGAAATACGCGACATTGCACTCACAAGATCCGCGGTATATCAACAGTCGTTACGCAACTACCACAGCCGCCGTATACGCCACAGAGCTTTCGTGGTAGGAGATTTGGTGTTGCGGCTCAAACAGAAGGAAGGACACAAGCTCGAGCCACCGTGCGAAGGACCCTTCATAATACACGAAGTTATCCCGGGCGGCGCTTATCGACTGAAGAACCCGAAGAATGGTGGCATCTACTCCAATCTATGGAACGTTGCACACCTCCGCAAATTCTATCCTTAGGATTACCTTGCTCGCAAAAATAAGGCTATACTAGCCATCTTGTAGCTCGAAGGAAAATACATGGCTTCTCAGTCATATTAATAAAATACATGGTTTCTCAACCATAAGCTACTCATGTTCTTGATCTGTACACGCTAAATAACATGTATACACCCCAAACACACGGGGGCTACGCCTAACTTAGCATCATAACAAAATTTACAAATAAAAAGGTACAAACAAGGTTGGCACCTTACAAAGTTTGAAGACAACTATACAGAAACGACATGATACATACATCCTACAATTACATATGGCGACGAGTAGTTTCCTCGGCTAACACCCAATTAACCTCTTCAGAAGTCAGTCGAATAATCTCCTCTGCAGCAGGACGAACGACTGTATAATGGGAGGTCATATCGACTAGAGCATTTGGGAGCTTGGCCACAGAGTTGAAATTGACCTCAGGATGCCACAATCGGACAAAAGGGAGTGCTACTAAGGACCCGCAGATCAGCTGGTCGCGGACGCACTCGCGAATTTTACCTACTCGACCGAAAGTTCTGAGCAGCTGGCCAAAATCTTCTGGATCTCTCTCCAGCGGATAGAAAGAGCCATTCAAAGCTATCAGGGCCTCGTGACAAGAATCAACAAGTATCTTCGCCTGGCCCACACGATACTTCAGAGTAGCCAGAACAAAGCCTCGACTGCGGTCGGACCAGAAGTTGTTTGCGTGTGGTTTTGAGCTACTGGCTTCGTGAAGAACATGGTTTTCCACCCATTGTTTTTCACACCGTTCGTCAGGCTGAACAACTACAAACAAAGATACAGAGAGTCAAAAAAGGGAAAAAGATACAGTCAAACAAAATGCTAAAGGGCTCAAGTGCTTACAAAGCATATCCTTGGCAATAGCTGCCAACTCTTCCATCACAAACTGCTCACGTTCAACCGCAAGTTTCTGTTTAGTCTTGGCTACATCAGCCACTCCACGCAAAGCTTTCAGCTTGCGCTTACCATCCGCGACACGATCACGGAGGCCGGCAAATGTACCAACAGCAGCAACAAGGGGATCTGCTCGTGCAGCAGATCCACTCGAAGACTCCGCGACAACATCTATCACTTGGAAGGAGATAAGAAATGTTAAGGAGGAATTCAAGACACCCCACTCAAGAAATAAACCTCCTATTCGACAGGTGCTCAGGGGCTACTCCCATCGGGAGGAACTCATGACAATCAATCGCAAGAAATCACATCTCAGATATCAAAAGAACATTTTCATTAAAGGCAGAATACGGGAATGCATCCCAAGGTTCATTACATCAGAAGAGCAAACTACATAAAGTCTATTCTATGGAACTGCAGAAGTGCTGCCACTCGCGGCAGATTGCCCCTTGCGACTAGCACGAGCAATCAAGTCAGATAGCTTCCGCGCAAGAACTCCAGCCGGATAGCCGAAAGGAAGAAGCGCTACCTTTCTGCCCGTGGTAGCATCGACGGGAAGGTTCGAGTACGCCTCTTCCAAGCCCGAGACTCCGTGCGCCAACATGAACTGGATAGCAGTCTTCGCCCCGCACTCAGACTGGGCGACCGAGTAGGCCTGAAGGGGATCATCCTCCAGAAAAACCTTCAGGAGACCATCCAGCATGGGCGGAACCGCGACATCAACCAGAAGACGCTTGTGGAATTGCGTCAACACTCGAATGGCATTGCCAACGAGGGAGAAAATCCCACTCGCATGCCTCCGAAGCTGAGCGCAAGAATTCGTCAGGGCATCCACCCGTTGAACCCCGGGTACCTCCAGCGCAACGCCAAGGACATATGCAAAGGGACCATGTTAATTCCAGAGACATACCAGCTAGTCGAAAAACCACAGAGGTCAAGTGCAACTTACTCGCAAAATTCTGGGCCAGAGGGCGAAGGAAGTCAACAATATCGTTGTCTTGTTTGGCACCAGCCTCCTCCAGCTTCTTTAGAGCATCATGGGCATCCACGAGCTTTCCCTGGAAGTCAGTCGACTGCTTGTGAGAGGATTCAAGTTCCTTTCGAGCAGCCTCCAACTCGGCCTCGAGGGTGGTCACCCGAGCGATAGCGTCAGTCTTCTCGGTCTTCAGAAAATCGACTTGGGCTGCACAGCAACAAATCTCAGCCTAAAGGAATTCACACAATCAGAAAGAATAAGTAGAAGGAACGGGTCAATTTACCTTGGAGAGCTTGGCCAGCCGAGACGAGTCGATCACGATCCGCCCGAAGGACTACGCAATCTGCCTCAGCCAAAATTACGCGGCGACCAATGGCTGCGAGAGAGTCAAGTAGAGACTGCAAAACACGAAGATGAAGAAGTCGGAAAAATAGGACGGAAGTTGAGCCTATTCACGACTGTAAACAGTCGAGTATAGCCTCGGGGGCTACTCCCATCGGGAGCACTGCCGTGCACCCGATAAAATCAAGAAAGAAGAGAAAGGAGATAAGCTTAAGTTCTTGAGCCTGTAGCCAATCACAAGCGATTAACCACAGGCTCGGGGGCTACTCCCATCGGGAGCACTGCCGTGCACCCGATAAAAACCATAAATGAACGAAGTACAAAATGCAAGGAAAATGGCAAAGTTTACCTGGCCCTGGGCAATGCTCAAAGGATCAGCCGAGCTACCCGACACTTCCTTTGAAGCCGAGGCTCCACCCGCAAGGCTAGGCAGCCTATAATCCGTAGCCGCAGCTGTTGGGGCTGGACTCGGCGAGTTCTGAACGGTCCTAGCAGTTGGGGTTTCACCCGCAGCAGCATCTTTCCTCCTCTCGGGAGGAATAGAAGAAGCGAACCGACGGGGGCTGATGGACTGAAGCCTTTCATGAAAGAAACAACAGCATAAGGAAGAGCGAGAAGAAAACTTTCGATTAGAGCATTGAAGAATAGAAGAAACTTACTCATCATCGTCATCGTCCAGCATGTCCGCATTCCAGGCAGTTTGGATCTTCGGCTTGGGAGCAGGAGGAGCGCGCACACTCAGCGGGGTCACGATGAGAGGTTCTTTATCAGATCCTCCACCCAAGGAATTGTCCTTAGAAGTGGCTTCATCGTCTCCCGCCTGGCGGCGCTTGCGGTGGCGGAGATCGCTACCCGATTCCTCCATGTCATCCGAAGAATCGCGCTCGGAACTTGAGTCAGCGTCGGCAACGCTGGTGTCGACAGGAACATCCAGGTTGCTTGCCAACAGGTTCGAGGCCTCTTCACCGGAAACTAGCGGGTAGCAGGTTGCTACCGCTAGACTCTACAAAAGGAAAACAAGAAGAAAAAAAAGAAGAAAAAACTCAGTCGACAAACTCTCGAACAAATACAAAAGTTCAGACAGAAAAGGAATTCAACTTACTTCGGATGGAGGAGGTTTCGAAGCTTCGAATGCTGCGATAGGGCAGTCGGGGAAGTCCTCGCCCACGTTCAGCTTGCTGATGGCCGCGAATTTCTTCTCAAATTCAGCATTCAAGAGTTTTTCTCGGCTCACGCGGCTGGGGTCTTCGGCGCTCTTATACTCCCACATGGTGGAGGGCCTCTCCTACAGAGGCTGAATCCTGCGCTTGAGGAACACACTCGCTAGATGCAAGCCGTTTAGCGCGATCCCTGCGGCTTGGTCACGGAGGGCTGCCACCTTGGTGAGTAGCGGGGCGACGATTCAGTTTTCTTCGACTGAGAGCTTGTGCGCCCAGGACTTCCGTCGCTTCAAGACAGCGAACGGGAGGAATTCGTGAACTCCACCCGCGCTGTTATCGACAACGTAGAACCACTTCTTCCTCCACCCTTGCGCGGAGTCGATGAGGTGTATGTCAAAGTACAAGCTATCCGACTTCGCCTGGATTCCTAAGCCGCCGGTGCGCAGCGTCTCTCAAAGCTCGGTCTCTACCCGCGATTTCTCGCGGATGGTCTACACCTTGAATAGGGCTTTCCAAAGGCCCCAGTGCGGGCGGATGCCCAGGAAGAACTCGCAAAGAACGATGAAGCACAAGATGTGTTGCACCGCGTTTGGAGGCATGTCGTGGAGCTATATGCCATAGACATACAACAAAGCCACAAAGAAAGGATGGAGGGGGAGTGAGAGCCCGCGCGAGACGTGATCCGCAAAGATCACGCGCTCGTTCGCGCGAGGGTTTGGTACCTCTTCTTTTTTGCCGAGGCGAACTCGCTTCTCGGCGTCGGGGGGCAGCAACCCCTACCTCTGCATCCCCTTGATGTTTTTTGCGTCGTGTTGGCGGAGCGCCAGTCGCCTGAGCGCGGAGCAGGTGGCGCGGGAACATCTTCCGGCGCTTGCGAGGAGGAAACAGCCGCACTGCATTTCTTCCCTCCCGCCATGGAAACTGGTGCAAGCTTGCGAAGAAAGAGAGGAGCGCGAGGAAGAATAAGGCTGGAAAGCGAATGACCAGGAAGATTTTACTTTCCACCTAAGGACCGTATATATACACGGAGCCACTCGATCCTGTTCATTCAGGCAACGTGGCACCCATCGCGGCTGCCATGCGTAAGGTGGAAACGAGGAGGCGGTGAAAGCTGTTTCGTGCCACGATCTTAATAGTAGATCGTGCGCAATGACTGCGCGCGGCTCGCGGAAAAACCGGAAACGATGTCTCGTTTCCGGTCAAAAAGCTGACAAGGTGGGACGGCACATCTGTTCTCACTCCGTCACGTCCCATCGGTAGGGGCCAGAGCAAAGTGCGCTATGACGTCATTGTGAACATCATCAGGCTCAAAATTCTTTCGAGTAAAAACCCCAGACACAAAGAAACTTTGTATGGGCAAATCGATACGCGAAAACTCTTTCGCATAAAAAACCCCTGACACGAATTTTTCCTTCGTATGGGCAGATGGAGACACGAAAACTCTTTCGCATAAAAGCCCCAGACACGAAATTTTCCTTCGTATGGGCACGACAATGCTTCCATACACGAAAACTGTTTCGTATGGATATAAGAATAGAAAGCACAAAAAACTTTGTGCACAAGTTAGGGTTTGAGTCCACCCCGGGTACGGTTTGAGACCTGACCACCTATATAAGGCCAGGAGAACCACCAGGAAGAGGACAAGCAATACCGCACCACCAAGCCTTGAGATCGAGATCATACTCTCGACTTGAGCAATCCCCCATTGTAACCGATCTACTCGTGAATACAGATCGAAAGAAGCAGGAGTAAGGGTTTTACCTCTACGAGGGCCCCGAACCTGGGTAAATCGTGCCCCCTGTTTAGCCGACAATTGTCACCAGCGCCCACAGGTTCTCCTAATCGAAACCCTATGGGTTCACCCGAGGGACTTGTTGAGATGCAGATTCGACAATGCCCACAGAAGAAATTCATTGTTGTGTCTCTATTTCTAATGTTGAATTGTGAGATAAAATGTTGAGAATTGGCAATGCACCCAAGATATATCTTTGTGGTGTCATACCATAATCTCTTACATGGTGGCTTAGGCCCCCAACCTCTTCGTTGTGAAGGGTTGGATCATACTTGCGGTTTTATTTCGTTTCATCGCGTTTCCTTCATTTTCCTAGCTAAGTGTTTTCATGGGAAACTTCATCTTTCTTGGCATTTCCTTGCTTGATTCTTGCAAGATCGAGGGAGAAGTACCATCTTAAGTTTTGCATTCTAAACCTAAGCTTTCTTGTATAAAGCAACCATCTTTATAGCACACAATTCTTGTTTTTTAAACTTGAAAGTTTTTGGTTCAGAATACAGCCGAAATTTCCGGTACAATTATGTACCAGAATTTCTGGGTGGATCCCGAATATCTGGTTCAAACTTGAATCGGAATATCCGGTTAGGGAAATCTCCTTCAAATATGAGGAGGTCGGGGTGAAGGATAGTTTCATGCACATCTTCCACTCCAACCTCCTCCTCATACATAGACGATGCCCCTTTGAACCCTAGCACTCCCGGCTACTTCCGCCATTGAGTTCTCAAGGTTTTGGCCAGATCCGCTCCTCCCCGGGAATCTTCTCCTCCAAGCATTTTTCTCCATGGAAGCGGGTAACTCTCTCGTTTTTGAATCTTGGGTGTTCATTCCCTACCCCTTGTTGGAGACTTTTTTTTATCGAAATTGCTTGGTGGTAGATGTTCCTAGGATATCCCATTGCATGCTACAAACAATAGGATAGCACCCGGTTTACCCGATCTAGTTTTAGACCTACTTGAAAAATCAATCTAGTTCTGATTTCGTGGAACCGGATCCGGTTCAGAACTGAACCGGAAATTCCAGTTGAGTTCTGTCTCATTTTCTAAAATTTAGAACTTTAGTGATTTCTTATAGGATTGTTACATGATCGTGTTGTGGATGCTTTTCTATTATTTTCTATGTATGATTCCTATGCTTTGTCTTGTGTGCACTTACCTCATGCTATCCATTTATATTGACAAGTTGAGCTCTCGCGCCCTCACCAGCTCCCTTGTCAACATGTTGATTCTAGCAAATCAGTGCATTGAGGATCCCGACACTTCAAAGTACTATGAAGTGGATATCATGAACTTTATTTTCAACAAGATCAACAATTCTATGCTTGGTGGGAACACTATCCTATATGGTACATATATTATGATGTTGATCAAGGACACCATGAATAATGATTTCAGTGAGATGCCCATGGAAGATCACAACTTAAAGAAACTATACATAAAGAGGAAGTCTACTGCTGCTGCTGCTGAGAGTGGTTCCTTTATGAGGGATGCTCGCACTAGTGCTACTGCTACCTCTCATGCTCCCAAGGATGATTCCTCTACTGTGTCCAATGTCAGGAAACTATCTTGGTTTTAGAGCAATGTGCTTTGCATGAAGGTGGATATCCACAGGGAGCAGTATCAATCTTACTGCAGGGAAATTGCTATGTCTAGCTCTCAGCATAAGATCCTTCATCACATGAGTGGTTCTTCCGGGGCTCCTCCCTCTGACTTGGTTCCCGACTCTTTCTCTTAGTGGGCTTCCAGAGCCAGTGCTCCTTGGGAACAGGTTGAGGAGGCTCTTGGTTTCACTACTACTTCTTCCTATGCTCCTGTTGATCTCGATGCTGATGAGGATGTTGATGAAGACCAGGAGAGCGCTTCTCAAGGAGAGTCCGAGTCGTCCGCTGGAGAGGCCTCAGAGGAGTCTCATGCCTAGCATGTCATGGGACGTTAGCATCAATGCTTTCTTCCTTTCTGGTGTCTTGGAACCAAAGGGAGGGAGTAGTCAATTAGGCCTATAGGTATTTACATGGGTTCGGTCACAAGCATGTTCGCTTATCATTCTTTGAGAGCTTGTGTCCATTTATATTCTCGTTTTCAAAACGATTTGATTTCTCGCATTAAACTATGTTATTGTGTTATTGTGAGACTATGCTATTTTGGATCTAGTTGGTTACCTATCTATGCTATTGTGGATCTAATTGGTTATCTATCTATGTTGAGGTTATCATATATTGTGCTCCAGTATTATCTTCATATTCTCTCTTTGCACAAGGTATATTATTCATCTCATACCTCAATATAGTTGATATTGTTTCGTTTATCATGTTGTGATTTTGGTGGAAATCACTCTCCTCTTAGAGATGTATTTGCTTTTTAAGGCAAATGAAAGTATGCATACTTGTAGGGGGATCAATTTCCATTTCTTTCATAAGCATGATAATGTATTTCTGTTTTTCTTTGCAAATCTTAGTATTGTCATCTAACACCAAAAGGGGGAGATTGAAGTGCATTTCCTGATCACTAGGGTCTTGAGTGTTAGTGAATAACACTAACAATATTATTTATCAAGGTGTTAAGTGGCGCAGGTGTTTATTTATTCATTCACATCGAACAACCGAAAAAGGTGAAGTTAGATCAGCCATATTTGTCACAAATGGCAACCGGATCTTTCGACCGGATATTTCTGGTGCAACCAGAAATTCCGGCTGTGAAGGTTTTCTCTAGAAAATAGCAACTGGAGGTAGCCGGAAATTTCAACCGGAAACTTCCGGACAAACCGGAATCTCCGGTTTGGAATATTTTCTTAGAGTTTTCCATGGAAGTGAGCCAGAAATTTCAACCAGAAATTTCCAGGAAAAAACCGGATATTCCGGTTGGGGAAGATCTAGAGCAAAAATGGCTAAGGACTTGAATTTTCCGCTCGTTGAAGTCAACTAGAAATTTCAACCAAAAATTTCCATACCAACCGGAATTTCCGCTTGAAACCTATTTCAGCACAACAACAAGTCGGAAATTTGTATAAGAAATGTGGAGAAACCAAAATTTCTAGTTTAAGTCAACTGCATTTGAAATCCAAATATGAGGAAGAAAGGCTAACCGGAATTTCCGGTTCAAGTTTGAACCAGAATATCCGACTCTAATTTGTGCATCCAACGACCACATTTATGGAGAGGGTTTAAATACCCCTCCTTCTTCCCCAAGATATCTAGTTTGTCCAAGGCTTCATTACACATTTATTGAGCTCACCAAATCCAAGATTTCTCCTAATCCCTCCACCCAAACTCGTTGATCTTCAAAGGATTGAAGGAGAAGGCCCCAATCTACTACTTCACCAAGTCCTTCTTCCTTTCCCCCTCATTCACTTGAGGGAATCTAGTCTAGGGTTTCCTGTGGAAAACCTAGACCCCATTGCTACTCTTGTTGATTGTTGGTGATTCTTGGGAGCCCCCAAGTGTGTGCCTTAGGCATTGTAAAGGATTGGATTTCCGCATCAAAGGGAATGAATAGTGGAAGCTGAACTAGGCCTTTGTGGCGAGGTTCATCGGAGAATAGGGTGAGGCCTTTGTGGCGTTGAGTAGGCCTTTGTGGCGAAACTCACTGTCACACCCAGTTTTTGGATTCTTGTACTGTGCTTAAGAAGACAAAAATTAGGGCCAATTTTTTTTTATAACAACTTGATTGTTTGAACTAGCATGTGTTTATGATCTCAATCATATTTGCAACACAAGTTTTGTTTCTTTATAAAACCAATACCAATTTTCTTTATGGAACCACTTCCATTATTTTCCTGATAATTTTTCCCTGATGTTTTCCTATTATTACTTGAGTGGATTTTTACTCCAAGACTTGGATCACTCTTGTTTGCATCTTAAAATAAACTATTACCTTTGTTGGATCCAAGTAAACAATGTTTCAAAACGATTTATGAAAGTTTTCTCTTAAGTTTTCTATAGAAAACAATTCCTGAAAATATAGCCAAGTACCTGTTTTCTACTCTTGTTTTCATTAGGCTATAAAATGTTATTTTATGTTTTCTAGAATTTTATTTGATCCTTGATATATGTATTACAAACCCATAAGCTTAGTTTTATTTTTGGCTAAATAAAAATTATCTTTTGCTTGTTGTTTTTGTGGTATAAAATTAAGACAGAAAAATACATTATTGGGAAAACAGAGAAAAACAGAAAATACACCTTTTCCCACATTGTTTTCATGGACCTAAAATATTTCAAATTTGTTTTAAAAAGATATTTATGAAAGTTTATAACATGGTTACCAAGTTCCCACTTTGAAAGCAAATTTTGGGAATCATTTGAACCTTGAAAACAACTCTAACTTTTTGAACTTTTTATCTGTTTCCAACACTTAGAAAATTTTCTAAGTCCTTAACTGAATTTTCTGATTTTTTTGGTGAACAGTAAGAGATACACTTTTGCACAATTGTTTTCTTGGAGTTTCTTTGCAAATTTGGAAATGCAACCTTGTCATATGTGTTCACCACTGTACCTACTCGAGCCAGGATGCATTGGTGTGCTTCTAGAAGCCTTGTACATGAAGGAGAACATGAGAGAGAAGAGGATGATGTGGCAAGTATGGGCAGCCCATACCTTGACCCTTTTGACTTGCCCCTGCCCTCCCCTTGCCTCCAAAGGCCAGCCTTGACCTGCCCCTATTGTGTTCTTAACCTTGGACAGCCAGTGCACGAGTTGAGATGACCAAAAGCCCCTCAGAGCGCCTTCATACCACTCCTGGCGTTGGACCCGAGCCCTCCATTTTTTCCCTTGCCATTTTGCTTCGAGTACAAGTACCCCGAGCCAATCCCTTGCGCCTCTGCCGTCCTCACACCCCCACACCTCCACAAGTCGAAAGGAAGCCGTGCCTAACCCTTGGAAGCGCCCGGGACCATGCACTCGCCGCCGGTGACCACCACGGCCTCGAGGTAGCTCGGCTCGGCCCGAGCTTTCTCCTCCCTCCCCAATGCCTTGGATCAAACCCCCACCCTCCCCTGAGCCTCCCTGACTCCTTCCCATGGTCTCTCGTTTGTAGGAGAACCGCCGCCGTCGACCTCGCCGTCGTGGACGCTCTGCGTCGCGCCGCCACCTGAGGTCGCGCCCGACGCCAACAACCACTCCCCTCGACGCCCTCGACCTCAACCATCGTCCCCGAGCCACGCCAACCCTCCTCGAGTCCCCTAGGTGAGCAAACGTGAGCTCCCGTCGCCGGCCGTACACGCGGGAGAGAGAGAGGAGAGGTGAGAGGAAGACGAACGCTGCGGACCATAGATCGCGAGATCTACGGCCACGCTTGAATGGCCAAACTCCCGCGCCCGCCCGCGCGTGCAGCACAGCTGGGCCGCCTGCCCGCCTAGCTGGGCCGCGTCCACCGGAAACTAGCCCGCGCTGCACTATTGTTTTTCTTTTTAGTTTTTAGCAGAAATCTGTATGTTTACTTTGGACGTGTGAAAAATACCAAACAAGAAAAATAAAATATACTAAAAATCATGGACCTAACTATATGAGTTCCTAACCACATAAAAATTGCAGACCTAAGTTTTGGACACAGAGAGCCTTTGAACATGTTTTGAACATAACTCTTTGAATCTGTAACTAAAATGGAAAAACTAAAATGTTTTGGATAGCCCTTGAACAGTCCTATCCATAGCACTTGGCCTCACATCAAGGTGAATTATCAAATGGAAATGCCATCCATTTTCGTAAAGGACCAGCAGGCTCTTCTGTGATTTTTAGAATGAGTTTAAAAATGATTTTTGAAGTAAATCCAACTGGATGAGTTTTATATTGACTAGGTCTATGTATTCCTTGGTTAGATTAATTTTTGGAGCTCTAGATTAATTTTGGTGGGCAGATCTAGAAAACATCACTTTTCTGTTTTTGTTTGTATGTGTGTATTTGCTTGAAATTAATTGTGTGGTTGATTGAATCTTGTTTCCTAGCATGTATAGGGTTGTTATCACTTGTTATTAGGTTGTTTTATTGCAGAACATCTACCTTAGAAAGTGTGTGCATGTTTGGAAAATAAAATGAAAAGGGGAATAACATTTGTTATCTTCTAGTTTTTATTATTTGGAATTGTTGTGTGAGCTAGATCCTTGTGTGCTTGATTTACTAAGTTTATGCTATGCTAGAGATGGATCCAGTATCATTTTGGTACTGTTATTTTGAAGTTACTGCCTTTGTTAGCTTGCTTGTCAATTTATATCAAAGCATGTGTAAGTCTTGTTATTCTTTTGCACTAGTCTTCTTTTCACTAGAATGAATAGCCTTGTTTTATTTATTTTTGTTATACTAATTTTTGCCATGTGTGACCAGAGGCTTTGTACCTCTTTTGCCTTGGTATTAGTGGGCTCATAACCCACTGGTCCCATTGCATCTTGGTTGAGGAGGAAATTCCCCAACCATGCATGTGTGTGAAAGTAACATGTTTTATGATATGGTTGTTTGTCATTTTCCACCAAGGGAAAATAAATTGTTTCATTCAATTATGCAAGTGAAATGTTTATTTATTTTTGTAAACACTAGTATGTTTAGGTGTGACTCATTTGTTAGCATAATATTCCTTAGAGGTATCAAGTTAAGAAATGTTTCTCTTTTGATTGCTAAAATTAAATTGTTTGTTAATAGAATAATTCCTTGTGATTGATAGATTGTTTGTGAATGATTTGTATTGAGTGTTTGTATTTTTGAAAGTGTTAAGTTAGTATTTTATTAAGTGCATGGCTACTGGTTGTGTGGTCTATACCTTGGTTGCTTGCTATTTAATCTTTTAGGAAAGCATGTATGACTAGAATTGGTTTATGCATGCTTAATGGTTGCTTCATAGAATTATTTTGATGTTTGTGCTTACTAGAATGTGCAAGGTTTGTGTACTGATAGTAGGTATATTTATGTTCATGACTTTCTTGTTTAGAGTTAAGCATTATTGTAACATTATTTGCTTCTCTAGTGTTGAACTAGTGTCAGCACTAGAAATTGTAGTTTTGCTCTAGTGTTGTTATCTTTTATTTTATGAGTGTATGTTTTATTCTAGCATGTTTAGGAAGTTATTAATTCTGTTATGATTCCATGACTTCCTTAGTTTAATGTTTGTATGGTTGTAGAATATAAGTACTTCTTATAGCATGCTTGGGTAGAAATTTTCCATACTAGTATGCTAAATGTAGTCCTGTTTTTATGTCTATTTGAGAGGAGTATTATCTTGAGTGATGATTGTGTTTTAGATTATTTTTATGACTTGTTATCATTGGTTTTAGCTACTGGTTGTTTTTTATATTTTCATGATTGATGGATTCCCAAAATTCAAGTAGACATAAGCATAATCTATAACTAGCATATTCATCTGTGATGTGATTGTTTGTTGTTTGGAAACTGTCTGAATGATTGCCTTCAGCATGAGTATTATACTTATGTTATTTGTTGTGCTAGTGTTGTTGTTGTGTTTAGTAGAATCTTGTTATCTAGGCATTATTTTACTAGTGATCTTGTTTTGTGATGATTTGCTTGTGTGTTGTTAATACCCACTGCCATGGGTATTGATTTGATTGTTTGTTATTATTTTAGTAGCCTCACCTTTTGCGCCCACAAGCTATATTTTTAGCTTCTTTAATATCTTATCATGAGAGTGGTACACCCACTCCATAGGGGATATTTAATATGTGGGATATGGTTTTCTAAACCACAAGTTTGTATGACGACAGTTTTGTACCCTGAGAGTTATGTGAGATAGTTTTCTCGATAACGTTTGTGAGTTTGCGCTAGTATACCTTGGCTTGTTGTATGTGTT
Source organism: Alopecurus myosuroides (assembly GCA_028641055.1). NCBI lineage: Eukaryota > Viridiplantae > Streptophyta > Magnoliopsida > Poales > Poaceae > Alopecurus > Alopecurus myosuroides. Next base: position 195,838,134 of record CM054063.1, on the reverse strand, counting down.
TTTTAGTTTAGTTGTTTGTCTTTAGTTCTGAGTGTGTGTCTTTTACTCGTTTACGACGCTAGAAAACGAAGAAGAAGAAGCAGTTGTGGAGTTGTGCGTCAAGTTCAAGTTACTTCAAGGCCAGGGATTAAGAAATTTAAGGCAAGCCATCCTGATGCTTGTTGTTATAACACACTTATCATTATCTATCATGCATGTTTTACTTCCTGAAAAGTTTTACAAAAACCTTGATTTCCAAAAAAACTATTTTTGAGTGAATATTACTACTATTAATATTATATATATATATATATATATCATTACTATGCCAATTAGTTGATACTTGGTGTTACCAAGCCCATAGCCACCATATGGTATTTATTACCACTAAAATTATAAGTCCCTAACGGACATCCTAAAAATATGTGTTTACAAAACAAAGGCTTTATGGAAAACCCGGTGGAAAGGCGAAGCCTTATTCACCGGGGGATTGTGGAAGTGGTCATTTTTGGGAAAAACGTGTTTTCAAAAATGACACATAACCTAGTCTTCGCCGGACAACCTTTACCGTACTGCCACTTTACCCCAACATGGGCACAGGGCTTAACTTGAAGTTTGTTTTTGTTAGTGTGTGTTCTATCTCAATTTGCTATAAGGGTGTGAGTTACCCTCGAACCGAAATGCCGTCAACTCATGAAACACAAGGCATAAAAAGTGTGGGATTAATTTCTCCTCCGGTCGCAGCAGTTGGGTCTCCTGCCGTGGCGATGTGCGACATGGTGCCGGGGAGAACAAACCCAATTGAAGAGATAGTCATATACTAGCTTGAGCATAGTGGATGGTTAGGATCAGTTATCTGATGTTTACATACTGTTGTTACAGTCCGTGGTTGTCTACGACGGATGTACTGGATCTGGTGGATGTGTACACCTCTACAGAGTACAACTATTTCAAAGTAGCCGCGTCCTCGAATATGGACAGTTGAATGGCCATGTATCTAGCATTGTGTCAATGTTTTCAAAAAGGAGTTTTCAAAAAGGAGTTGGACTTGTGAAGTGTCGAAAGGAGGAAATCTTGTACCGTGGAGGTACCGATGATGAGAAGCCAGAAGTTGTTTTACAAAAAGTTTTGCAAAGAGAAAACCTTCTTTTACAAATGAGTTTATAAAACCTCTTGTACATGCGATATCTACAAGACAAAGAAAACTATATTATTTTCTTTTGAAGTATCTTCTTCAACGGAGATACAGAGATTTTAAAAATCAAATATGAGATGTCTTTCATATATCATTGATAGTGAACCCTATTTATAGCCTACCTATTCCACCATATAAGCATACTTGCACTTGGTAAGTTACACGATGGATGTCTTGCTGAGTACATTCAAATGTACTCATATTGGTTTCGTCCCTGGTATCAACTTGCCAGATATTGAGAAGGAGTCTCAGAAGGAGATCAACGAGGAGGAGTACGGAGCTGATGGCTTTGCGAACTAGGATCGTCTCCCGGTAACCAGCCTATAGGTTAAGACGTGACTTGGGCTCTACTACGTTTTGTGTGTGTTTAGTCTTCCGCTGTGTGTGTTGTGTGTGTTTCCTGCGTGGTAGTTGTGTAGACCTGGTCATGTGACCACGTCCTCTTTGTAAGTGTTTAATGCAACCGTGTAATGGATATTGTATCTGTGTACCAACTTGATATGTTGTTCACGACTGAATTTCCTGGGATCGTGAATGTATGCATATCGAAGGTGTCCCTGAAAAGTGGTTCTGGGGCGGACCTTACAGAGTTGGTATCAGAGCTATCCTGACCCTAGGAGACCTTAGTTAGCATGGACGCTCTGACAATTAAAGTTAATAAAACCAGGTCACTAAGATGACTATTTTCCAAAATATTCTATACTCCATCCCCTTTGTGTTTAAAAACTCTAATTACACTAAGTAAAAGAAAGCATCTTAAAATTTTGCCCACTATTACCTAACTTAATCCACTTTAAAATCTTGTGTAGATGGCAGTTGTCTTCACCAAGTCCTTCCGGCCGGGATCGCTTGCACCGTGCTACCGCCGTTTTGAGGAGGATTTGATCAAGATGACTCGCCTTATCGGTCGTCCCACACCTAAGTTGAAGGGAGCCCAGATTCAACATGATGGATGAGAGTTGTCCTGGTTGGTGGTCTACACCATCCGTGCACCATTGCTAGCACCGTCAACCCCAGAGATCACTTGGGAAGTTGTGGAGAACAGTTGGGAAGATGGTATCCTTAGAGTGATGCAGCTGACCATCGCCAAGCTCGCGAACTTCTTCCACCGCAAGTTTGCAGGCACCCCCTATAGATACTTTGGATGACGCGACGAGGATGACAAGCCGATAGAAGTCACTGGAGATTTTGTGTTTGCTTGTCACTTCCAACACTTGGAGGGACAACTGTACAACACCCAACTCTCCCTTGATAGAGTTAGAGCAGATTATGACCTCCGAGGCAGAGAGATAGACCAGCTGGAGAAAAGCCTGAATGTTTCTTCTGCTACCGAGCGTCGTCTCAAGGTACTAAAGAAGACCATGAAGTACACTGACTCCCAGCACCGCACACGAGTGAGAACCCTTCAGCTTTAGCTTGATGCCAGCAAGACCAGAGTTGAAGAGTTGGAGGAACAGCTACGCGCTTCCTCAAGCACTTAGGATTGCCGTAGGATGTTAGGAGTTGTGTTATCCCCACCCAGACGCGTGTTTGTGTTTGTATTGTGTGAACTCTTCTAAAGATCTATGTGTGTGCTAGTTCTGTGTAAGCCTTATTCTTAGACCGTGTGAACCTTTGAAATTAAGTTGTGATGTTAAGACTCTGTTTCATGTGTATGTTAGTCTTTGTTTGAGTTGGTGATTGCTTCTTAGATGCTTGATTGTTGTTGTGATGCCTACCGTTCTCATCTCCGTTATGAGCCGGTGTGTGTCACGAGTTTTTATGAACCAAACCATTTTTAGTTGCTCTCGTCTTATACCGTTCTTTGTCTTCAGCATGGCCAACGATCTACCTCCACCACCGGAGCCGACATTTGCTCAACTGTTTGCTCTATTGAGGGAAGAAAGTGAAGCCGCTCGTGCTGAACACATAGCCACCCATGCTGCCCTGGAACAGTTGACTCAGCTCGTCATCACCAACGCTAAGAATACCGTGATCCTTATGAGAGGATACCAGCACCTACTTGCTGGGGAGAGCCACAAAAGGAAGATAGTGACGCCAGGAGAAACTAGTTCATGGGTGACTCGCATCACTTTGCCTGCGATGCCACAATCTTCAAGGAGGCGTGTGAAAGTCAAGCCGAGAACCACGGGTTGCTTTACCTGTGGGCAGGAAGGACATTTCGCTCGCGATTGTTCCAAGAATAACCATGTTCTAGTTCATCCTGATGAAAACCAAGAAACCCAAGGTCCAACCCAGAAGAAACGCAAGAATCTGATGAGTGGACCTCGAGACCAAGATGATGTTGTAGAAGCACCTGCGACTCCTGCCGTAGCCAATGGTACGTTCTCGAACCAAACCTGTAAAACCCCATGTTGGTGTTTGACTTTGTGCCGGAAAAATCCGACGTAAATGGAACACTAGAATTGTCACATCGGACTAAATATAATATCTTAAATAATTAACGATAATAACCTAACCTCATCCAATTTTCGTTTAATACCTTACAGAGTTGGTAACATAACCTCATCTAATTCTAGTTTAATACCTTACATAGTAACTTACGGGGTTGGTACCTTACAGCGATGGTATCACCCGTATAAAAATTTGTGACAATTTTTCCAAAACCAAAGAGATAGGTGCCCTAGGATGATTCTATAGCTGTTTTGAAGAAAGTGAAAGGTTGGAAAGAAATATTGGACGGAAAAACTATGATTGTTACTAGACAATAAGATCTCTCGTGTAACTATTGGAGAAACTAGATTCTGGAATAAGAGATGGTAGAGAACTCGTTTGAGGTTTAGCTTAGTAAGGAAAGATTGAGGATCATATGATTTTAGTTGAGTTGAATTATGATATAATACCCTGGGATAACCAGTTGTGGACCCCAAAAATTTGGAAGTTATCAGTAACTAAAATTTGTAGCCTGGAAGAAATGTTGTGAGGTTTAGAAAGATTGGTGGAAATTATTGGATTTTAGGAGGCACTTGATATATAAGGAGATTGGATTGGTTAGGAGTAATTTTTGAGAATAATTTTGATGTGGGAAAGATTATGATAATGGTTTACATAGGTGATTCTTATCCTGGGTTTTAGCAAGACTGATTGTAGTAAAAATATCATGTTGGATTGGGATAGATATTCGATTATAGATGTATTGAAGGAATATTGGATTGGATATGGGAAGAAATTGGTGGATGTAAAAAGATGATTTTGGATTTTAGAAAAAAATCAATATGACTTGGATTTAGTAGATGATTATTCTTGATGATATATTCTCAGAGCTTGTCACACTCTATTGAGACAGTTTGGGGAAAATGATTTGGCCTTGATTAAGAGATAGGAGTTGCATGATCTAAAATGATATATAGGAGTAGTACAGAATTGGTATGCTAATCCTATTAAAATGAAAGCAAGTGTACCATTGTCTAAGGAATAACACCTGGGTTGATGTGATGGTTTTGAGGAACAATAAGTTCGAGGTTTAGAACATGGCACCCAGACCTTTGAAAAGAAAACTAAATTGACGGTGTATTTTGGTAAGTTTAATAAAAGGGGGGAAGCTCCTGTGAATAATGTTACTAATCACCAGCACATGTTTTGTAAACAAATCATCTAACATTGTTGTTTTGACCATACCCTGTTTTCTCTTGCCTGCGAATCTCGGCACGAGATTCTTTTAAGGGGGGAAGGTCTGTCAGACCCCAGTTTTTGGATTCTTGTACTGTGCTTAAGAAGACAAAAATTAGGGCCAACAATTTTTTTTATAACAACATGATTTTTTAACTAGCATGTGTTTATGATCTCAATCATATTTGCAACACAAGTTTTGTTTCTTTATAAAACCAATACCGATTTTCTTTATGGAACCACTTCCATTATTTTCCTGATAATTTTTCCCTGATGTTTTCCTATTATTACTTGAGTGGATTTTTACTCCAAGACTTGGATCACTCTTGTTTGCATCTTAAAATAAACTATTACCTTTGTTGGATCCAAGTAAACAAAGTTTCAAAATGATTTATGAAAGTTTTCTCTTAAGTTTGCTATAGAAAACAATTCCTGAAAATATAGACAAGTACCTGTTTTCTACTCTTGTTTTCACTAGGCTATAAAATGTTATTTTATGTTTTCTTGACTTTTATTTGATCCTTGATATATGTACCACAAATCCATAAGCTTATTTTTATTTTTGGCTAAATAAAAATTATCTTTTGCTTGTTGTTTTTGTGGTATAAAATTAAGACAGAAAAAGACATTATTGGGAAAACAGAGAAAAACAGAAATACACCTTTTCCCACATTGTTTTCATGGACCTAAAATATTTCAAATTTATTTTAAAAACATGTTTATGAAAGTTTATAACATGGTTAACAAGTTCCCACTTTGAAAACAAATTTTGGGAATCATTTGAACCTTGAAAACAACTCCAACTTTTTGAACTTTTTATCTGTTTCCAACACTTGGAAAATTTTCTAAGTCCTTAACTGAATTTTCTGAATTTTTGGTGAACAGTAAGAGATACACTTTTGCACAATTGTTTTCTTGGTGTTTCTTTGCAAATTTGGAAATTCAACCTTGTCATATGTGTTCACCACTGTACCTACTCGAGCCAGGATGCATTGGTGTGCTTCTAAAAGCCTTGTACATGAAGGAGAACATGAGAGAGAAGAGGATGATGTGGCAAGTATGGGCAGCCCATACCTTGACCCTTTTGACTTGCCCCTGCCCTCCCCTTGCCTCCAAAGGCCAGCCTTGACCTGCCCCCATTGTGTTCTTGACCTTGGATAGCCAGTGCACGAGTTGAGATGACCAAAAGCCCCTCAGAGCGCCTTCATACCACTCCTGGCGTTGGAGCCGAGCCCCTCCATTTTTGCCCTTGCCATTTTGCTTCGAGTACAAGTACCCCGAGCCAATCCCTTGCGACTCTGCCCTCCTCACACCCCCCACACCTCCACAAGTGGAAAGGAAGCCGTGCCTAACCCCTGGAAGCGCCAGGGACCGTGCACTCGCCGCCGGTGACCACCACGGCCTCGAGGTAGCTCTGCTCGGCCCGAGCTTTCTCCTCCCTCCCCAATGCCTTGGATCGAACCCCCACCCTCCCCTGAACCTCCCTGACTCCTTCCCGTGGTCTCTCGTTTGCAGGAGAGCCGCCGCCGTCGACCTCGCCGTCGTGGACGCTCTGCGTCGCGCCGCCACCTGAGGCCGCGCCCGACGCCAACAACCACTCCCCTCGAAGCCCTCGACCTCAACCATCATCCCCGAGCCGCGCCATCCCTCCCTGAGCCCCCTAGGTGAGCAAACGTTCGCTCCCGTCGCCGGCCGTACACGCGGGAGAGAGAGAGGAGAGGTGAGAGGAAGACGAACGCCGCAAACCGTAGATCATGAGATCTACGACCACGCTTGAACGGCCAAACTCCTGCGCCCGCCCGCGCGCGTGCAGCATAGCTGGGCCGCATGCCCGCCTAGCTGGGCCGCGTCCACCGGAAACCAGCCCGCGCTGCACTATTGTTTTTCTTTTTAGTTTTTAGCATAAATCTGTATGTTTACTTTGGACGTGTGAAAAATACCAACCAAGCAAAATAAAATCTACTAAAAATCACGGACCTAACTATATGAGTTCCTAACCACATAAAAATTGCAGACCTAAGTTTCGGACTATATTTTTCTCACAATGAATGTTTGGCCAAAGAGAGCCTTTGAACATGTTTTGAACATAACTCTTTGAATCTGTAACTAAAATGGACAAACTAAAATGTTTTGGATAGCCCTTGAACAGACCTATCCAGAGCACTTGGCCTTGCATCAAGTTGGGCTACTAAATGGAAATTCCATCCATTTTCGTAAAGGACCAGTAGGCTCTTCTGTGATTTTTAGAATGAGTTTAAAAATGATTTTTAAAGTAAATCCAACTGGATGAGTTTGATATTGACGAGATCTATGTAGTCCTAGGTTAGATTAATTTTTGGAGCTCTAGATTAATTTTGGTGGATAGATCTAGAAAACATCACTTTTCTGTTTTGTTTGTATGTGTGTATTTGCTTGAAATGAATTGTGTGGTTGATTGAATCTTGTTTCCTAGCATGTATAGGGTTGTTATTACTTGTTATTAGGTTGTTTTCTTTCAGAAAATCTACCTTATAAAGTGTGTGCATGTTTGGTAAATAAAATGAAAAGGGGAATAGCATTTGTTATCTTCTAGTTTTTATTATTTGGAATTGTTGTGTGAGCTAGATCCTTGTGTGCTTGATTGAATAAGTTTATGCTATGCTAGATATGGATCCAGTAACATTTTGGTACTTTTATTTTGAAGTTACTGCCTCTGTTAGCTTGCTTGTCAATTTATAGCAAATCATGTGTAAGTCTTGTTATTATTTTGCACTAGTCTTGTTTTCACTAGAATGAATAGCCTTGTTTTATTTATTTTTGTTATACTATTTTTTTTCCATGTGTGGCCAGAGGATTTGTACCTCTTTTGCCTTGGTATTAGTGGGCTCATAACCCACTGGTCCCATTGCATCTTGGTTGAGGAGGAAATTTCCCAACCATGCATGTGTGTGAAAGTAATATGTTTTATGATATGGTTGTTTGTCATTTTCCACCAAGGGAAAATAAATTGTTTGATTCACTTATGCAAGTGAAATGTTTATTTATTTTTGTAAACACTAGTATGTTTAGGTGTGACTCATTTGTTAGCATAATATTCCTTAGGGGTATCAAGTTAAGAAATGTTTCTCCTTTGATTGCTAAAATTAAATTGTTTGATAATAGAATAATTCCTTGTGATTGATAGATTGTTTGTGAATGATTTGTATTGAGTGTTTGGATTTTTGAAAGTGTTAAGTTAGTCTTTTATTAAGTGCATGGCTACTAGTTGTGTGGTCTATACCTTGGTTGCTTGCTATTTAATCTTTTAGGAAAGCATGTATGACTAGAATTGGTTTATGCATGCTTAATGGTTGTTTCATAGAATTATTTTGATGTTTGTGCTTACTAGCATGTGTAAGGTTTGTGTACTGATAGTAGGTATATTTATGTTCATGACTTTCTTGTTTAGATTTAATCATCATTGTAACATTATTTTCTTCTCTAGTGTTGAACTAGTGTCAGCACTAGAAATTGTAGTTTTGCTCTAGTGTTGTTATCTTTTCTTTTATGAGTGTATGTTTTATTCTAGCATGTTTAGGAAGTTATTAATTATGTTATGATGCCATGAATTCCTTAGTTTCATGTTTCTATGTTTGTAGATATAAGTACTTCTTATAGCATGCTTGGGTAGAAATTTTCCATACTAGTATGCTAAATGCAGTCCTGTTTTTATGCCTATTTGATAGGAGTATTATCTTGAGTGATGATTGTGTTATAGATTATTTTTATGACTTGTTATGATTTGTTTTAGCTACTTGTTGTTTGTTATATTTTCATGATTGATGGATTCCCAAAATTCAAGTAGACATAAGCATTAATCTATAACTAGCATATTCATCTGTGATGTGATTGTTTGTTGTTTGGAAACTGTAGTATTATACTTATGTTATTTGTTGTTCTAGTGTTGTTGTTGTTTTTAGTAGAATCTTGTTATCTAGGCATTATTTTACTAGTGATCTTGTTTTGTGATGATTTTCTTGTGTGTTGTTAATACCCACTTCCATGGGTATTGATTTGATTGTTTGTTATTATTTTAGTAGCCTCACCTTTTGCGCCCACGAGCTATATTTTTAGCTTCTTGAATATATTATCATGAGAGTGGTACACCCACTCCATAATCTATAATATGTGGGATATGGTTTTCTAAACCATAAGTTTGTCTGACGACAGTTTTGTACAGAGAGTTATGTGATATAGTTTTCTCGATAACGTTTGTGAGTTTGCGCTAGTATACCTTTGCTTGCTGTATGTGTTTTTTAGTTTAGTTGTTTGTCTTTAGTTCTAAGTGTGTGTCTTTTACTCGTTTACGACGCTAGAAAACGAAGAAGAAGAAGTAGTTGTGGAGCCGTGCGTCAAGTTCAAGTTACTTCAAGGCCAGGGACATTAAGAGATTTAAGGCAAGCCATCCTGATGCTTGCTGTTATAATACACTTATAATTATCTATCATGCATGTTTTACTTCTGATTTTTTTTACAAAAACCTTGATTTCCAAAAAAACTATTTTTGAGTGAATATTACTACTATTAATATTATATATATATATCATTACTATGCCAATTAGTTGATACTTGGTGTTACCAAGCCCATAGCCACCATATGGTATTTATAACCACTAAAATTATAAGTCCCCAACGGACATCCTAAAAATATGTTTTTACAAAACAAAGGCTTTATGGAAAACCCGGTGGAAAGGCGAAGCCTTATTCACCGGGGGATTGTGGAAGTGGTCATTTTTGGGAAAAACGTGTTTTCAAAAATGACACATAACCTAGTCTTCGCCGGACAACCTTTACCGTACTGCCACTTTACCCCAACTTGGGCACGGGGCTTAACTTTATGTTTGTTTTTGTTAGTGTGTGTTCTATCTCAATTTGCTATAAGGGTGTGAGTTACCCTCGAACCGAAATGCCGTCAACTCATGAAACACAATGCATAAAAAGTGTGGGATTAATTTCTCCTCTGGTCGCAGCAGTTGGGTCTCCTGCCGTGGCGATGTGCGACATGGTGCCGGGGAGAACAAACCCAATTGTAGAGATAGTCATATACTAGCTTGAGCATAGTGGATGGTTAGGATCAGTTATCTGATGTTTACATACTGTTGTTACAGTCCGTGGTTGTTCACGACGGATGTACTGGATCTGGTGGATGTGTACACCTCTGCAGAGTACAACTATTTCGAAGTAGCCGCATCCTCGGATATGGACAGTTGAATGGCCATGTAGCTAGCATTGTGTCAATGTTTTCAAAAAGGAGTTTTCAAAAAGGAGTTGGACTTGTGAAGTGTCGAAAGGAGGAAATCTTGTACCGTGTAGGTACCGATGATGAGAAGCCAGAAGTTGTTTTACAAAGAGAAAACCTTTTTTTATAAATGAGTTTATAAAACCTCTTGTACATGCGATATCTACAAGAGAAAGAAAACTATATTATTTTCTTTTGAAGTATCTTGTTCAACGGAGATACAGAGATTTTAAAATTCAACTATGAGATGTCTTTCATATATCATTGATAGTGAACCCTATTTATAGCCTACCTATTCCACCATATAAGCATACTTGCACTTGGTAAGTTACACGATGGATGTCTTGCTGAGTACATTCAAATGTACTCATATTGGTTTCGTCCCTGGTATCGACTTGCCAGATATTGAGAAGGAGTCTCAGAAGGAGATCAACGAGGAGGAGTACGGAGCTGATGGCTTCGCGAACTAGGATCGTCTCCCGGTCAGCAGCCTGTAGGTTAAGGCGTGACTTGGGCTCTACTACGTTTTGTGTGTGTTTAGTCTTCCGCTGTGTGTGTTGTGTGTGTGCCCTGCGCGGCAGTTGTGTAGACCTGGTCATGTGACCACGTCCTCTTTGTAAGTGTTTAATGCAACCGTGTAATGGATATTGTATCTGTGTACCAACTTGATATGTTGTTCACGACTGAATTTCCTAGGATCGTGAATGTATGCATATCGAAGATGTCCTTGAACAGTGGTTCTGGGGCGGACCTTACATTCACACCCCTCCAACAAGACGTACTCCCTTCAAAAGGAGGAACTCGGGATTACATCCTTGTCTCCACGTACTTCCTTTATCGGTTACCTTGTTCCCTCTCCTTGGTGATTGTACCTTGCTTATTGTTGTTCTTGTCATATAGGTTAATTCACCGTAGTTGCATATCTATAGAATTTACCTTTGTGTCAAGCTTTAATTTGAAACTAATTAAAATTGGTTGTAGCACCTATTCACCCCCCTCTAGGTGTCCATACTTTCCGTTCACTAGTGACTCAAGAAGAGTATGATTCCGGTGATGATGAAGAAGAAGAAACCACAAGTGAAGTGGACGCTATTGTTATTGCATCTTCATCATCTCCATCACTCTTTGAATCCCCCAATGAGAATCTTCCTCAACCTTTTTCAAATTCCTTCATGGCAAAGGCCACCAAGGTATCATCTTCCTCCAACTCTAATTTTTGAAATGAAAAGAATAACCTTGCTAGTATTAGTGTAGAAGATTAAATTTCCTCTTTGGGTCTATTTATGTCTAGCTTGCAAGGTGAGACCAAGAGGTACTTTTATGTTCTCATGATCTAATTGGGAGAGGACCAAGAGACTCTTGAGAAAAAAGGTGAGACCGAGAGAGAAGATGCAATTGAAAAGGCATCCCGCTCAAATTCTCTTGAGGAAGAACATGAGATTCGAGTATGTCTTAAAGAGAAACTTGAAGCTATTGAGGAGTCACATAATGAGAAAATTTCTAAACTCACTAAGGAACGTGACCATGCTATGCTAAATATGGCTAAAAATAAAATGGTTGAGTTTGGGGTAGGTCATGATAAAGTAACCAAGGAGCTAAAGAAGCTCACCAACGCTCACAAGGCCTTGGAGGTTAAACTCTCTACCCTCAACAAGTCACGTGAACAACTTCAAACTCAACTAGATCGATTCAATATGCCTAGCACTTCTACTTCTTCTTGTTATCATGCAAATATTCTTGAGGAGAATGTTAGATTGAAGGAAGAGATAGCAAGAATCAAGGGCAATGACCCTAGTGTCGAGAAGATTGTGGCGCCTAGGCCACAAGTGGATTCTAGGCCACAAGTGAATCCAAGGCCACAAAATGGCAAGAAAGGTCTTTACTATGTTGCCAAGAGCAAGAACAAGAAGAAGAAGAACAAGAATAAGGCCAATCCCACACAAGCAAAGAATGTCAGTGCGAATGGTATTGTCATTAGGGTTGAGACCACTTGTAGCAACTCCGCCGGGACTAACAATACACACCATTTCTTATTTGTTGATTATTATGGTGTTGTTCAAGCTAACTATGTTGGTCCTATTGAGGGTTATATTGACTACTATAATTGGGTCCCAAAGACCCTTGTTGCTAACATGAGAGGACCCTCCTCGGGTCCTAACTCAAGTCAATTATATCTTGTAGGACTATGCTTCCGGTGGGTAAAAATGGATACTTGATAGTGGGTGTACAAGTCATATGACCGGAAGCAAGGCACTTATGACGGACTTGAGACCAAATATAAATAAAGAAACTATCACTTATGAAGATAAGTCAAAATCTGATGTAACGGGTTTCAGCAAGGTGGTTTTTTCTCCTAACATCACCCTTTTGAATGTCATGCTTGTCGAATCCCTTGGTTTCAATCTACTTTCAGTTTGTGCTTTAGGGAAAATGGGATTTTCTGTTTTTTGTTTGAACCTGACATAGTGGTCCTCTTGTGGACCAAGACTCTTGATGTTGCTTACGTTGGGCATATCGAAAATGAGTTGTATGTGGTAGACCTTTTGGATTCAATCAACACTCAAGCGATGTGTATCTTTGGTAAGACCGAAGTGGGGTGGTTGTGGCATTGCCGGTTATCCCATGTCAACATGAGAACTTTGCAAAGACTTCACAAGGGTGGCCACATCCTCAAACTAAAAGAAAATATTTCCTTTGCACAAGATTGTGTTTGTAGGTCTTGTGTTGAAGGAAATATGCATGATTCTTCCCATCCAAGCAAGACTATTATTTCATCAAAGAGGATTCTAGAACTTCTCTATGTGGATCTCTTTGGTGTCGTGCCCGAGGCAAGTCTTGGAGGAAAGAAGTATTGATTGTTTATGACTACTCAAGATGCACTTGGGTATATTTCTTCAAGTTGAAGAGTGAGACCTAAAAAGCCGTCATCGACTTCTCCAATCAAGTCCAATGTCAACACAATGTTCTTATTAGGGCCATTAGGAGTGATAATGGCTCCAAGTTCAAGAACGACACCCTTAATGAGTTTCTTAGTGAAGAGGGTATTCGTCATAAATATTCCACTGAATATACCCCTCAACAAAATGTTGTAGCCGAAAGGAAGAATCAGACACTCATGGATATGGCTAGGTACATGTTGGCGGAGTATAAGTCTCATCAATATCTTTGGGCCGAATCCATCTCTATGGTGTGTCACTCATCAAACTGGCTCTACCTCCAAAAAGGCTCAATGAAGACTTCATATGAGATTCTCACTAGCAACAAACCAAATATATCCTACTTTTGTGTCTTTGGTTGTAAATGTTTCTATTTGGTAAAAGGAGTTCGTTTGTCTAAATTCCAATCTAAAACTGTTAAGGGTACATTTGTCGGTTACGGTGCTGAATCCCACACTTATAGAGTCTTTGATAAAACCTCACGGATTGTCATTGAATCTAGCAGTGTGGTGTTCGAATAAAATGATGGCTCCCAAATGGCGCAATTTCATGTTTCTAATGTAAAAGTTGAAATGCCTGAAGAAGCCATAGGAAGAATGGGCGTGTGATTTTTCCGCCTCATTGAGGGACACCTTGTGGCGGATCGAGAAGAACTATGATCTACTCAAGTGGATCCCTCGTCTATATTAGAATAACATGCCAATGGAGAAAGTGGTGCACGAACCAAAGAAAAAGTTCAAGACCCTCCTCTTGTTGATCAAGTTGCTATGCAAGAACCAAGTTCTCCTATCATTCAAGATAGCCAAGATCAACCTTCTACTTCTCATCTTGAAGCAAGCCAGAATGATGATCAAGTCCAACAAACTGGTCAAGACGGGGACCCAAATGATCAAGTGATCCCTCCTCGCAACAATGAGGCGATCGAAGCCCGTTGTCAAGCTAGGATTACAAGAGCTTTGAGGAACATTGATTTTTCTGATGAAAAAGTGTTGGGGTGATCTTAGAGGCAATAGAACCACAAGAGCTCAATTGGCAATATTTAGTGAGCATCAAGCTCACATATCCATGGTGGAACCAAAGAAAGTGTTGAGCCTCTTGAGGATTCAGATTGGGTGGAAGCTATGCATGAAGAACTCAATAACTTTGAGCGCAATGATGGGTGGAAGCTAGTTGAGAATCCCAAAGATTGCCCAAATGTTATTGGCACTAAGTGGATATTCAATAACAAGCAAGATGAGCATGGCATTTTCATAAGGAACAAGGCAAGATTGGTGGATAAAGGTTACACTCACGTGGAAGGTATTGACTTTGATGAAACCTATGCTCCCGTGGCTCGCCTTGAGTCCACGCGCGTCCTTATTGCATATGCATCTCCGAATAACTTTAAATTGCAACAAATGGATGACAAAAGTGCTTTTCTAAATGGTCTATTTAAATAGTTGGTATATGTTAAGCAACCACTGGAGTTTGAAGACCCCAACTTCCCTAACCATGTCCACAAGCTCGATAATGCGCTCTATGGACTTAAACAAGAACCACGTGCATGGTATGAGAATCTTAGAGAGTTGTTGCAAGACCGTGGGTTTGAAGTTGGGAAAATCGATCCCACCCTTTTCACTAGGAGTGTTAAGGTGGAGCTTTTCATATGCCAACTATACATGGACAATATTATCTTTGGCTCAACTAACCAAGCTTTCATTAGAGGCCCCAAACCAGATGGTCCAGAACCCCTCATATGCATCCATTCACGATCCCAGGAATTCAGTCGTGAACGACATACAAAGTTGGTACACAGATAACATTATCCATTACACGAATAATAGAGTCTTAAAACACATGGTCACATGACCAAGTATTAACAACTTCCACGCAGGGCAGGCAAATGTCACACATGCAGCGGAAACTTAGCAAAACACACAACGTAGAGAGCCTGTGTCACGCCTTCACCTACAGGCTGCTGATCGGGAGCCGGGCCTAATTCGCGTAGTCGTCAATAAAGTACTCCTCTTCGTACTCCTCCTCTTGCGGCAGTTCCTCAAAGTCTGACCAAGTAAATAGCCAGGGACGAAATCAATATGAGTACATTTGAATGTACTATGCAAGACATCCTTTATAAACTTACATAATGCAAGTATGCTTATATGGTGGAATAGGTAGGCTATACATAGGGTTCACTACCCATGGTGTATGTAAGATAACATCATGGTTGGTTTAGCATCTCTATATCTTTGTTGAAGAAGATACTTCAAAAGAAAATAGTATAGTTTTTCTTTCTCTTGTAGATATTGCATATCCAAAAGGTTTTATAAAACTTGTTTTATACAAGGAAGTTTTTGTTTGCAAAACTTCTTGTAAACAGCTCCAGCTTTTCTTCATCAGTACCTCCACGGTAAAAATCCTTTTTCATAAACATCCTTTTTGAAAATTGACACAAAGCTAGCTAAATGGCCATTCAACTCCCCATATACGAGGGCTCGACTATCCAGAATAGTTTTACTCTGTAGAGGTGTACACAATCCACAAGATCCAATCATCTCCCATGAACCATCCATGGACCAACACAGCGGTATCTGAACATCAGATAAATGATCCTAACTGTCCACTCTGGTCAAGCTAGTATATGGCTATCCCTTCAGTCGGGTGTAATCTCCCCGGCACCAGGTCCCACCCTGCCATGGCAGGAGACCCAATTGTCGCACCCGGAGGAGAACTTAATCCCTCACTTTATATGTCCTGTATCTCCCTCCTGGCGACACTTCGGTTCAGAGAATCATCCTCTCTATAGCATCTTGGGATAGAACACACACTAACAAAAACAAGTTTTTAGGTAGGCCTTGTACTCATGTTGAGGTAGAGTGGCAGTACGTCTTGGTTGTCCAGCGAAGACTAGGTTATGTGTCTTTTGTAAACCATTTTGAAAACAATCCTCTTTATCTCCCCCGGTTAATAAGGTCCCGCCTTTCCACCGTGGACTTTTCATAAAGCATTTGTTTACAAAAGCACATTTTTTAAAATTTACACTTAGGGACTCAAGATTATTATCTTTCGTGGTATTTATACATCAGATGGTGGCTAAGGGCTTGGTAACACCAAGTTTGACTATTGGCAATGTGATATATATATATATATATATATATATATATATATATATATATATATATATATATATATATATATATATATAATACTAGAAGGATACCCCGCGCGTTGCGGCGGGGATCCCTTAAATTAAATGACATGTGTGGGTCTCAACCTCCTTTTTCGAAAAATAACCAGCATGATACATTATATAGTCTAAAGAAATATGAAAATTTTGGTTGAGCATACTCGAGATACTAAATTTTATAGACATGCAGTGCGTATTAGAAACAATTAGTTTGCAAAACGGATGGTTTAAGCAATGTATCATATGTAGCTTGCATAAATCATTAAACTAAAAATTGGATGGTTTAAAAAATATATGATATGAGCTTGCATTTAATAGTTAATAAATGTTAGTGGAGATGACATGGACAATTGATTGGCTTAGAGGATGTATGATGTGGATAGCTTGCATGTTGAGATAGAAAAATAATTAATGCATGTTAGTGGGGTTTTGCTCTATAAGAAGTATAGATTAATAGTAATAATAGCCACACAAAAAATTAGTTTTGGGAATCATATTTTTGTAAAATTTTAGAAGTAAAACATGCATGATAGATTGTCGGGGGGCTACCCCCGAGTAGGGGTAAGGCAGATGAGAGACAAGGTTCAAGATGATGTTTACCAAGTTCAGCTGTACTGAGTTGGTACCGACCGGGTAGGCGGCTACCCGGGTATCTAGTATCTGGTTGATACTATTCGGTACAAAGAGCAAGAGGCCAGAAGGAAGAATCAGGCATATGTCCGGATCAGCCGGGTAGCGCTCGGGTGATCCGGATAGACGTGAAGCTGTTCTACTCGGGCACAAAGTCAATGGAGACGTTGTCGGAGATCCCGCGTATCCAGGGGCCGTACAAGCGTGCGGTTCAACTTACTAGGCGCGTGGTTATCTGCACTGAGACGTGGGAACAGTACGGGTTGGTAGCTGTCAAGTACTGTCACTGACAAGGGGGACAGGACATGTCAGCGAACTAACCTAAGAGACTGACAAGGTGGACAAGACCTGTCAGCCGCCTACCTCGGCGACTTTCGGCGACGGTGTCAGCGGGAACACGGAGGCGTGCGTCATTCCCATAGTGGAGTTGTCACTTCGGTCCTTTTATTCATAGAATACTGGTTGGCCACCAGTATATAAGGTGGCCAACCCCCTCATGTGCCGGGGACGTCGGGATCTGGATCATTTTATTGCGAGACTTAGCTACTCACAGAGAGAGAACAGTAGAGAGAGTTGAGCGCTGGCTACTCGGCAGAAAGAGAAATACTGAGAGATTGTAACTTCTGTACTCGGCACAACCTAATACAGAGAGATAGGAAGGAGTAGGGGTGTTACCTCCACACGAGGCCCCCGAACCTGGGTAGATTGTGGTGTTTGCATTGTTCTATGCGCGCCTATTCGGCGTGCGATCCCTCCCCGAATACCTACAGTGTCCATCGGCCCCAAACTCAAGCCATCCTATGGCATCTGTCTTGTACACACCACAACAGTTGGCGCCCACCATGGGGCCAGCAGCGGCGCTGGCTGGGGTGCATATTCGGACGGGACCTGTTTCTCCATCAGGGGAGCGCGTGGTTTGTGGCCTCGTCCACAGATTCGGCTCCTTCGACTTTGTCACCGACAACGCTGGTGGTTTCGGCGGCATGCCCATGCCTGCAGGCGTCTCCCTCCTTTCCTTCGGCGCGCATTTGGTGTACGTCGCCACCACCGTCATCCGCGAGTACCCTGAGGTGCTGCTTGTCTTTGAGGACCCTCCTGCTGTTCTCGTTTTTCGCGGGAAGCCAACCGGCTGCTCTGCGAGCAACGTGGAGGTGATGATGACTGGCCCGGCTATCAATGCTGGGAAAGGCGCGCCTGCTGCGCCCGAAGTCGTCGACGAGCCGGCTGCTCGCAGGGGCCACAAGCCCTACGACATGCCTCAGAACCAACCGGGCTACAAAGACCCTTCGGCATCGACTCTGATACCGGCGGCTCGTGCCGGTGTCGAGCACCTCGGTATGCCTCTCGCCACAGACGTGGATCCGGCTATGGTAAGGGCGCAGCTCGAGCAACAGCGCCAGGCCTTGCTTCTGGAGGCCCAGGAGCTGGAGAAGGTTAGGCTTGAGCTCAACCTGGATCAAAACGAGTACAATAGAGCACATAGTTTTACTCATGTATCTTGAAATCCTAGCAAGATAGGAGTTATACGTCGTAACCTAGGTGCTGAGCTAGCTAGAGATGGTAGAGCTGCTAGCAAGTCTGCTAGTTTAACTACTACTGTTAGGCCAAAATATAGCTCTCCTGCCAAAACACTTAGAGCTGCAGAGGCAGTTGTTGCCGAGTTGCCGAATCTGACCGGTGAGGCTCGCGCTAGGCAGCAGAAACGACTCAATGAGCTCGTTCTAGAAGCTGGTAGGCAAAATGAGGCTTTTCGGCACGCCAATCCGGGAGCTGGTGCGTCCCATGTTGTTCATTTGCATGGGGCAAGATCCGTAGGACATGCCTCATCGCCACTTCCCGGCGGTGAGAGGGCCTAGAGTGTGAACTCTGGGAAGAACAGACAGATGCAGGTGTACGACCCGGCTGTCGCCGGAAAACAGCACGCTGTAGAGAGGCAGCCCAACCAAAAACAGAATGCTGCAGGTACTGGTCGCCAGGCCGCCCGAGTTCACCAAGAGGGGCAGGGAGGAAACCGAGATGGTCCATCTCAGCAGCATGTTGCTAATCCGGTTCAGCATGTTGTTCAGCCACATGTGCTTGCTGGAGTGGTCAACCCGGTTGTTCAACCCGGTCGAGTGTACCAAGACCGCTACAACGACGGGTACTCGGCAATGGAGCAAGCCGGGTGCGCCGACCCGAGAGATCTCGCGGGTCGGTTGGGAGAAAGAATGCTGGAGCCAAGTGATGCAACGTACAAGCTGGACCGAATCTATCGGTTCGAGGAGATAGAAGCAAGGGGCCCGCCCGGGCCAAGCTGTTTCGGTCCCAGGATCATGGGGGAACCGGCTGTGGCCAAGTTCCATTTGGCTAGAGGAACCAAGACCTATGACGGAAGCACCAAGCCCGAGGACTGGCTGAATGACTATGTGACGGCCGTGTACGTTGCAGCCGACAACCGGAGATGGGTTGTTCGGTATGTGCCCCAGATGTTGGAGGGCCCTGCCCGGATCTAGCTCAACAACCTGTCGAAAGATATTGTCAACTGCTGGCTTGACTTCTTGGAAGCCTTCATCATCAACTTCACCAGCACTTACAAGAGGCCAAACTGGCCACAACAGCTCTCGGCGTGCAAGCAGAGAGAAGAGGAGACTGACCGCGAGTACCTTACTCGGTGGAGCACTCTGAGGAACACCTGTGAGGGTGTGAACGAGTCACAGACCATTGCCTAGTTCGCTCAAGGCTGCCGACATGGCAGCATGCTGTGGCAGAAACTGCAGAGGAAGATGCCGAGTACCCTCACCGAGACAATCAAGATTGCAGATATGTATGCTCTCGGCGACCCTACTCAGCCTCTTGTCGATTCCTTTGAGCCAAAGAGGAAACACCATGATGGATCCCGGCGCCATGACCACCAAGACTTCCGCAACAAGAGAAGGGAGGAACGTCTGGATATCCGCTATGGGTCTGACCATGTTGCTGCAGTTACTCAGGATCAAGGTGCTGCCGGGAGCAGCCAAAGGGAAAAATCTGCTGGAGCCCAGTACGGGCAGAACCAGACTCAGGGCCAGAACTTCAAGAAGCAGTACAACGCTCCCCAGTAGAACAATGCCGCCCAGGAGTCCGGCGATCCTCCGAGATTTGTCTTTGAGAACATGAAGGATGGGCCATGCAGGTTTCACACTTGGCATCCGAGTAGGCCAGCCAACCACACTACCCAGCAGTGCAACTGGTGGGACCGGATTACGAGCGAGGGCTTTGGTCAGCTGCCTCCTCCTCCTCCTCTTCCGCTCTCGGTGCCAATGTGCAACCTATCCGGGCAACTGCTCCCAGGCCGGCCGAGAATCAGAGGAGGGAGAATGTGAATCAGGTGGCGCAGGGAGCCAACAACAACTACAACCGCAACTACAACAACAACAATTGCAACAACAACTACTACACCCGCAACAACAACCGCAAGAACAACAATGCCAACCAGAACAACAACAACAATGGTGGTGCTGGGGACCGGAACCAGTACCAGGAGCATCATGAGAGATACATGTTGTTCACCACTGAACCGGATGACAAGCAATTCCAGCGCAGGCGCGATGGAGGTGAATGTTGTGATTCCGGCTGTGCCGCATTACATGGATTGGTGTGACCAGGACATAGTCTGGTCCAGAGAAGATCATCCCAAGATAATGCCCAACCCGGGTACATATGCTCTGGTGGTGGACCCCACTTTCTTGGGGACCAAGACCAATGTGAAGTTCAGCAAGGTGCTGATCAACAACGGGAGCAGTATCAACATCATGTACCGAGATACCATAGAGAAGCTCGGCCTTGCCGAGAACATGCTGCTACCCATTCGGACTACATTCCATGGCATAGTGCCGGGGGTGTCTTGTGCTCCCATTGGTCGGATCTAGACGGATGTGCTTTTCGGCACCAGGGAGAATTGCCGGACCGAGTGCCTGCAGTTCGAGGTGGTTGATCTTGAGAGCCCCTATCATGCTCTGCTCGGCATGCCTGCTCTGACCAAGTTCATGGCCTCAACTCATGCGCCATACCTAAAAATGAAGATTCCCGGCCCCAATGGCATCATCACCATCTCGGGTGATTACAAGCACTCCCTAGAGTGAGCATTTGCCGGATCTCGGCTTGCCGAGTCCATGGTCATTGCGGCCGAGAAGAAGAAGATACATGAGGTGGTGGCCCTAGCCCAAGCAGCTCAAGTCGGTATGCCTGGCATGCCGAGCTCTCAATATGGAGCCACCTTCCAGGCCTCCCAGGAAACAAAGAAGGTGCAGATTGACCCGGAGTTCCCGGAGCGTGTGGCCATCGTTGGTGCCGGGTTGGAGGATAAATAGGAAAGCGAGCTCATCCACTTCCTCCGTGAGAATCAGGATGTGTTTGCATGGTCCAACCAGGACCTCCCGGGTGTCCCGAGGGAGATCACTCGTTACATGTGCAGCCAGATGCCAAGCCGGTAAAGCAGGCTATGCGCCGCTTCGCGGCTGAGAGGAGGAAAGCCATTGGTGACGAGATCACAAGGCTGCTAGCAAGTGGATTCATTATGGAGGTGCTGCATCCGGATTGGCTGGCCAATCCGGTCATGGTGGAGAAGAAGAAGGATGACCCCATGGTCGTTGTGGTGTGGCGCATGTGCATAGACTACACCGACTTGAACAAGGCCTGCCCCAAGGACCCGTTCCCGCTACCCCGGATAGATCAGGTGATTGATTCCACTGCCGGGTGTGAGCTTTTGTCTTTCATCGATGCCTACTCTGGTTTTCACAAGATACCTTTGAATCCGGATGATCAAATAAAGACTGCTTTTATTACCCCGTACGGGGCTTATTGCTATCGTGTTATGTGTTTTGGCTTGAGGAATGCTGGGGCTACTTATCATAGATGCATGCAGAAATGCCTGCATGAGCAGATTGGCAAAAATGTGCAGGTGTATGTAGATGACATTGTCATCAAAACAAAAGAAAAACACACTCTGCTGAGCGATATTGAGGAAACATTTGCCAACTTTCGCAAGTACCGGATGAAACTGAATCCGACCAAGTGCACATTTGGCGTCCCGGCTGGCAAGTTACTCGGCTTCTTAGTATCCAGTCGGGGCATTGAGGTCAATCCTTCAAAGATAAAATCTATAGAGAGCATGTCTTTGCCAAGATCACTGAAGGATGTGCATAAGTTTACCGGGTGCCTGGATTCTCTTAGCCGTTTCCTGGGAAGGATGGGTGAGAAGGCCTTGCCTCTCTATCAGCTCATGAAGAAAAGTGACAAGTTTATCTGGACCCCGCAAGCTGATGTGGCCTTCAAGGAGCTCAAGACCATGCTGGGTAGCGCTCCCATCTTGGCGAGCCCTTTGCCTAAGGAGCCAATGCTGCTCTATATCGCGGCTACCAACCGGGTAGTCAGTGTGGTGGTAGTCGTGGAGCGTGAAGAGGAAGGCAAAACCGTGCAGAGGCCGTTATACTATCTCAGCGAGGTGCTATCCAGCTCCAAGAAAAACTACCCACACTACCAGAAGATGACTTACGGCGTATACTTGGGTGCCAAGAAGCTCAAGCATTATTTCCAGGAGCATCCAATCACATTGGTGAGCACTGCTCCCATCTCGGAGATCATGGGCAATAAGGATGCAAGTGGCCGGGTGGCCAAGTGGGCGATTGAGCTAGCAGCATATACTCCTCTGTATGCCAAAAGAGAGGCCATCAAGTCACAAAATCTGGCGGATTTTTTGGTTGATTGGGCCGAGATGCAGTATGATCCTCCCTTGCCGGAAACAAATTTCTGGATAATGCATTTTGATGGCTCCAAAGTAAAAGAGGGGCTCGGTGCCGGTGTTGTGCTCACCTCACCCAAGCGAGACCAGCTCAAATATGTGCTACAAATCCACTTCTCGGCGTCCAATAATGTTGCCGAGTACGAAGCCTTGGTTCATGGGTTGAAAATTTCCAAGGATATTGGAATCCGGCGGATTGTCTGTTATGGCGACTCAGATCTGGTGGTTCAATAGGTCTCGGGGACTTGGGATGCGTTGGATGCCAACATGGCATCTTACCGGTTCCTCGTCCAAAATATGACCAGATTCTTCGATGGGTGTTGGTTCCATCACATCCACCGAGCTGAGAATGATGCAGCAGATGCTCTATCCAAGTTGGGGTCTTCTCGGCAGTTTATCCCACCCGGGATTTCTCTGGAGCATTTAAGAAAGCCTTCTATCAATCCATCACCCAACTCAAAGTCTATGTTCATCCCGGCTTTGCCGGACTCAGGAGCTGTTCCTATGGAGATTGACTGGGAGAGCTCAAAGGAGAACCCAGGGACTACTCCATCCAACCAGGGGACTGCCTTTGCAAACCCGGGGACTGTCGCATTCATCGAGGGGATCATTTCTCATTACTCGGGGACTCGTCTCCAACTCGGAGCAAGGCATGATAGCTGATCCAATGGAAGTGGACGAACCAGTGTTTCCTATCCGGGAGACACCGAGCTGGGCTTTGCCCATATTATCTTTTCTAATGGATGGCACACTGCCGAGTGACGAGGTCGTAGCCAGGCAGATCCAGAGGAGATCCAAGGGCTACACCATCATCAACAAAGAGCTGCACAAGAGAAGAGCTACCGGTGTACTCCAACGCTGCGTTGAGCCAGAAGAAGGAGAAGAGATTCTCAGAGAGATACACCAAGGAGAATGTGGGCACCATGCCTCATCTCGGGCCTTGGTCAAGAAAGCATTCCGGCATGGATTCTTTTGGCTCACTGCCTTGCAACAAGTAGAAGATCTGGTGATGAAGTGTAATGGGTGCCAGAGGTATGCAAGCAAGATCCACATGCCCGCTTCCGAGTTGAAAACAATTCCTATTACTTGGCCATTTTCTGTTTGGTGCTTGGATATGGTGGGCCCTTTCAAGCCAGCTCGGGGCAATATGACTCACATCTTGGTCATGGTGGATAAATTCACCAAATGGGTTGAAGTGAAGCCAATCCGAAAATGTGATGGAAACACAGTAGTGAGCTTCTTGAAGGATATAATTCTGAGATACGGCTACCCGCATGGCATATTCTCGTATAGTGGGACAAACTTTGCCGAATGAGCTTTTGCTCGGTTCTGCAAGGAGAAGCGGATCCGGCTAAATATTGCATCAGTCGCCCATATGGCTTTCAATGGGCAAGTTCAAAGAGAAAATGCCATGGTCCTTTCCAGAATAAAGCCAAGGCTAATTGAGCCATTATAGCGAACCCCGGGTTGTTCGCTGGACAAGTTGCCAGCGGTGTTGTGGAGTTTAAGGACTACCCCTAACCGATCAACCGGATACACACCATTCTTCCTGATATATGGAGCTGAGGCCGTGTTGCCCACTGACCTTGAGCATGACTCACCCAGAGTAACCCTCTATACTGAGGCAGAGGCAATAGAAGCCCGAGAAGATGACGTTGATCTGCTCGAAGAAGCAAGGGAGTTAACTCTGTCGCGCTCTGCTGTATATCAACAGAATCTGAGACGTTATCATAGCTGGAAAGTAAGCCCAAGGGTTTTCCAAGAAGGAGACTTAGTGTTGAGGCTTGTGCAACAAACGGCCGGGATGAACAAGTTTTCCCCTCCATGGGAAGGACCTTTCATTGTAAGCAAGGCGCTGCACAATGATGCCTATTATCTCATCGACGCACGGGCACCGCAAAAGAACAGGGCAGATAAATCCGGAGAGGAATCCAAGCGTCCCCGGAATGTAGCTCTACTCCTCCGTTTTCATTCCTGAACAAACATTGTATGTATCTCCTCAACCGAGTTAAATTCCAAGTCGGCACTCCAAATTGAACTCGGGGACTGCCTGTGCTAAAACGGTTCTGTATTATTTATTGTCCTTACTTTGTCTACTCGGTTAGTTTACTCAAAATTTCACGTGTATATCTAGTAGTGTGTTTAAACCTAAGGGCCAACTCTTCGACTCTGCTGCTGTCCGCAACCCGGCTTCATGGCAAGATAGAGAACAAGCCAAAGGTCAATGAACACATGAAAAATTGCTAAGAAAAAGAGGAGTGTGTCAACCGAGTAGAGTGCACTTTTCCTTATGTGTTTTCGGCTAAATGTTAGGCAGCGTTGAGTTCAAATCTCAAAGTGGTTAAGTATCAGAAGCTCGGTTTTTGAAATCTTGTGACTCGACTACCAAAAAGCCACAAGTGGCAGGTAAGAGCAAAGACAAAAGAAATGAGTGGATGAGAAATGCAACTCGGGGACTTGCACTTAACGCAATCCGGCATTGAGCCAGTCTTGCCAAATAAATTAATAAAACTGAGTAGCACGAGAGACGATAAAGTGTTTAATACATCTGCACCTGGCATACCGGGGATCTGATAAGCAATTTTGAGATAAACTAAGAGCAGGCACTTAAGGCATGGTCGATGGAGCGGAGTTGGCCTCTACGCTGGATAGATCTGAAGACGCGACGCTGAGCGTGGAGACGGGCTCGGGAGCAGCAGTGGAGGTTGGAGCCGTGGACCCGGAAGCGACGTTCTTGGAAGCGGCCTCCGTTGCGCCCAACTCGGGAGCTGGAGTGTCGATCACCATTTCAGTGGTGACTGTTCCGATCGAGGCAGTGGGATGCGACTCGGTCCGGGCTTCCTCAGAGCCAGCTCCCGGCTCGGTGGCCCCCTGGTCGCCGCCCATCTCGGTTTCTTCCTGGGAATTGCCTTGCTCGGCTCCCTCGTTGCCAAGTTCTTCCTGACCCTCCTCCTCGTTTCCATGATCACCTTCCTCGCAGGCATCGTCATCATGGCCTTCCTCGCCAGCCTCAGCTTCATCGTCTTCAACATCGTCAGCTTCTTCATCCTCGACATCGGTATCCGGCTCCGTGGGGCCGTCGATGTATTGCTGAGTGTCTGCATATGATGCGAGCTCATAGGAGGCGTCCTTGCGGTGCAAGATGTACTCGTCTGGGTTGGTCCACTTGGAGTTGTTCTGGAGGTCCTTGAGCTTCTCAAGATCCAGATTTTCATACCAAGAGAGCACGGTGTGGAGGGCTTCATCTGCACCGGCGCGGGCTGCAGAGGCGCGCCATTTCTTCAATTCCTCCTTGACGTGATCCAAGTCGGAGGCAATCTGGTGGATTGTGTCTCGGATCTCCCTCTTTGGCTAGAAGAGGTTATGCAGGCACATAGCAGTTGATACCATGGAAGCGCCCATACCCTTGAGGGAGAGCATCCGAGCTTTGATGTTCTCAATTTGATCATCTATGGTGGCTGGGTCACCAACACGGAGGCCTACAGCTGCCCTCAGTTTCCTGGCCTTCTCCACGGCCGTCTCGGTAGCAAGGTTGAAATCCGGAAAGTTGCCTAGGGTGGGGCATGCTGGGTTGAGTCAGAAAAAGAAACCAAGAGGAAGAAAAGCCGAATAGAAGAAACGGAAAGGAAGAAACCAAATAGAGCAATGGTTTGCGGCAACTCACAGCGTAACTCCAAGACGAGGGCTCCTAGCCGGCGGGTCCAGGCCTCAACCTGCCTGAAGTGCTTGTCCTGAAGGCGGCGCGAGTCGACCACCATGGTGTCGAGAGCTTGGTTTCTGTTCTTCAAAGCCTCGATCTTCTTCTCGAGCTCCAGCTCCTCGACGGCAGCCCGGTTCAGCGCCTCGGTCTTATCGTTGCCAGCCTGCAGTGCAGCCTTCAGGGCCTCGGCAAGCTCAAGTTTGAGCTTGTGGACTTCAGCCTTCTCGGCATCCAACTCCTTCTCTAGTTGGGACTCTCTGGCCTCCACCTGCTGCTGCACCTCAGCGGAGGTGACACACCCTTGGTGTTGCTCGAGGGAGGTTTTGCGCTCGTCTGCGAAGAAACGAACCCGGTTAGCAAGGGAGAAGAAGGCAGAAGCCGGAGAGTGGAAGATGCAAAATGACTTACTCTCCAGAGAAGAAATCTTGCTCTGCGCAGATGCAGCCATAACATCACAGTCCTGGTGCTTCTCGACGAGAGCCTTATACTCACCTGCAGAGAAGCAAAGAGTGAACAGAGATAAAAAATGGGCGTAAACACAAAATGCATAAACCAAAAATGTTGGCACTTACTCTCTACAGAGGATAACTTGGTAATGGTGTCAGTAACGCTCTGCTCCAGGGCTGCCCTTTTGCCTTTCTCGGCCTCCGGCTCTCTGTTCTTGTTCCTAACAGCCCGGTGTGACCATAGAAGCTGGCGGAAGAGCTTGGTCCGAACCTCAGTGCACTCCTGCAGAGAGTAAGAGGGAAATGTGAGTTGCAAGATTCGGCCCGAGTAGATTGCAACTCAGTTGAGACTTAGCTACTCGACCCAAATCTCGGGGACTGGATGGTGGATAAAGCAAAGACTACAGTGAAGAAAGATAGAAACTTGGAAATTCGAGTAGAAAGGGGAATGCACTTACCCGGTTGGTGTTCTCGGTGTCTTCAGTAGCCTTGCGCAGGCAATACATTTTATGCGCCAGAGTGCTGCTGGAGGAGGACATCGCCATCGTGACAGGACCGGCATCGGCCTTATTCCATGATTTTCGGTAATTATCAATGTTGTTAAGCCGCACGCCATCCCCTTCGGGGCGACCATACCTCTTGCTGTCCCAGTCCTTCTCGATATAGCCTATCCGGTCAAGGATAGTCTCCGTGTCTTCTCGGAGCTCATAGTCAAGCTCCGCGAGGGGGGCATCACCCTGGATAGTCAAGGAAGCGTCTTTACCCTTGGATCCGGAGCGGGCCATGGTTTTCCGCTGTTTCAGCTCCTCCAGCCGCTTGGCCTCTTGCGCCTGCTTTATCTGGTGCATGGAAGTTCAGAGGTTTGGCAGTACCGCTGCCACCTGCTCCGGGAGCCTATTGTTCAGTAGGGGCGAACTTGATACTGGTGTGGATCAGTTTGGAGCTCCGAGTAACAGGGCCGCTCATGGCCAGCTCGGCTGTAGCCGCATCCAAGGTTTTAGCCTGCTTGGGTTTGTTGAGTGGCCAGTTGTTTTTCTTGGGTGGGGGTTGCTGCTGCTGTGGCTGCCCGGCTTGCTTAGCACCTGGCAACGGGTACTCAGAAGATTGTGGGGTCCGCTGCTGCGGTGGTTGCTGCCGCGGCTTCTCGGGCGGTTGCTGCCCATTTTTCCCTGTAGCTCGTTTGGGTTGCCCTTTGGGCGGCGGCTGCTGTGGCGTCGGCTGTTTCTTGGTAACTGGTTCGGGAGGCTGCTGCTGCAGCGTTGGAGTTGCTGTGGCCTGCTTCTGAACAAAAGGTTGTTGAGGTTGTTGCTGAGGAGGTGGCTGAGGTGCAGAAGGAGGTACTTGAACGGTTGGTGGTGTGGGTTGCGGTCCACTCGGCTTTGGTGCTGACGGGGTTGACTGTTGCGGCTCGGTAGGCGGATCCATAGCTGGCTGCTCGGTGTTGGGTTCCGGCTCCTCTAGAACCCGATCAGTCTCCATCTCGGTGCCTGTGTTCTCGGCACCGAGGTCTTATTCTTCCTTTCCTCTGGTTGATCTTCCCCTTCGTCAGTGGTAAGGTCCACGACGTTCTCAGAGGCGCGTGGCTCGGGTGGCTTTTTTGTGGCGTCTGCATCCAGTGGATCTCTGAGAAGGAAAGAAAGGAAGAATAAGAAGGATGCGAATACAAAGAACAGAGAAGAAACAGAGGAAATGGTTAAATTCAAACACAAAGCATAAATACCCAGTCACACTTACGCGTCCACAGCAGTGCGCTTCTTGCGCGTAGTGGTCTTCTTGCCGGCTTTCTTCGGCTTCTTGGTAGGAGGTTCGACGGCTCCACTGCCCAGCCTCTTCTTGGTTCTGGTGGGGGCAGCCATTGACACGGGTTGCGCGTCTATGGGCTCTTCCTCCTCCAACTTGGCTGCAACCAGGAAGAGCAAATACAGGAATCAATGAGGAAAGAAGTACGGAATATATGGCGATGGGCACGTTGGTGAACTCGGTCACCTTCATCGTCCTCGGACCAGTCCCAAATGGAGGTGGAGACTCGGGAGTTACCATCCTGGCCAACGAGTGGGATACAGAGCGTATGCTTGATGTCGAATGCCTCTGCGTCGTCCTCGGTCCGATCCGGCGACCAATTCTGCTTGGGGATGGGCTTGTCCTCTTTCTTCTGGCGAGGGATGACCTAGGGATACATGCAAAAGCATAAGGAACAAATTATACTCAAGGGTACCGAGTGGAAGTCCTACTCGGTCTAGCATGCAAACACAGAGCATATACAACTAAGTCCTAGAAAGGGAAACGAGTAGAGGTTCTACTCGGAGAAGTATGCAAGCACAAAGCATAGCAGGTTAAGTCCTAGCAGAGAAATTCTACCCGGCCTAACATGCAAACAGAAAGCATATACAGCTAAGTCCTAAATATGAAAACAGGTGGAGGCTCTACTCTGGATAGCATGCAAACATAAAGCATAGTAAGCTAAGTTCTAACAGAGGAGCCCTATCCAGTATTGAGTCCAAGCATAAAGCATATTGGGCTAAGTCCAAAGAAAAGAGTACAAGATACCTCCTACTCGGTATGGAATGAAGAAACAAGAGAGGAAATCGACTAAGTGTGCAAAAAGGAGTACTCACCTCGGGGATTGGCTTGTTGTGGCTATACGGCACGAAACCGTAGAACCAGGTGTCAGAGAGTGTGTCCCTGAGAATGGACTAGGCCTAGATAGCCACATCTGCCTTGGTAAGCTCGAAGGTGGTCGTCCGGGTGCAGTCACGGGCTCCACCCATGTAGCACATCTTGTGCGCTCGTTCTTGAAGAGGGACAACTCGGCGCTCCACCCAGCAGGCGATCAGATCATCCTTTCGGAGTCCTTGCTCAACCAACTCCTGCAGGCGCTCGTCTACCCGGTTGACGTCGTTCACCGTCTTCCTGGGATGGTAGCTCCAATTCCTCATCCCGGTGGGGGGCACATTCCGGAACTCGTGCAACTTGATGAGGTCGACTGGCTTCTCGCCTGGTGCTGGAGTAGGGTTCTTGACGTATAAGAACCCCCTCTGCCACTTCAGGCAGGTATCCAGTCCGAGTACCGCGGGTGGCTACCCGTGGTCCGCTGGAGCATCACCGCTGTCCCAGTTTGAGTCATCTCTTTTGGAGCAATGGGATTGGAAGGATTGGGAATAACCTGTTGGCGAAAGAAGAAGTATTTCGCCCAGGTGTCTACCGTGGGGTAGACACCGAGAAAAGCTTCGCAGCAGGTGACGAAGGTGGAAAGCATGGCGATGGCATTCGCCGGGAGATGATGTGGCTGGAGGCCGAAGTGGTGGAGGAATTCTTGCATAAACTTGGATATCGGAAGGCCGAAGCCGCACTTAAAGTGGCTCAGAAAAACTACATACTCACCAGGGCCGGGAGTAGGAACCAACTCCTTGTCGAGTGGTCGACAGATGACGCCGGGAGGGACTCGGCGGGTGTTTACCAGCCACTGGCAGTCCGACGCCTTGACGTCAGAGCCCTCCCAGGCGGCACACATCGTGGGAGGATCCTCCTGGTGCAGCTCTACATCGGCGGACTCGAGCTCCATCTAATCTTCTCCAACAAGGAAGACGAAGGAGGAGGAGACAAGGCGCAGCGGAGTGGCGACGGTGGCGCGAGATTGAGGAGGACGGCGCCGAGCAGTGAAGAACTTACGCCGGTTGAGTGCTCTCCGGTGAGCGGCAGCGAGCGGGGATGAATCCTTTAACTCTCTGTGCATGGGACGGCGGCGGGCTGTGGTTTCGCGGCGGCGCTGTGTTCGATGCGAGCTGGGAGGCGAAAAGGAAGCGGAGATGGGGGAAAGTGGCAAGGAAGGATATGAGAAGGGCGGCGCGGAGGTATTTAAACCTCGTCGAGTGCAGTTACGGCATGGGATTGATCGTGGAGAAGATCGTGTGGCGGGGGTAGTAACCGTGCCTGTTATAAACGCATAAAGTGAATTACTCACGCGTAACGGGCGCAGTTAATCCCATGTCTCACATCGTGGGCTCTTGAGTGCATGTGCGAAGGGACACGACGGCCTGTGGGCCCTGCGGGCAGCGGCAGACGCGTGCCACGTAACCGCGCTAGACCCGAGGCGTCGTGGGAAGCGGTTGCAGGACACGTGTGTAGCCTTGACACACAAAGATGGAACCGCTCGGTTTCAAGCGGCAAGGATTTTGGAAATTTGGCTATGTTGGGTCCAAGTCAGCTTGGTCTACCCGGCACAATAAAGAAACTCCAAAGATCACAATAGTAAAGGCCCGAGTTCAAATTGTGGGCATTCGAGTTGAGGTGCAACTCGGCTGCAGCTCATCGCGGAAGGTATTTTGGTTTAAACTGGTAGGGCCCAACGTCCAAGTTCGCCGGACTCTACCAGTTTCGGGGACTAATGCCGGGGGCTACCCCCCGAGTAGGGGTAAGGCAGGTGAGAGACAAGGTTCAAGATGATATTTACCAAGTTCAGCTGTACCGAGTTGGTACCGACCGGGTAGGCGGCTACCCGGGTATCTGGTATCCGGTTGATACTATTCGCTAGAGAGAGCAAGAGGCCAGAAGGAAGAATCAGGCATATGTCCGGATCAGCCGGGTAGCGCTCGGGTGATCCGGATAGACATGAAGCTGTTCTACTCGGGCACAAAGTCAATGGAGCCGTTGTGGGAGATCCCGCGTATCCAGGGGTCGTACAAGCGTGCGATTCAACTTACTAGGCGCGTGGTTATCTGCACTGAGACGTGGGGACAGTACGGGTTGGTAGCTGTCAAGTCTTGTCACTGACAAGGGGACAGGACATGTCAGTGACCTACCCTAAGAGACTGATAAGGTGGACAAGACCTGTCAGCCGCCTACCGCGGCGACTTTCGGCGACGGTGTATGCGGGAACACGGAGGCGTGCGCCGTTCCCACAGTGGAGTTGTCTCTTCGGTCCTTTTATTCATAGAATACTGGTTGGCCACCAGTATATAAGGTGGCCGACCCCCTCCTGCGCAAGGGACGTTGGACTCTGGATCATTTATTGCGAGTCTTAGCTAGTCACGAAGAGAGAACAGTAGAGAGAGCTTAGCACTGGCTACTCGGCAGAGAGAGAGATACTAAGAGATTGTAACTTCTGTACTCGGCACAACCTAATACAGAGAGATAGGGAGGAGTAGGGGTATTACCTCCACACGAGGGCCCCGAACCTGGGTAGATTGTGGTGTTTGCATTGTTCTGTGCGCGCCTATTCGGCGTGCGATCCCTCCCCGAATACCTACAACGTCCATCGGCCCCAAACTCAACCCATCCTATGGAATCTGTCTTCTCCACACCACGACATAGATAATGATAAGTGGTATAACAGAAAGCCTTAGGATGGCTTTCCTTGGTACTGGCTTGCCTCTTGCTCTTGATAACAACAAGAATGATAATAATATCCTCCGGCACCAATCACTTCTTCATCATATTCTATCACCGTAAGATAAAATGAAGGACACACAATCAGAAACAATCTAAGGCAAAAAATGTTACTAAGTCATACATACAGCAAGCATTTCACAAAACAAAGAATCACTCAAGTTTGCAAAAATAACACCTCACAAGCACACACAAAAATAACAATATTACCACTAACACTAATAGGGTCACCAAAATGAAATGGAACCAGTGGGTGTGCCACTAGTTTTCCAAGACATTTAAGAGGTCAAAATGCCTTTGGTTAACTTGAGGAAAACAATTTTCCACCAAACAAAAATACAATCTACTCATATTAGTGAATAACGACACTATGATAAATAAACAAACAAGGCTACTTATGCTTCTCTATGAATTTAAGTGCAAACTAACAGAGGTGAAAACATATCATAACCAGTACCAAAATGGTACTGGACTCAACAAAAAAACACTAAAAATCTAGGTAAGAAACCTATCAATACTTTGCTCACAAAATCTATTAAATAAAAGACTAGAAAACAATATTAGACTAATCCTATTTATTTTGCTTTCCAAAATGCACAAAGTTTATAACATAGTAGTACTGCAAGAAAACATCCTAATAACAGAGAGTAAAACATCTACACATGCTAGAAAACAATATTTCAACTAGAAAACAATTATTCTAAACTAGATACACAATATTCAATATTAACATAAAAGTAAAAAATCTAGAAATGCAAGCCATAAATAATATAGAGCTCTAAAAATTACACAAAGCTAGTATTACATAAATCTAAACATACACAAACTTATCCAATTGGATTCACATCAAAAATCAACATTAAACTCCCTCTAAAAATCCCAGAAAAGCCTACTGGACAAAAACCAAAATGGATGTCATTTCTCCTAGATAACTTTCCTTGATGTTAGGTCAAGTCCTACTGATATATCTACTCAATAGCTACTCACAAAAATTTGGTTTGACCAAAATGGAGACATATTCTAAAAGTTATGCACAAAATACTCTAACCGTCAGTGTGTGGAAAATAATTACTACAGAAACAAATATTGCCCCAAATCCAGATCTACAAGTGGCATGTGGTTAAGAAAATGTATATCTACTATCACTAATTTTGGTTGATTTTATTCCCTAAAATTTCTATTTTTCCCAAGCCTAAAGCAAAGTCTTTGTTTCTGTCATTTTCTTTAAGGAAAAAGAATTACTGCGCGGGCTGGCTCTTCTCTCTGCGCGTGGCCCGCTAAGCCAAAAGTGGCCCAACACGCTTGCGCGCGCACGTGCAGCGCGGTAACATTTCACGATTCAAACGTGACCGCTGATCAAAATATCAATGGCACGCGCTCGTCTCCTTCCTCTCTCTCTCTCTCTCTCTCTCTCTCTCTCTCTCTCTCTCTCTCTTTCTCTCTCTCTCTCTCTCTCTCTCTCTCTCGTTTTCACGATGGAAACGCGGCCCGCGCGAGGGTTGCAATTGCTCACCGTGGAAGCTCGAGGGGCAGTGGCTAGGTGTAAAAGAAGTCGCGTGGGGGTGGTGCAGTGCAGGGGCACGGTCACAGATGGTCACGAGGATCCAAATGGCGACGGGCAGAGGTGCGGCCGCCGCGGCTCTGGCGACAGCGACGTGGCTCCTTTAAAAGAGAGGGCAAGGGGACTGGTCAGGGTTCATCTACGGCGAACGTGCCAGAGGTGAAAAACAGGGGCGGGGCGTGCTCCACCTGTGTTTCCTCTCCGCGGTGGCCGGCGGCAAAACAACTCCGCGGGGCTCACTGCGAGCTCGCGGTGCTCGAGGCTCGGGTCAGGGTGGTGGATAGGAGTGAAGGGAGTGGGGGTGGCGAGGAGTGTGCGTGCCTATGGATTTATAGCCACGGCGCCGTGGTCGTGTGTGTGGGGGATCCCAAAGCATGGACGCAGTGAGCACAGGGACGTTCTCCAGAGCGCCCTCGTCGTGCTACTGGCTCTTCACGATGTCTAGGAGGCGCGGAGTGGTGTGCTGCTGCGCTGTGCATCGAGGGAGAGGTGATATCGAGGCGGACATCGCGACACTGGACGCACATAGTGGCATGGTCAGGCTGTCCCCCTGTCTGCCTCGCCTCTAACCTCATGTTCCCACGTTCCTCTCTTCCTCTCTGGTCAACTTAGAACGGATCCAAGTCTTGGTAAACCGAGTAGAAACATAGGGCTACTAATGGAACAAAGTGGCACGACCTAATTTGCATTCAAACAAAAGTTACAATCAATCAAACTTCTTTCAAACACACAGATTCAGAAAGTTCAGAAATTCAGAAAAATTGTCTTGGTCATTTTTGGGTATGTGTCAAAACAGACAAAATCAACAAAATGTCTCTTATGTTTTCAAGGCTCAAAAGTTTTCCAAATTTTGTTTTCAAAGCATGAGGTTGTTAAATATGATTAGTACTTTTATAAAAAAACATTTGAAAACAAATTTGGAATTTTGGAAGGCTCTGAAAACAAGGTGGGAAAATGGTTACTTTCTGTTTTTCTCTGTTTTCTAAAAATCCCTTTTTCTGTCTTAATTTTCTTCCACAAAAACCAACATGAATTTATTGTTTTATTATTACAAAATCCAAACCAAGCTTATAAATTTGTAGTCCATATATCATAGAACACATTCATTTGAAGAAAACCTAAAATGTGATTCACTAACATATTGAAAACAAGTGCTAAATATAGCTACTTGGCTAGTTTTTCAGAAACAAGTCTAAAAAGAAAACTCAAAGGAAAACATCCAAATATTCTTTTGCCATTTTGTTTTCTTGATTCAAACAAGGACAAATAATATTGTTAGGTTGAAAGCAACATTGATTTAACACTTGGGATAAAAATTATCCAAATTATCATATGGAAAACATCACAGAAACAGTAAGAATCATCACGGAAAATTGATATTTGATTTTAAACAAAAGCTTGCTTGAATTGCATAGATAATGATGGTCTCATACATAATGTTGGTCTACACAAGTGTATTACAATTTTTTTTTGTTGGCCCACAAAAATGGCTTCCTTCATTATATTACATGTCGTCCAAAATCTGGGGTGTGACAGATCTCCCCCCTTTAAAAGAATCTCGCGCCGAGATTCGCGGGTCTAGTCCTCAAGGAAACCAGGGAACTCCTTCC
Source organism: Alopecurus myosuroides (assembly GCA_028641055.1). Lineage (NCBI taxonomy): Eukaryota > Viridiplantae > Streptophyta > Magnoliopsida > Poales > Poaceae > Alopecurus > Alopecurus myosuroides. The sequence goes on along the minus strand of CM054063.1, from coordinate 195,802,902 downwards.
TGATGTAGCCCTCATGCTCCCAGGTTGCTTCCTCCTCTGAATAATTCTTCCACTGAATCTTAATGAACTTGAAAGCACTTCTCCTGGTAGCACGAACATTTTCCTCAAGTACACATAGGGGTCGATCACGGCAAGTCAGGTCGTCATTTAGGTCAATGGTCTTGAAGTCAACGTCTTGGTAAATGAGATCTTTCTCAGGTACATGAATACACTTCCGGAGCAATGACACATGAAAAACATCATGAAAGGCTGACAATTCCTATGGCAGTTCTAGCTGATAAGATACCTCTCCACGACGGGCTAGGATCTTAAATGGGCCAATGTATCGGTGTGCAAGCTTCCCTATGACATAGAAACGCTGCATCCCTTTGAGCGGTATAACATGCAGAATCACGAAATCTCCAATGCTGAAGGAGATGTCGTGACGCTTTGTGTCCCCATAACTCTTCTGGCATGATTGTGCGGCTTTGAATCGGTCACGGATCAGCTGAACTTGTTCTTCTGTAGCTCGTAGAGTGTCTACTCCAAAGACTTTACTGTCACCTATCTCAGTCCAGTTCAGTGGTGTGCGGCACTTACGTCCATACAGGGCTTCGAACGGTGCCATCTGTAAGCTTGACTGATAACTGTTGTTGTAGGAAAATTCTGTAAATGGCAGGCAATCTTCCCACTTAACTCCATAGGACAAAACACAGGCTCGGAGCATGTCCTCCAATATTTGGTTCACACGCTCTGTCTGTCCATCAGTCTGCGGATGGTAGGAAGTACTAAAGGCTAGCTTGGTTCCCAAAGCTTCGTGTAACTTCTTCCAAAATCGAGATGTAAATTGTGATCCTCGATCTGACACAATCCTGCTGGGAACTCCGTGCAGTCTGACTATCCGAGAAATGTAGAGATCAGCAAGCTGGTATCAACGATATGTGGTCTTGACAGGTATAAAGTGTGCAACTTTTGTGAGCCTGTCAACGACTACCCATATTAAATCATTTCCTCGACTGTACCTAGGTAGTCCAGTAATAAAGTCCATCCTGACTTCATCCCATTTCCAAACAGGTACTTTCAACGGCTATAACAAACCAGTGGGACGCTGATGTCCAGCTTTCACTTGCTGACAAATATGACACTTTGTTATAAACAAGGCAATGTCTCGTTTCATTCCATGCCACCAAAACTTCTCCTTCAAATCTTGATAAATCTTGGTTCCTCCAGAGTGAATAGAGTATAAAGTATCATGAGCCTCAATCATGATGGCCTGCTTTAACTCAGATTCAGTAGGAGCACAAATGCGACCTTCATACCATAAGACTCCATCAGAATCAATGGTAAAACCGACAACTTCCTCCTTCTCCATACGGGTCTTAATTCCCTCAATACTCTTCTGGCCCTTCTGAGCTTCTTTGATTTGATCAACTAGAGTTGGTTTAACTTCTATGGCGTCCAAAATGCCATAGCTGAACACTTCAATACCAAGTTGGTCAAGTTCTTTCCACAACTCCGGTTGTCTGATCTGAATCATAGTATTTAGAGAGACCAGCTCTCGACTAAGAGAATCAGCAACAACATTTGCTTTTCCAGGGTGATAGTGGATACTAAGATCATATTCCTTGATAAGTTCTATCCAACAATGTTGCCTCATATTGAGTTCACGCAGGGTAAAGATATACTTCAAACTCTTATGATCCATGTATATCTCACATCTTTTCCCAATAAGAAAATGCCGCCATGCTTTGAGAGAATGCCCAACGGCGGCAAGTTCTAAGTCACGTGTGGGTTAGTTCAACTCATGTGGTCTCAACTGGCGTGAGATAAAAGAGATGACCTTCCCTTCTTGCATGAGAACAGTTCCAAGACCTAGCTTAGAAGCATCACAATAAACATCAAAACTCGTGTTGACATCCGACATAATGAGTATCGGGGTTGACACCAGTCGATTCTTCAACTCTTGAAAACTCTCAGCACATTTTTCCGTCCAAACGAACTTACTATCCTTCTTGAGCAACTGAGTGAGTGGTCTAGCGATGCTCGATAATCCTTGAACAAACGTGCGGTAATATCCTGCTAATCCCATAAATGATTTGACTTTAGTATGATTTGTCGGGGCAATCCGATTTGCTACAGACTAAACTAGAGCAGGATCAATAGAGATTCCTCCTCCAGATACTACATGCCCAAGAAATCCGACTTCTTTCAACCAGAATTGGCACTTACGGAACTTAGAATATAGTTGATGCTGACGAAGTGTTCCGAGGACAGTTCTCAGTTGTTCTTCGTGTTCTTCCTCAGTCTTGGAATAAATAAGAATGTCGTCAATAAACACCAGGACAAACTTGTCCAGGCAATCCATGAACACCTTGTTCATAAGAATCATGAAATAGGTGGGGGCATTGGTCAGACCAAAAGACATCACGGTGTACTCATACAATCCGTAACGTGTGGTAAATGCGGTCTTGGGAATATCGGTCCCACAGACCTTCAACTGATGATAACCAGTACGAAGATCGATCTTTGAGAAAATTCTTGCCCCATTTAGCTGGTCAAACATGTCTTCAATTTTGGGCAACGAGTATTTGTTCTTGATGGTCACATCATTCAACTTACCGTAATCCACACATAAGCGTGAGGAACCGTCCCGTTTGTCCATAAAAATGACAGGTGATCCCCATGGTGATGCACTAGGGCGAATCAAACATTTCCTTAACATGTCATCCAACTGCTTCTTCAACTCATCTAACTCCTTTGGATTCATCCCGTAAGGCTTCTGTGCTATTGGTCTAGTTCTGGGTACTAACTCAATGAGAAACTCGATATCCCTATCTGTGGGCATACCGAGTAGTTCTTTAGGAAACACATCCGAGTAATCACATACTACCGGAACTTCCTCAAGTGTGGGTTTGGCTATACCAGTGTGGCAGTGGGTCTCTGATGTAGACTTGGTTGCAGTGAAAGCAACGTTCTCTCCATCACTAGTAGTCAATGATATGGACTTCTTGGTGCAATCAATAACACCATTATACTTGGTCATCCAATTCATACCCAGTACTACTTCTATCCCTTGGAATCCCAGTACTATCAAGTCGGCATGAAAAGTTTTCCCTCGTATATCCACAGGTATTTCCTTGCAAACACGGTTGGTTTTGGTACTAGCTCCGGGTATTTGTACTAACATAGGGTTTTGCATATGTGTATGTTTCATACCACTCTTTTCAACAAATGGCATAGTGACAAAAGAATGCGATGCACCAGAATCAAACAATACTTCAGCACGTACGGAGTTGACAGGAAACGTACCAATCACCATGTCTGGTGCCTCCTATACTTCTTCAGCAGTGACATGATTTAGATACCCCTTCGTCACATTCTGCTTCCTGGTCACTGGTCCTTGTGTCATCTTGCTTGCATTGGCCTGATCTGGGGCAGGATTCTTGGTCGGGCAGTCACGAGCAAAATGTCCTTCCTTTCCACAGGCAAAACAACCTCCATTGGGCTTTGGGTTTGGGTTTGGCTTGGCAACACGGTTGGAATTATTTCCAATCCCATTACCATTGCCTCCCGACTTGGGTGCATAGGGTGCACGGTTGTTGTTGTTGTGGTGGTTGTGGTAGCTGTTGTGGTTGTTATGGTTGGGCCTTGGTGCCTAAGAAGGCGCCCTGGGTGGTGGTGGTCTTGCATAAGGAGCAGTGCGGTTCCTTAGTGCACTAGGTCCTCCTTGATACTACATCTTCCTCTTCCTATTATCAAAGGCATTCTGACGCTTATGCTCCATCATCCTGGCAGCATCTGCAAGCGATTCCAAATCCAGGATGGTATCACAACAAGTGTGCACTACAACTCATCGTGCAACCCATTCTGAAATCTCGCTTTCTTCTTTCCCTCAGTATTGACTTCTTCCGGCGCATAACAGGACAACAGGGTGAACTCTTCCCAGTACTTTGACACCGACATCCCTCCCTGACTTAGTTTCAGAAATTTATCCCTCATGATGTTCATCACACCCTGGGGGATGTGATATTTGAGGAACCTTGCAGAAAACTCTTCCCAATCGGAAACATGGCCAGCGGCGAGAGTGGCGCGAGTGGTCTCCCACCAAGTCCTTGCCGGTCTAGCAAGAAAATGGGTGGCAAACAACACCTTGTCATTTGCTTCCACTGAAGCCACTTCCAAGTTATTAGCGATTGTGCGGAGCCAATCATCAGCATCTAATGGCTCCACAGTCTTAGAGAAGACTGGAGGGTTGGTCTGCTGGAAAACCTTCAACTTCGAGCATCCACCATTTCTATTGCCATCACCATTATTATTGTTGTTGTTATTGGCATTGGCAGCGGCTAACTGCTGTAGGGAAGCAATAGTGGCAGCACTCTCGGCTCGTGTGGCTTGGCGATCTTCCATCATTAAGGCCAACAGGGCCTCCATCGAGGCGGGGATGGTGGTGGTGGTTCCCGACGAGGCGACATGCTGTAGTGAAACATGTGTAATACTATGCAGCAAGACTTCTTTGTTTTTGAAAACAAAACTAGGCAACAAAAATAATTTTCAAGAACAACGAAAGACAAGTGATAAATCACAAGTAATGATGCGATAAAAAAATTCACAAACATAGATATCACACAAACATTCATCACATTCATAGCATCAAGTCATACATAACACATACAAAAGTCACACACCACATCTATCCTCCTCAGAGCTACATAGGGGGATCGACTCATAGGGTCATCATAGGGCTAACTCTAAAAGCTAAGAGATGGTACAACTAGTCCTGCTCGATGTCTCCATCGAAAGGGATCTCCTTGGGATCCTCCTCCTCCTCAAGTAAGTCGTCGTCCTCCTGATCACTCTGATCGCTCATATCCATCCCATCAACATATGATGAGATGTCGTTGTCAACCAGGAGATCCTCATTCTCCCTACAGAGCTCTGTGATCTCCTCCTCTAGCTCCTCGAGTGTGGAGTCACGAGTAGAAAGGTGTCGTGGGATAATCACGGCAGATGTTACCAGGGGTAACTGATCTTGGGGCAAGTCGACACAGGCGTTCGGGAGAGGGTTTAGCTCAAGGGAAGACATGGTATAACTTGATCTGACAGCCGGCAATCGAAGTCGCCGGATCTCTATTCTCGATACAATAACTTGATTAGGGTTTACACTGGATACTCGATACCATACGATATTGCTAGGGTTCTTAGATCTCTCCCTCAATCTATACCCGGGGGTCGGTTTATATAGTACCCGTACCCCCTAACTTACTTTACAAGGCACACCCGGGTCCTACCCATACACGGCGTGCTAACCCTAATTTTCCTTTACAATATCCATAATCCGGGCCATTAGGCCCACGAGCCTGGCCTCCAAGAACTTCTTTACCACAGCCGGACCCTGTATACCATCCTTTGGGCCGGGTTATTCCCCGGAGCCTGGCATACCGGGTTAGCATCCCCCCGTCAGTAGTCCCCAGAATAGCCTGGGCTTCACGGATCTCCTTGAAGCGCTTGCTATTCCTGAAAAGATATCAATCACACGGGCACACGGAAACCGGGTTAAGATGTTTCAATCATTCAGCTAGGCCTTGCTCCTTGGTGGCCATGCGATAATTCAGGTTTTTCCCTCCAAACACCTTGGTTCAAACTTCTGGGTCCAAATCATAGTAGCAACGCCAAGATCCTATGCTTGACAGTTAATCCCATCATCGCGGGACAAATCCCCTTCTTTCTTTATCCGGATGCTTTACTCAATACTGGGCGCATATCTCGCAGGAACTTTAAATAAATAGCCGTTTTACCCCCACAATTCCCGGTCTCCACTCACCAAACCGTGCTTATCCATTTGCACTATAAAAAAGCTCCTTAGGGGTGACTCGAACCCTAACGGCTCATTTCCCCCATTCCATTCTTCTCTTCCCCTGAGCTCTCCTTCTCCCTGAGCGTCACCACGGAAACTCCGCGCACGTCACCGGAGCCCGTCGCCCGGAGGTTACGCTCCGCCACCGTTCGCCCCGCGCCGCCGCCAAGATCCGCCGGCGCATCCTCATCCGGCCCACCAAGATCTGTGAAGGGACATCAGGCCTGCGCCATCTGCCTCCGCAAGGCCTCACTTAGATTGCCTCCGGTAAACCTTCTGCACCCACTAATTTGCCCTTGCAGCCTTTAATTTCTTCCTCAGATTAGATCTAGATCAATCCGCCTCAAATTTCTTGACTAGGCCGAATTTGGCTACCCGTAGTCTCTTTAGCTCGCGTATAGGATAAGGCGCATGCTCCAATACACTCTCCTACCGCCCACAATCATTACCCTTGCCACAAATTTGAAAATAGAATTTCCAATCTAGACTCGAACTACTCGAGATTTCCGCCTTGGCATCAGTCACCCGGCGGGACCACTTCTTTTTAGTTCCTTCTATTCACGTTTGGCGCTTAAGTCATTGTCCACTATATTCAAAAAGCTTCTTCACCGTTTGGATCCCATAATTCTCACCATAACACTTGATACCCGGGACCTTCGAACTTAGCTCTGCAGTCCAACACCCGGAACTCATACCATACCTCAATATCATCCGGCTTATACTTGGGCGTTTCGCAACTTTCATGTCTTAATCTTCTTCTTATTTTGTGCTTTGCAGGCCAACCACATGGCTCCCAAGAAACAGGGGAAAACCCCCACCAAGACTAAAGCTGCCAACACCATTTCCGCCAATTGGGGGCGGTCTATGGTCACACAGGCCAAGTTGGAGGAGTTGGTGGAGCTGGGAGTTCTTCCTCCTCAGGAAAATATCCAATGGAGGGTGCCGGGTAAGGAGACCCGGCCCACCCCTACAAAAGATGAGGTAATCTGCTTCGTGGAGCACGTGACCCGAGGTTTTCGACCACCGGGTCATCCCTTTTTTCGTGATATTCTCAGTCACTATGGCCTTCGCGTCTTTGACATCGGGCCCAACTCCGTGCTAAATATTACCCATTTTATCGTCCTTTCTGAATCCTACTTGTGCACTTCGCCAAGTCTAGCTCTTTTTATCGAGCTTTATCAATGCAAACCATGCCGCGAAAGCGGTGATGGGGCGCTTCTTGCTTGCGGCGGGGTTTCGATCCAACGCCGCAAGAACTCTCTGATGCCATCCCTCACCCTTAATTCTCATGTCAAGCACTGGCAGCTCTCTTATTTCTACTGCCAGGACACTTCCCCACCCGGCCAAAAGAAACTGCCGGGTTATTCTGATGGTCTTCTAGATATTTCTGATAAGTTTAGTGCCTTCGCCCCTGACCCGGACAGGGAGGCAATTCGACCCCTTCTTGCCAAGATCACCACTCTTACAGCCCAGGGCATCATCGGCCTCAACCTAGTTAAGACCTGGGTCGACTTTAGGATCCAGCCCAACTCCATCCGCACGAAGCTGATGTGCGAGTATTCAGGAGAACCTTCTGATCCGCTCCGATATTCCGACAACATTTTCGCACCTGGCGACACTCATAAAACCATCAAGGGTTTTCTAACGGAAAAACTCGAAGTGATCCGGAACATATCCGGGTTAGAGCCCTTCACGCTTGAAAACCCGGCCCCGGAGGTAAAAACCCGATTTTGGCGCCTTTACTTTCATTCTTTCCACTTGATACAGTTGGTAACCTGTGTACTTACACCTTTCAGGCTAATGACGACTTTTGGAAAATCAACGCCTCCCCTAGCTCCGAAAATCCAGAGGAGCAAGAGGCCATTCACTCGGATGAGGGTATTCTTCAAATTCTATTTGGTTCCTTTGAACTTGTCATAACCCCTTCATTTTCAACCATAACTTTGACGATATTTCAGAACAAGAGGATGATGAGGAGGAAGACTCGGATGGCAAGGTAGAATCTGCCAGCGACGAGGACGAACCGGAACCGGCGACCAAAGCCGGATCCAAAAGAAAAGCTCAGGAGGCCCCTTCCAAGGTTTCATATCCCCTCCTCGCATTCAATTCGCGTCACCTTAATGATATACCTGAGTTATTTTGACATTACTCCACTGGCCATTCTTGAAGGAGTCGCCCATGATCAAGCGTAGGTCAACTCGAAATAATCCGGGTGACAACGTCATCAACCCGGGTATTTCTTCGACCCCCATTCGGCGGGCTGGTAATTATTCTATCTTTTCTTGGCCGGTACATTCCCCTTGAACTATTCTTATATGACATCTAACCTGGCAATTTTCAGCCTCTCCCGAGTCTGATGACGGATTTCCTTGTGACTTCGCGGTGAATACCGGGTAAGATCCCCTTCCGGACGCTCTTCCACACTTCACCACCCTTTCCTGACCGCGTATTTTAACTGTTTCTTGATAACATTTACAGGGCCACGGTCGTCGTTAGCGACCAAGAGGGCATGGAAGACGAAGGCCCGGGTCAAGGGAGCCCGGCTGATAAGACTACTGTCATGTCTGGCGATGAAAAGCAAACCTCGCCGATTAAACCGGACGCCCAAGAAACCGAGTATCCAATTGCTTCCCATGCGAGCAAGAAGAAGAAAGCCGCAACCTTGGGTGCCGAAGGAGTGTCGGATTCCAATGCACAAATGACCCGGGTTCCGCCTCAATCTAAGAAGAAAACCTCTTCTCGGAATTCCCAAGGCCCCGGGTCTTCTGATACAGGTAAAGATACTTTTGATCAATTGATGAACACGCTCCTCACCATGAAGGCTTCAGAGGGCGATATTTTAGAGCGCATGGCTGCAGAGCACCAGGTAAAAGCGCTTGTCATCTCATATTGCATATCTAGTCCCCAAGTTCCGAGTATGACTTGCAAAAGTTATGCTTGGTACTTCATGCCAAATTTATCTTATCCTAACATCCCACTAATGTTTGCCCTCCTTTCTACTTTTAGGCACAGATATCTCGGTCTGATGAAACTTTACTGAAGACCGAACAACGTCTTCTTGCCGAGATAAAACGGCGGGAAATCCTTGAAGATGACATGGAAGCTTTGAAGAAGGATGTTTCCAAATATAAGAAGAAATGCCACACCGCTCGGACCGACTTGAAGAATTTATCGGATCAAATCACCGACACTTACCAGATTTTACTGAGTAAGTTTTTGTCTGCCGACTAACTTCATGCTTCTTGTTATGCACCATTCTAGGTTTTATGATGCCTTCTTGCTTCTGTTTCAACTGCAGGTGCCAACCTTGCCCCTCCAGAGGAAGATACTATTGCCAAGGCTAAGACCCTGAAGACTGTGCTCCGGACTTTCTTTGCCGGCACAAAATTTATATTGGACGCCATACATTGGCCCACAGAAGCCTATCCAGGTGAAGAGAATCTTGTCCAAGCCTGCTCCACTGTGCCTGGCTGGATTGAACTTTGGAAACGTTCGTCCTGCCGAATTGGAATAACCCGGGCATTGACCTTGGCCAAAGCCTACTTTCCGAAGCTTGACCCGGCGAAGATAATATCCGGGTTTCCTGAGTTTAAGGCGGATGGTGCCAAATTTACGCCTAAGGACTTCAAGGCCATTCAGTCAGCGGTGCGCCCCTCGGCTACCTCTTTAGCCGATAGCTTGGACCTGAATACACTAATGGCTGCGTATGACGCCGATGGCAAAGTTATCACAGAGGAAGCACCCCCGCCCTTGGACCTCTTGGAGAAGTGGGCTGATCACTCGACCAAAAAGAAGGAGGCAACCGCGAAGAGGGAGGCCGAGTTAAAATCAGGGCCATCCGCCTCTACACCGTCCGTCCTTCCTCCCATCCGCCCTGGCGCGGTGAGTCCGGGTGGTTCTGCCAGGAAAGCTAAGTTGCAGGCCCAGGAGCAAGACCCGGAGGTCCGCACTCAGGAGGCCGAGTATGGTGATGATGTCATAATACCTTAATCACGTGGGACCTTTTTATTTGAACTATTTATTCTGCCAATGGTGCGCCTGTGCACTTCTGATACCGATGCAAAAACTTGTAATATACTTCTATTTGGTGACATATTTTCGTGGCTTTCCCAGCCTTTTGATAATCGTACTTTTTGCTGTTCTTCTGAACTTGTTCTTGATACCCATCTCTCTTTTTAGCTCCCTTCATAAGACTCGTTTTTTCCGAGACCAGGGGCTTTGATAAGTGAAATTCTCTTGAAATTCCCAAGACTCGGATGATAGGGCCGTTTTGAACCTTGGTATCAAAGTGGTTTGTTTCTGTTGCGAAGTCCCCAGTCCCCATGACCCAAAGGACGAGTCATGGGGGTGTGGCCTTTCTCAGAGGACAAATCATTCCCTACCAAGGCAAAACCCTCAAACCATCTCATGTAAATACTGAAGTTATGCTTGATAATCACTGAGTTTCCGGCTTATCAGCCTTGTACTCTGCATAAACTTGTGGTTTAGATGACCCTTTTGACTATCTTATACTATAAGCCGGCTTTCGCGTGGATACCATGTTGTTACATCTGTATGAAAACAGAGTCAGGCGAGTCCCATTGGGCTTCACGGCTGATTGTAATCATAAGCGAACGAATCATGCCACTTTTAGTGCGAGTCACATCGAGCTTAAGTAAGAAAAGTCAAGAAAAGTTGGCTTCTTTGCCCAGTCATAAGATTGCAGCCGTGCTCGTTTGCGAGGAATCGGCCCTTATAACTTATAGCCATCTATGCCGGGTCATTCGGGTTAGTGGTTGGTTACCTGAGCAACCAACCCCCAAGACCTACATGCAATCGATGCTTTTGATGATACTGAATTATCGATATTGCCGGGATACTACTTACTTGTAATCAGGGTGTAATGATATAGGACTTGATAACCATCTCTTTATTGATACTAGAAATTTTGGGTCAGCAGGCCGCCTCATTAAAAACCTTCCAGCCCCCTTAGGTACCCTGGGTAGGAAAAGAGCGCGTCTGAAACCTGCCGCCCGTTACATTACTCAGTTCTTTGTAAGCACTGGTCCTGATCTGGCTTGACCAATGCACATCCTCCATAAGTTGGACTTTTTCCTGATGAGTACCGGGTTTGCCAGCCAACCCGGGTGGGGTGTCTCCATGACTTTACTGGTTGTGGGCGGCCGTGTAACTTCTTCCTTTACAGCAGACTGCTTGGGAGAGTCAACTTCGATTAAGGCCGCCATTTTAGCATCTTGCGTTACCTTGGACTTTGCTTTTTCGCCTTCAGTATTTGGCTTCTTTGATGTAGTTCTGTCCTCCGGGTATGCTTGAGACCGATAGTGCTTGAGTTCTTCCTTTCTGCAAGGTTGCTCGGCCATTGCTGCATCTCCTTCGTCGCATTCAGCGGCTATGTCTCGATTTCCGTGTATGGTTATAGTCTTCTTGGGACCCAGGATTTTTAGCTGTAGATATACATAACACGGCCTAGCCATGAATTTGGCATAAGCCGGCCTTCCAAACAGCGCGTGATAGGGGCTGCGTAATTTCACTACCTCAAAGGTGAGCCACTCAATTCGATAGTTATCCTTTGATTCTCCGAAAGCTACCTCCAATGCGATTTTTCCCTCGGGGCATGCTGAATGACCCGGCACTATTCCATGAAAAACTGTTGAGCTTTTTTGCAGTTGAGATTCCTTGAGACCCATGCGTAGGAAGGTTTCCCAATACAGTATATTGATGCTGCTTCCACCATCCATTAAAACATTCTTTAGTTCGTACCCATTAACTTGCGGTGCGACTACTAGTGCCAAGACTCCTGGGTGTTCTACTCTTTCTGGGTGATCCCTTCTGCTCCATGTTACCTCCTGTTCTGACCATCTCAAGTATCTCGGAACGGCTAACGAAACTGAGTTGACTGCTTGCTTCAGTATCTTTTTGTCCTTGTTAGATCCTCCTGTGGTATGCACATGATATTGACCCAATTGTTTGGGGTTAGCCTGGAAGCCTCCTGCCCCCCCTTGGTTGTTACCTTGATTTCCAGCCGCCGGGTTACCAGCTGGGGGTGGGCCGTTGCCCGGGTTTGCCCCTGGACCCGGTCCTCCTCCCCGCCCTGCACCTCGCATAGCTCTGTGCACTTCTTCATTTTTCCATCTTTGCAAATCGGCGCATTGTTCTAGGGAGTGGTTAGCTGGCCTGCCATTCCTGCTGTGCTTCGGACATGCCATTCTGAATATGTCCCAATTGTTACCCGGCCTTGGTGGACCTTGATAGTTTCCTCCATGGTGGTTACCTCCGTTGAAATTTCCTTCTGCTCTTGGCCTTGAAGACCCGGCTTCGGTGTTAGCGACAAACTCGGAGCCTCCTTCGAAGGGACGCTTGTTCTGACTATTTCCATTGTTTCCTGACGCTGTTCCGTTGCCGGTTCTTCCATTACCGCTTGTGTTTGCTTTTGTCTTCTTGTCATCAGCTTCTTCTTCTGTGGTATCTGTCGCAGCGTGTTTGTTGCACGCATCCATCAATTCTCCCATTGTGACTTCTGACGCATTTCGACTGGACTTCATGCGAGTTAACTTTTGCACTAAAGGTATATACTTGCATGTTTTTGCCATGGCTTGTAGCGCGTCCTTGGGCTGGATGTCTGTGGACGAGTGAAGTATCTCCATAACCCGGCGCACCCAACTGCGCGCCGATTCTCCCTTCTTTTGGACGCATCGCTCTAGATCATCAATGGTGAATAATTTCCTGCAGGTCCCGTGAAAGTGCTTGATAAACGCGGTGTTCAATTCCTCCCAAGACTTGATCGATCCCTCTGGTAGATTGGTGAACCACAATTTTGCTGCTCCTTCAGACATCATCAGATACATGAATTTGGCTTGGAGGTTCTCGGACGCATTGCGGATTGACATTGCCATCTCGTAACTGCTTAGCCACGTTTCGGGATCCATGGTTGGCTCATAATTCACTACTTTCCCTGGCTCTTTGAACTTTTCCGGGTAAGGTTCAGCTCTAATATTGTCCGAGAGACACTTGGGCCCCGCAAGAATGATTGAAGCCGGCCTTGCCCTGGAAACGTGTGATGCCGCGGGGGGCGCGTCTGGGCGCTGTGCCGCGGGAGGTCCATGCGCTGCAGACCCGGCCGCGGCCCTCCGAGCCCTAGAACTGTCCACGACGGCCTGTGCTGCTGATACTGCCTGAACGCGGGGAGGAGGCGGCATTTGCTGCTGCTCTTCCCTCCGCCGCGCCGAACTCGTTTGTAAATTCCCTTGCTGCTGGCTGACATATGGCGTCCCGTGCATTCCGCTTCTGTGATCCGGGTAATTAGCTTGCTGTGCCACCGCAGTGTGCAACAGCTCGATGGCTTGCCGAGTCTTCTCTGCATGGGGCGACTCTCCCACAGGTATTTGATTCAATGCGAGTGTCGCCGCATATACGTTGTCCATAGGATTGTTGTAGTGGCCGGCTGGCGTGCGGAATCGTGATGGTGGCGGCGGCAGTAGATCGTTGCCGGTTGTGACTCTAGTTTGCGGTGGGGGTAACCCGGTCCGTTCATTCGCCGGATGTGTCGCTGCTGTTGTCTGTTGGGGTGCGGTTCCCTGGTTCACCACTGGTATCGGTTGGTCCTGAGGCGTGATGAACAAATTAGCCGGATTAATAACCCCGCCCGTTGCTGGCAACCTGGTGTGGTGCCTTTGATGTATCCTGGACGTTTCCTCTCGAAGCCGGGTTTCCAACGCGTCTAGCTCGCGCCGCCGGGTGGCCATCCCCTGTCTATCTGCTTCCACTTGCCTTCTTTGCTGTTCCAATGCACGACGAGCCACGTCCAGATCTCTAACACGCTCTGCCGCGTTTTCTGGGGTGATAACAGTGGCGAGGACTGTAGGATCCAAAATCAAATTATTATCGAACAGGGCCGGGTGACGCGGATTCGAGGGACCCGCCCCTGGCGTCCGATTGGCTTGAAACCCGAACATGTTGGCGTGTTGCTCCTCATCTGCTGCGCGACTGGTGACCGATGCTGACTCTCCATCGACCCGGGTCAAGACCGGGTCTCCGTTAACCGCGCCCTGTTGCTGGGCCACTGCCTGAACACCGCCCCGACTGGTGCCGCGGCTGTGTTTCCTTGGTTGGCCGCGGGGGCTGCATAGACTGCAACTCGGCGCGCGATATCCGGTGTAAATTCAGGCTGTTCCTCTTCACCGTTCTCCTCATACCGGCTTTCCAGTAGATCCAGGATAGACCCGGTGTCATCTTCTCCTTGGACCCGGTCGCGTGGGGTCCATGCCGGCTCCTCCGGCTGTTCCCACTCCGCGATGGGTTCTTCTGCCGGATATGTCGTTCCCGTTGATTCTTCATCATCTGATCGGATAGACGTGGCTTTTCCTGGCATAGAATCAGATCCAACGTTGTCAGGGACCGAATTGGAAGCACATACCATACCGATGAAGACGTTGATCCGGCCGATTGTTACGACGGATCCGGTTTCGAGGTGATCCGACTCCGGCCCCCAGCCGGAATCGTCCACCACCTTTTCTCCTTCGTGGTCGATGTAGATCTCGCCGATGACAAGATTCTCCATGCCCTTCCGAGCTTCTCCCGTGATGTAGACACCTTTGGACGCAGGCCCCACGGTGGGCGCCAACTGTCGTGGGATAATCACGGCAGATGTTACCAGGGGTAACTGATCTTGGGGCAAGTCGACACAGGCGTTCGGGAGAGGGTTTAGCTCAAGGGAAGACATGGTATAACTTGATCTGACAGCCGGCAATCGAAGTCGCCGGATCTCTATTCTCGATACAATAACTTGATTAGGGTTTACACTGGATACTCGATACCATACGATATTGCTAGGGTTCTTAGATCTCTCCCTCAATCTATACCCGGGGGTCGGTTTATATAGTACCCGTACCCCCTAACTTACTTTACAAGGCACACTACCCATACACGGCGTGCTAACCCTAATTTTCCTTTACAATATCCATAATGCGGGCCATTAGGCCCACGAGCCTGGCCTCCAAGAACTTCTTTACCACAGCCGGACCCTGTATACCATCCTTTGGGCCGGGTTATTCCCCGGAGCCTGGCATACCGGGTTAGCATCCCCCCGTCAAAAGGTCCTCTCTAGCGGTCTTCAATCACCCACGCAGAATCGCGTTGGCCTCCTGAAGTACCTCAACCTTCTTGGTGAGATGAGTACGACCCAAGCGAGTGGTCCATAACTGTCCCGCCAAGGCTCTGTTCCTCGTGGTCTCTGTCTTGAGGTCAACTATCAGCTTCCCCATATGGGTAACTAGGAGACGACACTCTGCAACTGTGCAGATGGGTAACTAGGAGACGACACTCTGCAACTGTGGTGTGCTGCAGAATACTCAAATCATCCAGACGGCGCTGGGTGCAGTGCAGAAGTATCTCCATGTCCTCTAGGTGAGGACCCATGCCATCTAGATCCAGTGGCACAGAAAGCGGTGTACCCGTCTTGTCTCGTCTCCGAAGCAACTCAAAACAAGTGTCAAGATACCGGTAGTCTCTCAGATAAGCCAGGCGTGCTATCGCCTCCTGTATCACTCGAACTGCGCCCTCCTGCCAGGAGCGCTCAACAACAGTGAAGAGAAAGGTCTCCGCTAAAGGTGCAGTCAGTAGGGGGCGGATGGTGCACTCCACAAACCAGTCACCCTCGATCGTAGAACCAAAGACCAGTCCTCCCCGTAACTCTGGAACTGGGCGATCAATCAGCTTAGTCATCTCCACGAGTCTCTGCTCGAAGAGAAATGATACGTCTCTAGAAAGTCCCAACTGGCAGGCCTCGGTGAAAACAACTTTCATCTACATAAAATTTTATGTATAGTTTAAGTTAGACGAAAGTGTGCAAAGTTTTAGATTTAACAAGATATAACTTAATGTAAGTAAGGTTTGTAACACATAGAAGATAGGTATAAGAATATTTTAGAACTTAGTCACATAAATCACTAGTAGGAAATAGGCTACCAGTGACGAACAGGATCCAGCTACCGCTGGCGAACATGTGTTCGCCAGCAGTACACCGTCAGTGGTAGGAGGGTACCGCTGGCGAACAGCACTTCGCCAGCGGTAGTGCATGTTACCGCTGGCGAACAAAGCCTTGTTCGCCAGCGGTAGCTGCCCTGTTCGCCAGCGGTACTGGTTCGCCAGCGCTAGGCCCCTAGTTCACCAGTGGTGGTGTTGGCCAGTGGTAGGAAATTTGTTCGCCAGTGGTAAGTTTCCCATGTTTGTATTTTTTTTTTGTATAACAGTTTGTATATTCTGATATTATACTATACAGGTCTAAATACATTCAAATTCTGTAATTTATAAACTTCACACATATAAATCACTGTTAGATACATATGCATCCATCCATAACGAATTTAACACATCGATAACGAAATTAACACATCGATACATATGCATCCATATCCAATTCTCATAAGTACGAATACAACACATTGATCTAATTAACACGTTTATGTCGGAAGATTTCGAACCCAAAATATAGCCATCTAATTAGTTCAACGATTACAAAGGTATGACGACATCTATACAACGTACACGCGATATAGAGATCAATCGCAAAGAAGACTAGCTAGATATATGGTCCGCCTCCGCTTTAGCTTCCGCCTCCGCTTGCGATCTTTCGCTAGGGCCAGCACGCCGTCCACTTCTTCATCTCTCTGTAGACCAAGATAAAAGCATTAGACCGGCAAAGGAAATCACAAGTTCTTATTAGGAGAAATTCGTAACGAATCGAATACATACCGTCGATCATTTCTTCCTCGATGTTGTGATCTTCTGTTTCTTCTCCGGCGGGAACGGAAGAGCACCTTCTAACGAGTTGAATGGTCTCTCATTAGTCTGCTCTAGCACACATTGTCGCAACTCATTGTTAGATGGTGGGGAGTTCCAGTGGAAGACGGATCCTTTAGTTACTACATCCTTATAGATGATTGTGCAGAGCTTGCGCTGGATGCGACCAAAGTTTTGTCTGAATTCAGCATCAGACCATTCGACGATGCTGCGAGACCATTTGTCCACAGCAGACATGTATTGTAGACTATGTTGGTCCTTCACGATCTCCGTCATGTGTTGGATGAGGTACCATGCCTCCATATGGCCGCCTGGTGCCAGCTTGGGGCAGGGAAACTCTGTTCTGTGTCTGAACACATATTTGCCTTGAATTTGTTTCTTCCTGTCGCAGAATCCTTCCCCCCTAATGTAGCCGTCCAAAGCATCATTCAGAACAGACTTGATGAGGGAGTAGTTCTTCTCCTTCATCGTACTCCCGGAGTCGAGATATACTGCGTGCGCGTCTCTCGGGTAGAGCATGATGAGGGTGCCGTATTTGTTTCTGCGCAAAACAGGAGAGTCCATATATATAATCCTCAAAAATTGTATATGCGCAAACTTATGTAAAGATGGGAAATATAACTTACTCGGGAAAGTAAGGCACGAGGGTGATCCTCTTGTTCACATGGTTATTGAGCAACACTTGTTGGAGGTACTTTGTCGCTTTTGCCCTACCCTTGGGGTTGCTCAAGTACATGTCGTGCATGTAGTAGGGGTCTGCTAGCGCGATGTTTTTGACATTCTCTATGGATAGCTGATGCGCCAAACTGAGCGTAAACAGACGCACGATTGACGAGTGGAGGGATTTCATGTGGAACATCCGGAAAATGTCGTCAAATCTAATGATGATCTTATTTGCGTTGCCTTCAGTGACAAATCCCGCCGTAGATGGCACCTTTGCGACCAAAACCGGCAGCGTTGGATTTTTCTCTTTCAGAAGCATCTCCTCCATATATAGAATACCGTCATGGATGCTACGCATATCACTTGACAGCAAGGAGACCAACCTCGGCGGAAGCATCGGTTTGCCCAACTCATGGATCTGATGCCAGTCGGTTATGGGTATCCTGTCCAATACACGTCCTGTCTGCGGCTTGGACTTGGTCCCCTCCACCGGTTGGCTCATCGATGCAACGGCAGAATTCTTCTTTGTTCTTTTCCGTACCGTCTTCTTAGGCTGAGTCTGATGAAATACATCCGCTACCGCCTCTTTGAGGGCATCCTGGCTGATGACTTCTTTTGCTCGGGGACTGCCGGTTCTTGAGAAGAGAAAAGACGCTTTGTGCATCGATATTTATCCGCTTCCTCCGCTGGCAAGATAAGTTGATCAAGTTCATCCAGGCCGGGCGCCCCCTCGTAAGGATCGTCGACGAGGTAGTCATTGGGGTTCTCATCTTCAGCATCGTCGTCGTCGTGTTGCACGGACTTTGCAGGTGAGAAATCCTTTTGTTGGCTCGGGTGCCCCGACCCCTGGACCGGTGTTGGAGTGTTGACAGGAGTACTTTCCAAACGAATTAGTGATTTCGGCCAGGTCAATGGCCAAACCAAGCATTGCTCCAGGTTCAACTCGCTGTCGGCTGCGGGTGGTTGGTTCGGAGGATCGAGAGCACCGCAACCAGGGAGCACCCGACTTAAGGTCACTCTGAACACGTCCTCGGGCATACGAACGCCGTGGGATACGCGGTTGAGAGGTGTTATGATTTTTCCTTTGGCGACGTCCTT
Organism: Alopecurus myosuroides; assembly: GCA_028641055.1. NCBI lineage: Eukaryota > Viridiplantae > Streptophyta > Magnoliopsida > Poales > Poaceae > Alopecurus > Alopecurus myosuroides. Next base: position 195,784,511 of record CM054063.1, on the reverse strand, counting down.
TAACTCGCCGTTCACACGAAGGAGCAATGTGCATCCTGTCTCGTCGGCCTGCGAAACGTCGCGCGATCGTTGTTAGAGACTGATGCCGTCACGAATCAAGTCATAATATATAATTAAGCAGTGGACGTTGAATTACCGTGAGGGCATTGAGCTCGGACAAGGGGGATGGACCGCTAAGTGTCGGCGGCGGCGTTGAAGAGATGTGGCGGGGCGGCGACGGATCTTTGCGACCTTCCGGCTGAGGGTTGGGGGCCGGCTCGTTCCGCGGCGCCACGACGGGGGCCACGTTCTGCGGCGGCACGACGGGGGCCACGTTCTGCGGCGCCACGACGGGGGCCACGTTCTGCGGCACTGGCTGCACCATTTGGGCTATGTTTATCTCCGGGAGCGGCCCTTGTCCTCCACCTAGCATCCATGGCGCTAAGGACTGAGCGACGGACGCACATATGGTAGGGAGGAGCTCATTGAGCCTCTCGTTCACAAGTTCGTCGACCATCTTCTCCGGGCCCTTGTTCCGCTCCTTACGCTTCTCCTTGGTCTCCGGGTAGTAGTGCGCATGCCGATGACCCTTTCCGAGGCCATGCACATGGCCACGATGCGGCTTCTTGTCAAGGGGCACTCCCTTCATCGCGTTAAGCGCCCTAATGAAAGGGGTGTCATACGGGTCCTTGTTCGTCGTCGCCGAGGACCCCCCGTCAGATTGAGATAGGCGTTCTTTTTCTTCTTCCTCGAGATATTTATTCTCGAGCAGCTTGACCTTCTCGTTCAACACAACATCGCCGGGCTTTTTGGGATCTTCCCTATAATGGGCCCTGACAAAATTTCTCACCTGCGGGTCGGTGATCTTGTCAAACGGGTTCGGCCCTTCTCTCTTCGCATCCTCCTTGGCCCAGACTTTCTGCTTCCCAAGGTAACCCCGGCTTCCGAGATTGTGAGGGCCAATGTTCTTTTTTCGCTGTTCTTTCCCCTATTTACTCAGCGCCACCATTTCCGGTTTGAGTTCGTCGATCTTGAATTGGGCCAAGTCTTCCTCGGAAATGGAGGGCCACATCTTATGGATCTCATCGAAATCCTTACCCTTCGCAATCATCTCCCGCAAACTGGATCTCTAAGTCGTAAACGCCTTGGCGAACTTTCCCAGTGCTAACGAGTTGACCAGATTCTTCTTCAGGTCCTGGTTGTCGTAAGGATCCGGGAATTTGTACCTTGTGTGCAGCTTCTCAATCAGCAGGGCGGCCATAGCCTTGTTTTCTTTATCTCTGAGGTGCTCCATATTAACGTTGCCGAAGTCTCGAGCTATGCAGCCTATCTGGTTTCCATAGCCCTTGGCGTAACTCTCCGGCTCGAGGGGAGCACCGCTCTTGGGGTCCACTTCCGTGAACTCTTCCCGGATGGTGGCGAGAATCTTGTGCCGCCTATCTTTGCGCTTAGCCGACGCCTCGCTACCGGAGGCGGTATCCCTGGTGCCACTACCGCTTTGTTCGCCAGCGCTACCTTTTTTTTTGAATTTATTTACTGTATTATTTTTATTAGTTTTTCTTTGAGAAACATTACTGTTTTTAAATTATTTAAAGACATTTAATTTATAATAATTCAAACACATTACAAATTAATTTCAAACACATTACAAATAATAATGTTTTTTTTGTTTTCTTTATTTGTTTAAATTATTCAAAGACATTTAATTTATAATAATTCAAACACATTACAAATTAATTTCAAACACATTGCAAATAATAATGTTTTATTTTATTTTCTTTATTTGTTTAAATTATTCAAAGACATTTAATTTATAATAATTCAAACACATTACAAATTAATTTCAAACACATTACAAATAATAATGTTTTTTTTTGTTTTCTTTATCGTCCACGATATGGACCAACAGATGAACAAATATGTCAAAGAATGATGGTGGAAAGTACATCTCAAGCTCGCATAGTATCACGACAATCTCTTCCTGCAGCCTTGAGATCTGCTTCCCCGTGATCGACTTTCGAGATATAACGTCGAAGAAGTTACAGAGGCCAAACAGGGTTTCCCGGACGTGTTTGTCCATTATTCCGCGGATCGCAACCGGAAGTATCTGCGTCATCATCACGTAACAGTCATGAGACTTCATCCCGCTAAACTTTTGTTTCTGCGCGTCGAGGAATCTGCTTATTAGCCCTGAGTAACCGCTAGAGACTTTGACTCCGAGAAGGCACATCATCAATTTTGTGATCTCGTCCGGACTAAGAGTGAAGCAGGAGAGGGGGCAGTAATAGTCATTCCTCTTAACCCTTTTGGCCTTGCGACCCTCCGTCTCCTCATCACACGATTGATCGTCGTCGTCATCATCCGGGCGTCCCCCCTGAAGATCTACCCTAATACCAAAATATTTCAGGTCGTTTCTTGCTTTCATCCTGTCTTTGGTCCTCTCCGGCATGTTGAGCAGCGTGCCAAACAAACTTTCAAACACATTCTTCGTGATATGCATCAGATCAAGGCAGTGAGGCGTATCGAGAATGGGCCAGTATGGCAAGTCCCAAAACACCGACCTCGTCTTCCATACATCCAGAAGCGGTTTTGGCGCCTTTTGCTTCTTTCCCGGCTCTGGGCATTCCTTCCAATCATTCAGCAAATTGTAGATTTCTTCGCCGCACCTCTTACGTGGAGGTCCACGGAGCACATCCTCACCGTTAAAAAGGTCTCCTCGCCTTCTCCACGGGTCTTTGTTGGGTAGCCATCTTCGATGGCCAACGAAAACTGTTTTCGAAGACCCAGGATCTTTCGGAAGTTGCATAAACGTGGGGTCATCCATGCACCGCACGCAACCGTTATGTCCGTGGCACACCTGGCCCGCCACATATCCGTAGCCGAGTAGGTCGTGAACCGTACAGAGTAAGACAGCTCTCATTGGGAAATATTGTTCACCGAAGGCGTCCCATGTGTTCACCCCTTCCTCGGCCCATAGCGTGTCTAGCTCATCTTTAAGCAGCTTCAGGTATAGATTGATGTCGTTGCCTGGTTGTTTCGGCCCTTGAATTAGCATACTCATGTGAATATACTTCCTCTTCATGCACAACCAGGGAGGGATGTTGTACATCCATACAAACACGGGCCAGGTGCTATGGGTGCTGCTCTGGTTGCCAAACGGATTGAGTCCGTCGGTGCTCACACCCAACCTGATGTTCCTTGCCTCCGGCCCGAACGTTGGATATTCACAGTCAATTGTTTTCCATTGACTTGCATCTGAAGGATGTGTCAGAATTACTTTTTCACTCCGATTTGGATCTTTCAAAACTTTATTCCTCTTTTTCGCGTGCCAGCGCATGAGCTCTGCTTCCTTGCGGTCCGCGAAATACCGTTGCAGACGGGGAATGAGCGGAAAGTACCACACAACTTTCCGAGGAGCTTTCTTCTTCCCTTTCTTGTATCGACCGGCGTTGCAAACTGGGCAAATGGTTTTGTTCGCGTCCTCTTTCCGATAAATGTAGCAATCGTTGATGCACACATGGTATTTTTCGTGAGGTAAATCAAAGGGGCACACGACTTTCTTGGTCTCCTCGCAACTTTTAGGACAGGTGTTGCCCTCTGGAAGGACATCGTGCCAGTATTGCAGGCTTGCATCGACGCTTATGTCGCTCCATTTGTATCTCGCCTTCATCTGCAGAACATCGAGGGCCACTCTCAGGCGGGACTCTCCCGGACCGCAGCCTGCATACAACGGTGTCTTCGAGTCTATCTCTAGTTGCGCCAGCTTTGATTGCTCTCTAGCAGCAGATATCGAGTTAGTCGTCTTTCTCAAAAGCAGTTCTTTCAGATAAGGGTCACGCACAACTTCCGTTAGGGGTGTCCCTGTGTCCTCGTGATCTTCTTCCACGTCTTGTTCAGCATCTTCTCCATGATCATGTGCGGGGTCATGAGGCGGATCTTGGTCCTGCTGTAGTTGGTCCTGCTGTAGTTCTATTCGATCGTTGCTATTGTCCTGTTGCACATCATTTCCTACCGCCGCCGCCCCATGGACTTCATCATCTTCATCATCACTTACCACTGACTGTTATACCCATCCATGAAACCATACCTTAGGAGGTGACTGAGCAAGTCTCCGGTAAAGGGATTGAGCAAGCCCCCTAGTTTGCACTTTCAACATGGACATCGTATCTCCTTGCGGCCATTTTGTAACATGTCTTCTGTCGCGTGTCTCAAGTAACTATTCACGACACGTTCACTCTTAACGACCACCATTATATGTCGCCTGCACGAGAGCGCGCGGATATAATTAATATTAGAACCAAACATAATATATATATATATATATTTCGATATTCACAAAAAAAATCGGCATGACCTTCCTACAAATTGGAGGTTAGAGGAGTGCCAAACTTTGCCGAGACGGAAATGAATCAACATTCCGGCAAAGTGCAACTCATTTTCATATCAAAAATTTCACTTCATGTCGTATTCACGAAAAAATTCGGCATGACTTTCCTACAAATAGGAGGTTATTAGGGAGTGCCAAACTATGCCGAGACGGAAATGAATCAACATTCCGGCGATAATTGGCTACTCAATTTCATTCCACAACAAATTGCGCACACATGCATTTATCGTCTCCATCACACGACCATTGTTGAATCCGGTGAAATTTCACACATATTGCATATCGCGTGTATCCGGACAAAATTTATATGCAAACTCATTTAATTATATATTATCATTGATCCCACCTCAAATGAATAGATGGCTACACGATGATATCCGGAGAATTTTGGAGCTTTGGAGAGAGAGGGGGTAATTCTAGATCTAGATGGCTAGGGAGGGAAAATTTTGGGTAGAAATGGTGTTAGGAGGGAGATAAACATATATATACCAACTAAAATAAATTTAGTTGGTTCAAAATAGAGTAGGAGGGTGGAGAAATTGGCATAATTTTGAGCTAGAGAGAGAAGAGGGGACAAGGTGGAGAAGGGAGAGTGGAGGGGAAAGTGGATGGTTGGGGGTACCACTTATGGCAGATCTGCCAGATTACCGCTGACGAACAGGTGCGGCTGTTCGCCAGCGCTAACATGCGTCCTGGACCCACAAGTTAGCGCTGGCGAACAACCACACCTGTTCGCCAGCGGTAGTGAGCGTAGCGCTGGCGAACACTTAGCCCAGTTCCCAGCGGTAGTATCAGGCAGCGGCTGTAGCGCGCGCAGGTGGGTCCCACCCGTAGCGCTGGCGAACCAGCGGGCATGTTTGCCAGCGGTAGGAGGAATAGCGCTGGCGAACAGGAAATGCTGTTCGCCAGTGCTGTTAGCGCTGGGCAACAGAAAATGCTGTTGGCCAGCAGTATGCTGGTGGCTATAAGCCATTCCCTACTAGTGAATAACTTAGTTTTATAAGATAGTTTTTCAGAGTACTAGCTAACGTCCATGCTAACTAAGGGCTCCTAAGGTCAGGATAGCTCTGATACCAACTTTGTAGAGGCCCCAAACCAGATGGTCCAGAACCCCTCATATGCATCCATTCATGATCCAAGGAATTCAGTCGTGAACAACATACGAAGTTGCTACACAGATAACATTATGAATTACATGAATAATAGTGTCTTACAACACATGGTCACATGACCAAGTCTTAACAACTGCCATGCAGGGCAGGCAAATGTCACACATGCAGCGGAAACTTAGCAAAACAGACAACATAGAGAGCCCGTGTCATGCCTTCACCTACAGTCTGCTGACCGGGAGCCGGGCCTAATTCGCATAGTCGTTAGTAAAGTACTGCTCTTCGTACTCCTCCTCTTGCGACAGTTCCTCAAAGTCTGACCTAGTAAATAGCCAGGGACGAAACCAATATGAGTAAATTTGAATGTAATATGCAAGAAATCCTTTATAAACTTACGTAATGCAAGTATGCTTATATGGTGGAATAGGTAGGCTATACATAGGGTTCACTACCCATGGTGTATGTAAGATAACATCATGGTTTCTTTAACATCTCTATATATTTGTTGAAGAAGATATTTCAAAAGAAAATAATATAGTTTTTCTTTCTCTTGTAGATATTGCATATACAGGAGGTTTTATAAAACTTGTTTTATAAAAGAAAGTTTTTCTTTGCAAAACTTCTTGTAAAAAAAATCCAACTTTTCTTCATCAGTACCTCCACGGTACAAATCCTTTTTCATAAACATCTTTTTTGAAAACTGATACAATGCTAGCTACATGGCCATTCAACTGCCCATATCCGAGGGCTCGGCTATTGAGAATAGTTTTACTCATCAGAGGTGTACACAATCCAGAAGATCCAATCATCTACCATGAACAACCCATGAACCGACAGAGCGGTATGCGGACATTAGATAAATGATCCTACTGTCCACTCTGGTCAAGCTAGTATATGGCTATCCCTTCAGTCGGGTGTAATCTCCCCGGCACCAGGTCCCACCCCGCCACGGCAGGAGACCCAACTGTCGCACCCGGAGGAGAACTTAATCCCTCATTAGGTATGTTCCATATCTCCCTCCTGGCGACACTTCAGTTCAGAGAATCATCCTCTCTATAGCATCTTGGGATAGAACACACACTAACAAGAACAAGTTTTTAGGTAGGCCTCGTACCCATGTTGAGGTAGAGTGGCAGTACGTCTTGGTTGTACAGCAAAGACTAGGTTATGTGTCTTTTGTAAACCATTTTGAAAACAATCCTTTTTACCTCCCCTGGTGAATAAGGTCCCGCCTTTCCACCGTGGACTTTTCATAAAGCATTTGTTTACAAAAGCACATTTTTTAAAGTGTCCACTGAGGGACTCAAGATTATTATCTTTGGTGATATTTATACATCATATGGTGGCTAAGGGCTTGGTAACACCAAGTTTTACTATTGGCAATGTGATATATATATATAATATTAATAGTAATAATAGGCACACAACAAAATAGTTTTGGGAATCATATTTTTGTAAAACTTCAGAAGTAAAACATGCATGATAGATAATAATAAGTGGTATAACAGAAAGCTTTAGGATGGCTTGCCTTGGTACTGCCTAGGCTCTTGCGCTTGATAACAACAAGATTGATAACAATATCCTCCGGCACCAATCACTTCTTCTTTGTTTTCTATCGCCGTAAAATAAAATAAAGGACACACAATCAGAACCAATCTAAGGCAAACAATGTTACCAAGTCATACATATAGCAAGCAATTCACAAAACAAAGAATCACTCAAGTTTGCAAAAATAACACCTCACAAGCACACACAAAAATAACAATATTACCACTAACACTAATAGGGTGAAGAATTGTTATTCTTTACCAAAATGAAATGGAACCAGTGTGTGTGCCACTAGTTTTCCAAGACATTTAAGAGGTCAAAATGCATCTGGCTAACTTGTGGAAAACAATTTTCAGCAAACAAAAATACAATCTACTCATACTAGTGAATAACAACACTATGATAAATAAACAAACGAGGCTACTTATGCTTCTCTACGAATTTAAATGCAAACTAACAAAGGTTAAAACATCTCAAAACCAGTAATAAATAGTATCGGACTCAACAAAACAACACTAAAAATCTAGGTAAGAAACCTATCAATACCTTGCTCACAAAATCTATTAAATATAAGACTAGAAAACAATACTAGACTAATCCTATTTCTTTTTGGTTTCCAAACATGCACAAACTTTCTAACATACTAGTACTGCAAGAAAACATCCTAATAACAGAGAGTAAAACATCTACACATGCTAGAAAACAATATCTCAACTAGAAAACAATTATTCTAAACTAGATACACAATATTCAATATTAACAGAAAAGTACAAAATCTAGAAATGCAAGCCATAGATAATCTAGAGCTATAAAAATTACAAAAAGATAGGATTACATAGATCTAAACATACACAAACTCCTAGACAACTCTCTTTGATGTCAAGTCAAGTTCTAATGATAGATCTACTCAATAGCTACTTAAAACATTTTGGTTTGACCAAAATGGCCACCTATTCTAAAAGTTATACACAAAATACTCTAACAGACAGTGTATGGCAAAATAATTACTACAGCAAAAATATTGCCCCAAATCTAGATCTACAAGTGGCATGCCGTTAAGAAAATTTATAGCTACAGTCGCTAATTTTGGTTGATTTTATTTCCTAAAATTTCTATTTTTCCCAAGCCTAAAGCAAAGTTTCTATTTCTGTCATTTTCTAAAAGGAAAAAAGAATTACTGCGCGAGCTGGCTCTTCTCACTGCGCGCGGGCCGCTAAGCCAAAAGTGCCCTAGCACGCTTGTGCGCATGCAGCGGGGTAATGTTTCGCGATTCAAACGTGACCGTTGATCAAAAGATCGAAGGTACGCGCTCGTCTCCTTCCTCTCTCTCTCTATGTCCTTTTCACGACAGAAACGTGGCCGGCGGTGAGGGTTGCGATTACTCACAGTGGGAGCTCGAGCGGCAGTGGCTAGGCGTCGAAGAAGTCGTGTGGGGGTAGTGCAGTGCAGGGGTGCGGTCAGAGATGGTCACGGGGCTCCAAACGGCGACGGGCAGAGGTGCGACCGCGGTGGCTCCGCGATAGCGACGTGGCTCCTGCAAACGAGAGGGAAAGGGGACTGGTCAGGGTTCATCTACGGCAAATGGAGAACGTGCCAGAGGTGAAAAACAGGGGCAGAGATGCTCGGGGCGTGCTCCACCTGTGTTTCCTCTCCTAGGTGGCCGGCGGCGAAAACATCTTCCCGGGGCTCACTGCGAGCTCGCGGTGCTCGAGGCTTGGGTGAGGGTGGTGGATAGGAGTGAGGGAAGTGGGGTGGGGAGGCATGCGCGTGCCCGTGTCTTTATATCCATGGGGCCGTGGTCGTGCGTGTGGGGGCGCCCACGGCATGGCCGCGGTGAGCACGGGGACGTGCTCTCGAGCGCCCTCGTCGTGCTACTGGCTCTTCGCGATGTCTAGGAGGCGCGGAGTGGTGTGCTGCTGCACCGTGCGTCGAGGGAGAGGTGATATGGAGGCAGACATGGCGACAGTGGTATGCGCGGGCTGTCCCCCCCTCTGTCTGCCTCTCCTCTGACCTCTTGTTCCCATATTCTTCTCTTCCTCTCTGGTCAAGTTAGAAGGGATCCAAGGCTTGGTAAACTGAGTAGAAACATAGGGCTACTAATGGGACAAAGTGGCACAGCCTAATTTGAATTCAAACAAAAGTTACAATCAATCAAACTTCTGTCAAACACACAGATTCGGAAAGTTCAGAAATTCAGAAAAATTGACTTAGTCATTTTTGGCTAAGTGTCAAAACAGACAAAATCAACAAAATGTCTCTTATGTTTTCAAGGCTCAAATTTTTTCCAAAATTTGTTTTCAAAGCATGAGGTTGTTTAATATGATTTGTAGTTTCATAAAAAACATTTGAAAACAAATTTGGAATTTTGGAAGGCTCTGAAAACAAGGTGGAAAAATGGCTACTTTTTGTTTTTCTCTCTTTTCTAAAAATCCCTTTTCATGTCTTAATTTTCTTCCACAAAAACCAACATGCATTTGATTGTTCTCTTATTCCAAAATCCAAACCAGTAGTCCATATATAAGAGAACACATTCATGCCAAGAAAACCTAAAATGTGATTCTCTAACATATTGAAAACAAGTGCTAAATATAGCTACTTGGCTAGTTTTTCAGAAACAAGTCTAAAAAAAAAACTCAAAGGAAAACATGCAAATATTATTTTTTCTATTTTGTTTTCTTGATTCAAAAAAGGCTATTGTTAGGTTGAAAGCAACATTGATTCAACACTTGGGATAAAAATTATCCAAATCATCATATGGAAAACATCATAGAAACAATAAGAATCATCAGTAAAAATTGATATTTGATTTTAAACAAAAGCTTGATTACATTGCATAGATACTCATGGTCTCATACATAATGTTGGTTTACAAAAGAGTATTACAAAAAGTTTTTGTTGGCCCACAAAAATGGCTTCCTTCACTATATTACATGTGGTCCAAAATCTGGGGTGTGACACTTTCAGTGATGAATTTTTAAAGCTTATGACTGACATGTTTGAGATGTCTATGATGGGAGAGCTCAAATTCTTCATTGGCTTTGAGATCAACCAATTGGCTCGTGGGACTTCCATGATGCAAAAGGCAAGGTCACTCCAATGCAAACCAAGTGTCATCTCAAGTGTAATCCGGCCGATAAAGACGTGGAACAAAAGTTGTACCGTTCTATGATTGGTTCTTTGCTTTATCTTTGTGCTTCTAGACCTGATATTGTGTTGAGTGTAGGGGTGTGTGCAAAGTATCAATCGACTCCTAAGGAAAGCCACTTGACGGTGGTTCATATAATCTTTCGATATTTGGTTCATACATCAAGATTTGGGTTGTGGTACCCAAAGGGGGCACATTTCTCTCTCAATGGGTACACGGACTTCGATTGGGCTTGTGATCAAGATGATAGAAAATAAACTTTGGGGGCTTTCCAATTCCTTGGTTGGTCCTTGGTGAGTTAGTCTTGTAAGAAGCAAAATTGTATATCTCTCTGCACCGCCGAAGCCGAGTATGTTGCGGCGGCTAGTGCATGCACTCAATTTTTATGGATGAGGCAAACCCTCGAAGAGTATGATCTTTATTGTGACAAAGTGCCCCACCTATGTGACAATGAGAGTGCCATCAAGATCTCCTACAACCCGGTGCAACATACAAGAACAAAGCATACTAAGATTTGTCATCATTTCATTAGGGATCATGTTGCCCGTGGAAATATTGAACTAGCCAATGTGCCCACCAAGGATCAACTCTCCGACATTTTCACAAAGCCCCTTGATGATTCAAGATTTATGTTCTTGATGAATGAGCTAAATATCATCTAAAAACCTATTTCCACTGAATCTAACACCCGGTATAAACAAGCAAATAAGAAGCAATATTCCATTTCTAAGATGTACAAAGCCATGAAACCATGTGCTCTCCAAGCAATTCATTTGGAACAGGAAATCATGTGCTCTCCCCAAAAATAAATTCTTCTTCTGGCTTCTTCTATATGACATACTTAATACCAGAGATCTACTATCTAGGAAGAATTTTGATATTGAAAACAAAAGCTAAGTACAATGTGATGCTGGAACCCATGAAGATCTCATGCACTTATTCTTCACATGTCAGTTCTCTGATCAATTATGGAACCATATGGGTATCCAATGGGAGCACCATGAGAACCACATCAGCATGATGATCAATGGCTGAACCAGATATAGAAGTCTCGTCTTTAAGGAGATCATTATTATTGGCTCGCGGTCCATATGGTATCACAAGAATTAAATCATCTTTGATAATGCCCCTCTGTCTATGAATGGATGTATCACGTTTTCAAAGACAATTTCATTCTAGCCAGTCATAGAGCTAAGCCAAGTCTTAAAGAAGGCATGTCCCAATGTCTTGACACTTTATGAATTTCCTTTTTTAATGACCTCTTATGTAATTTGTACATATATAAAAAAATAAAAAAAAAATGACACAGTAGGGATTTTTTCCCTACTGTTAATGTGTCAAAAAAATCTAAATATCATTGATTCAAGGAGTTTGACTTGAGGATCTTGCATACACACCTATAGTTGACTATGTGTTTCGGTTTAGGAGTAGGCATGGACATAGGGGGGTGTTGTACTAACACAATGGTCTCTCCCTCCCCCATAATGCCCAAAGTAAAAATTCATTTATATCTCTTTTTTCTAATGTTGAATTGTGAGCTAAAATGTTGAGTAGTGGTACTGCATTCGAGATATATCTTCACAATGTCACGCCATAATGCTTTTACATGGTGGCCTAGGCCACCAACCTCTTTGTTGCGAAGAGTGGATCTTTGTTTTCCTAACTAAGCATTGTGTGGGAAACTTTATCTATCTTGGCATTACTTTATTTGATTCTTGCAATAATGAGGGAGAAGTACTAGTTTCAGTTTGGCTATCTAATGCTAAGCCTTCCTATACAAAGCCAAAATTCTATCTTGCCTACAGTCTTTTTGGAACCAGGAATTACGGGTTCTCGTGGCAGCCAGAATTTCCGGTTCGACCCAGAATATCCAATTCAAGTTGAACCAGAATTTCCAGTCAGGCGAATTCCCCATATATGGGAGGGTGGGGTGAGGAGCAGTTTTTCTGCTTCTCTGCCACCCCTAACCTTCCTCTCCAGCATAGCCGCCACCTCCAAGACCCCAAGCCCTCCCGACGATTTCCTCCACCAGATTTCTTCGGTTTTGGTCGGATCTGGTGCTCCTCCTCTCCGAGAATCATCTCCTCCAAGCACATTCCTCCATGGACGCGGGTAACTCCCTCTATTTCCAATCAAGGGTGTTCATCCTATTCCTTCTTTGGAGACTTGTTTTTCTTGTGATTGCTTGGTGGTAGAGGTTCCTAGGATGATCTATTGCATGCTATAAACAATATCATAGAATCCCCTTTGACCGATATAGTTTTAGACCTAGTGTTAAATCGCCCTAGTTCTGAAATCGTGGAACCGGATATTCTAGTTCAGTACTGAGCCAGAAATTCCTGCCAGGTTTCCAGGTTTCAGAACTTTTGTGATTTTGCTAGGACTTATTCTTGATCGCTTTGTGGTTTCTTTTCTATTGTTCCTAGTATCATCCCTACATTGTGACTTGTGTGTAATTACCTATGCTATCCATCTATCAATGAAATTTCACTGGTGGCTCCAATGTTGGTCTTCAGTTGGGCTCTCGCAAGCACCCCAACTACCGTGAGACGAGTGATGAGGAGCCTGGTGATTCTAGGCCCCCAAGGAAGTCCGTTAGAAAGAAAAAGACCGCAGTTGTGAAGAAGTATGCACCCAAGAAGAAGGGCAAGGAAAATAGGCTGAACTACAAGAATTACATTAGCACTGCTGAGTACACTATGATTCACCAAAAATATTGGTACTCTCATGAGAGGGACAATGAGCTCGAGGATCGCAGGTTTTGGTGCATGGAGCAATCTTATATTTACACGAACATCTATCTTGATTACATGTTTCCTATCCGTCCTATGAACCCAACAAAGCTCCAACTTCTCAAGGACAAGGAAGCTTTTGCTCAAGCCGCTAGTGTGGTGGAGAGGTTTTCTCTTGATCATCTCATGGAAACACAATGCCCCTACAATGTTCCGTTAGTGATGAAGTTCATGTCCACCTTGGTGATTGGCAATGACATGCACATGTTCTTGAAGTGGATGCCTAGATCAACATTTTGTGAAGTGCTTTTCTGGAAGTTTGCTCATGTGCTTGGGTACAATTTTTGGGAGCACCCTCCTATTGGCCACCGTATGCATGATGAGAGCCCCAACCAGGAGGAGCTCATGATTGGCATGTATGCCCCAGGTGGTGTCATTGGGAAGGTTGAAGGACTCCTCCCCTTATATGGTCAGCTTGTTCGCATCTTCAGATCCTTCACTGCACCAAGTGGAGGTAACAATGATGCACTCACTAGTCCGCTTGTCAACTTGTTGGTCTTGGCTAAGCAATGCATTGAGGATCCTGACACTGAGAAGCAGTATCCCGTGTATGTTATATGGCCTTCATCTTCAATGAGATGCACAATGCTATGTTGGGTGGGAACACCATCCCATATGCTCCATACATCATGATGCTCATCAAGGATACTTTGAAGAATCAAGAATTCAGTGAGCTGCCAATGGAGGATCATGACTTTAAGAAGCTCTATATGACTAGAGAGAAACATCCAGCTACCCCTACTTCTACTCCAGATAGTGGATTCATGAGAGATGCTCGCAGTAGCTCTATTGCTACACCTCGTGCTCCTCCAGTTGACCGTGCTTGTCGTGGGAAAATCACGGCAGACGTTACCGGGGGTAACTGATCTTGGGGCAAGACGACACAGGCGTTTGGGAGAGGGTTTAGCTCAGAGGAAAACATGATGCAACTCGATCCGGTAGCCGGCAATCAAAGTCGCCGAGTCTCCGATCTTGATATGATAATTCAACTCTGGGATTACACTAGATGCTCGATATCAAGCGATATTGCTAGGGTTCTTAGATCTCTGTCTAAACTAGACCCAGGGGTCGGTTTATAAAGCACCCGTACCCCCTGGCTTACCCTCCAAGGCGCATCCTGGATCCTACCCGGACACGGCGCACAAACCCTAACTTTCCTTTTCCATAACCCACAATCCGGGTTACTGGGCCTACAAGCTTGGGCCTTCCACAAGTTTCCTTATCCTTAGCCGGATCCTGCGCAGCGTCCTTGGGGCCGGGTTACTCCTTGGAGTTTGGCCTACCGGGTTATCATCCCCCCATCAGTAGTCCCTAGAATAGCCTGGGCTTCATGGATCCTTCCTTGAAGCGCTCGCTATTCCCTGCAAAGATATCAAACACACGAGTATGTGGAGGCCGGGTTAAGGTGCCTCAATAGATAGCTAGGCCTTACTCCACGGTAGCCATATAGTAACCCGGCTCTTCCCCAATTACCTAACTTACTTTTCCAGGTCTAAAACCCCAAAATGTCAAGATTCTATACTTGATAATTAACCTGATATCACGGAATGGATCTCCTTCTCCTTTTCGTTCTGATACCCTGCTCAACATTTAAAGCGCATCCCGCAAAAACTCAAATAGATAGCCGTTTACCCCGCAACTCCCGGCTCGGCGGGCAGGTATTTACCCTACCCTTTCTCAAACGAACATTCATCTTGAACCATTCCTTTATGAAATCTTACTTAATACTTTCCAGCCTCTCCCGGGTCCAGCGACGGATTTCCTGTGGATTTCGCGGTGAATACCTGGTAAAATCCCTTTCCTGATGCTCTACCACGCTTCATCATCCTTTCCTGATTATACACTAGCTGCTTACTCATAACATCTATAGGGCCACGGTCGTTACCAGCGACCAAGAGGATATGGAAACCGAGGGCCCGGGTAAGGGAAGCCCGGCTGATAAGACTACGGCCGCGTCTAGAGACGAAGGGCAAGCGTCGCCGACAAACCCGGACATACAAGAAGCCGAGTATCCGATTGCCTCCCATTCAAGCAAGAAGAACAGAGCCACAACCTTGGGTGCAGAAGAAGGAGCATCGGATTCGGACATACAAATGACCCGGGTGCCGCCTCCCACTAAGAAGAAAGCTCCTTCTCGGAATTTCCAAGGCCCCGGGTCCTCTGATACGGGTAAAGACACTTTTGATCAATTGATGAACACTCTCCTCACTATGAAGACTTCGGAGAGCAAGATCTTGGAGCGCATGGCTGCAGAGCACCAGGTAGTGACACTTGATATCTCATAGTGCATACCTAGTCCCCAAGTTCCGAGTATGACTTGCTAAAGTTATGCTTGGTACTTTACGCCATATTCAGCTTACCATAATATCCAACTGATACTTGCGTTCCTTGCTACTTACAGGCGCAGATAACCCGGTCTGATGAAATTTTACTTAAGACCGAACAACTTCTTCTTGCCGAGGTAAAACGAAGGGAAACCCTTGAGGAGGACATGAAAACTTTGAAGAAGGATGTTTCCAAATACAAGAAGAAGTGCAATGCCGCTCAGAACGCACTGAAGAAACTATCGGACCAAGTCGCCGATACTTATCAGATCTTGCTTAGTAAGTTTTTGCTGCCGATTGGCTTCATGTCTTTGCTTTATTATATGATACTCGGGATTACTGATACGTTCTTTATTTTGTTTCAACTGTAGGTGCCAACCTTGCGGCCCCAGAGGAGGATGCCATTGTCAAGGCTAGAACCCTAAAGACCGTGCTCCGGACTTTCTTTGCCAGCACAAAATTTATACCGGATGCCGTAAAGTGGCCTACGGAAGTATACCCGGGTGAAGAAAATCTCATTCAAGCCTGCTCCATTGTGCCTGGCTGGATTGAAATCTGGAAACGCTCGTCATGCCGGATTGGTATGACCCGGGCCTTTACCCTGGCCAAGGCTTTCTTTCCGAAGCTTGACCCGGCAAAGGTAATATCCGGGTTTCCCGAATTCAAGGCGGACGGTTCCAAATTTACACCCAAGGATTTCAAGGCCATACAATCCGCAGTGCGTCCCTCGGCTACCACTTTGGCCGACAGTTTGGATCTAAACACGATTATGAGTGCATACGACGCTGATGGCAAAATTGTTACGGAGGAAGCACCCCCGCCCTTTGATATCTTGGAGAAGTGGGTTGCTAACTCGGCTAGGAAGAGGGAGGCAACTGCGAAGAGAGAGGCCGAGTTAGGATCAGGGCCGTCTGCCTCTACACCAGCTGTCCCTCCACCTGTCCGCCCTGGTGTGGTGAGTCCGGGTAATGCTGCCGGGAAAGCTAAGCAGCAAGCCCAGGACCAAGAACCGGAAGACCGTACTCAGGAGGCCGAATAGGGCAGTACCATCATAATACCTTGGTCACGTGATGCTTTGTATTCAAACTGTTATGCTTTTGATGGTGTGCCTGTGCACCCCTGATACTGATGTCGTAACTTGCAACGTACTTTAGTCCGTGATACGCTTTGCGGCTTTCCTGGCCTTTTGATAATCGTGCTACTTGTCTATTCTTTGAACTTGTTCTCGATACCCGACTCTCTTTTTGGCTCCCTTCGTAAGACTCGGTTTTCCGAGTGCCAGGGGCTAAGATAAGTGGACTTTTCTTTAAGTCCCCAAGACTCGGATGGTAGGGTCTTTCGAACTTCGATAGCCAAGTAGTTTGTTTCTGTTTCGAAGTCCCCAGTCCCCATGACCCAAAGTCCGAGTAATGGGGGTGTGGCCTTTCTCAGAGAACAAATTGTTTTTTTACCGAGTCGAAAACCTAAATCCATTCCGTGTAGGTACTGAAGTTATGCTTGATAGTCGTTGAGTTTCCGGCTATTAGCCTTGTACTCTGCATAAACTTGTGGTTTAGATGACCCTTTTGACTATCTTGTACTGTAAGCCGGCTTTCGCGTGGATACCATGTTGTTACATCTATACGAAAACAGGGTCAGGCAAGTCCCATTGGGCTTCATGGCTGATTGTAATCGTAAGCGAACAAATCATGCCACTTTAGTGCGAGTCACATCGAGCTTAAGTAAGAAAAGTCAAGAAAATTTGGCTCCTTTGTCCAGTTATAAGATTGCAGCCGTACTCGTTTGCGAATAATCGGCCCTTATAACTTATAGGCATCAAGGCCGGGTCTTTCGGGTTTGTGGCTGGGCTACTTGAGCAACCAGCCCCCGAGACCTACATATACTCAACGTTCTTAATGATACTGAAATATTGATGTCACATGGATACTAATTACTTGTAATCAGGCTGTAACGAAATAAGACTTGATAACCATCTCTTTATTGA
This sequence comes from Alopecurus myosuroides, assembly GCA_028641055.1. NCBI lineage: Eukaryota > Viridiplantae > Streptophyta > Magnoliopsida > Poales > Poaceae > Alopecurus > Alopecurus myosuroides. The sequence goes on along the minus strand of CM054063.1, from coordinate 195,767,243 downwards.
TGCGAGAAAGTTTGGATCAACAGGCCGCCTCATTAAAAACCTTCCAGTCCCCTTAGGTACCCTGGGTAGGAAAAGAGCGCGTATGAAACCTGCTGCCCGTTACATTGTTTAGTTCTTCATGGGGACCGGTCCCGGACTGGCGTGACCGACGCACATTCTCCACATGTTGGACTTTTTCATGATGAGTACCGGGTTTACTAGCCAACCCGGGCGAGGTGTTCCCATGACGTGGCTGGTTGTGAGGGGCCGTGCAGTTTCTTCCTTTATAGCGGATTGCTTGGGGGAGTCATCCTCGATAAAAGCCACCATTTTGGCATCTTGTGCTACCTTGGATTTTGCTCTTTCGCCTTCATTACTCGGCCTTTTTTATGTGGTTCTGTCCTCCGGGTCTGCTTGAGACCGGTAATGCTTGAGTTCTTCTTTTCTACAGGCCTGCTCGGCCATTGCTGCGTCTCCTTCATCGCATTCAGCTGCTATGTCTCGATTTCCATGTATGGTAATGGTCTTCTTGGGACCCGGGATTTTTAGCTGTAGATACACGTAACACGGCCTAGCCATGAATTTGGCGTAAGCCGGCCTTCCAAATAACGCGTGATAAGGGCTGCGCAATTTGACTACCTCAAAGGTAAGCCACTCAACTCGATAGTTATCCTTTGACTCCCCAAAGGCTACCTCCAATGCGATTTTTCCCTCGGGGCACGCTGAATGACCCGGCACTATCCCATGAAAAACTGTTGAGCTTTTTTGTAGCTGAGACTCCTTGAGGCCCATGCGTAGGAAGGTTTCCCAATACAGTATATTGATGCTGCTTCCACCATCCATCAAAACCTTTTTCAGCTCATACCCATTGACCTGCGGTGCGACTACTAATGCCAAGACTCCCGGGTGTTCCACTCTTTCTGGGTGATCCCTTCTGCTCCATGTTGCCTCCTGTTCTGACCATCTCAAGTATCTCGGGACAGCTGACGAAACTGAGTTGACCGCTTGCTTCAGTATCTTTTTGTCTTTGTTAGAGCCTCCTGTGGTATGCACATGATATTGACCCAATTGTTTGGGGTTAGCCTGGAAACCTCCTGCCCCCCCTTGGTTATTACCTTGATTTCCAGCCGCCGGGTTACCAGCTGGGGGTGGACCGTTGCCCGGGTTTCCCCCTGGACCCGGTCCTCCTCCCCGTCCTGCGCCTCGCATAGCTCTGTTTACTTCCTCATTTTTCCATCTTTGTAAGTCGGCGCACTGCTCCAAGGAGTGGTTAGCTGGCCTGCCGTTCCTGCTGTGCTTTGGGCATGCCATCCTGAATATGTCCCAATTGTTACCCGGCCTTGGTGGTCCTTGATAGTTTCCTCCATTGTGATTACCTCCGTTGAAATTTCCTTCTGATCTGGACCTCGAAGACCCGGCTTCTGTGTTGGCGACAAACTCGGAACCTCCTTCAAACGGGCGCTTGTTCTGGCTATTTCCGTTATTACCCGGTGCTGATCCATTGCCGGTTCTTCCGTTATTACTTGTGTTTGCTTTTACCTTCTTGTCATCAACTTCCTCTTCTGTAGTATCTGTCGCAGCGTGTTTGTTGCACGCATCCATCAATTCTCCCATTGTAACTTCTGACGTATTTCGACTAGACTTCATGCGAGTTAACTTTTGCACTAAAGGTATATACTTGCATGTTTTTGCCATGGCTTGTAGTGCATCCTTGGGCTGAATATACGTAGACGAGTGAAGTATCTCCATAACCCGGCGCACCCAACTACGCGCCGATTCTCCCTTCTTCTGGACGCATCGCTCTAGATTATCAATAGTGAACAATTTCCTGCACGTCCCATGAAAGTGCTTGACAAACGCGGTCTTCAATTCCTCCCAGGACTTGATCGATCCTTCCGGCAAATTGGTGAACCACAACTTTGCTGCTCCTTCTGACATCATCAAGTACATGAACTTGGCTTGGAGATTCTCCGATGCGTTGCGAATTGACATTGCCATCTCATAACTGCTTAGCCATGTTTCTGGATCCATAGTTGGCTCGTAATTTACTACTTTCCCTGGCTCTTTGAATTTTTCCGGGTAAGGTTCAGCTCTGATATTGTCCGAGAGACACTTGGATCCCGCAAGAACGGTCGAGGCCGGCCTTGCTCTAGAAACGTGTGATACAGCGGGGGGCGCGGCTGGGCGTGGCGCTGCGGGAAGTCCATGTGCAGCAGACCCGGCCGCGGACCTCCGAGCCCTGGAACTGTCCACAACAGCCTGTGCTGCTGATGCTGTCTGAACACGGGGAGGAGGCGGCATTTGCTGCTGCTCTTCCCTCCGCCGTGCTGAACTTGTTTGGATATTCCCTTGTTGTTGACTGACGTATGGCGTCCCGTGCATCCCGCTTCTATGATCCGGATAATTGGCTTGCTGTGCCACCGCTGTGTGCAACAGATCGATGGCTTGCCGGGTCTTCTCTGCATGGGGTGACTCTCCCACGGGGATTTGATTTAATGCGAGTGTTGCCGCATACACGTTGTCCATGGGATTGTTGTAGTGACCTGCTGGTGTGCGAAATCGTGACGGTGGTGGTGGCGGTGGTGGCAGATCGTTGCCGGCTGTGATTCTAGCATGCGGTGGGGGTAACCCGGCCCGCTCATCTGCCGGATGTGTCCCTGTTGTTGCCGGTTGGGGTGCGGTTGCCTGGTTCACCACTGGTATCGGCTGATCCTGAGGTGTGATAAATAAAGTAGCCGGATTAATAACCCCACCCGTTGCTGGTAACCTAGTTTGATGCCTTCGATGTGCTCTAGATGTTTCCTCCCGGAGCCGGGTTTCCAGCGCGTCCAGCTCACGCTGCCGCGTGGCCATCCCTTGTCTTTCTGCCTCTACTTGCCTTCTTTGTTGTTCCAGTGCACGACGAGCCACATCCAGATCCCTGACACGTTCCGCTGCATTTTCTGGAGTGATAACCGTTGCAAGAACCGTGGGGTCTAGAATCAGGTTATTATCGAATAAGGCTGGGTGACGCGGGTTCGAAGGACCCGCCCCTGGCGTCCGGTTTCCCAAGAATCCGAACGTATTTGCGTGCAACTCCTCGTCTGCTGCGCGGCTGGTCACTGATGCCGACTCTCCATCGACCCGGGCCAGAACCGGGTCTCCGTTAGCCGCGTTCTGCTGTTGGGCCGATGCCTGAGCCGCCCCGACTGCTGCTGCGGTTGCGTTCTCTTGGTTGAGATTGGCCGCGGGAGCGGTGTAGACCGCAACTCGGCGTACGATACCCGGTGTAAATTCATGTTGTTCTTCTCCGGCGTTATTCTCCTCGTACCGGTTCTCCAGTAGATCCAGGATAGACTCAGTATCATCCTCTCTCTCGACCCGGTCGCGCGGGGTCCATGCCGGCTCCTCCGGCTGTTCCCACTTCGCGATGGGCTCTTCCGCCGGGTATGTCGTTCCGATCGATTCTTCATCATCTGATCGGATAGAAGTGGCTTCCCCTGACACAGAATTAGATCCAAAATTGTCAGGGATCGAACCGGAAGTACATACCATACCAATGAAGACGCTGATCCGGCCGATTGTCACGACAGATCCGGATTCGAGGCGATCCGATTCTGGCCCCCAGCCGGAATCGTCCACCGTCTTTTCTCCTTTGTGGTCGATGTAGATCTCGCCGACGATGAGATTCTCCATGTTCTTCCGAGCTTCTCCCGTGATGTAAACACCTTTGGACACAGGCCCCACGGTGGGCGCCAACTGTCGTGGGATAATCACGGCAGACGTTACCGGGGGTAACTGATCTTGGGGCAAGACGACACAGGCGTTTGGGAGAGGGTTTAGCTCAGAGGAAAACATGATGCAACTCGATCCGGTAGCCGGCAATCAAAGTCGCCGAGTCTCCGATCTTGATATGATAATTCAACTCTGGGATTACACTAGATGCTCGATATCAAGCGATATTGCTAGGGTTCTTAGATCTCTGTCTAAACTAGACCCAGGGGTCGGTTTATAAAGCACCCGTACCCCCTGGCTTACCCTCCAAGGCGCATCCTGGATCCTACCCGGACACGGCGCACAAACCCTAACTTTCCTTTTCCATAACCCACAATCCGGGTTACTGGGCCTACAAGCTTGGGCCTTCCACAAGTTTCCTTATCCTTAGCCGGATCCTGCGCAGCGTCCTTTGGGACGGGTTACTCCTTGGAGTTTGGCCTACCGGGTTATCATCCCCCCATCAGTGCTCCTCTTATGGATACCTCCTTTGTGCCTTATATGAGGAATCTCTCCTTGTTCCAGCGCAATATCCTGTGCATGAAGGTCGACATCCATAAGGAGCAGTACCAGGCTTATCGTAGAGATCTTGCTATGTGAGGCTCCCAGCAGCAGATTCTTCACCATGTGAGTGGTGCTATGGGCACTCCTCCCACTGCTTTAGCCCTTGACTCCTATGCTCAGTGGTCCTCTAGTGACCTCTCTCCTTGGCCTAAGATCGAGAGTGCTCTTCACGCTACATCTCCTACTGCTTCTTCTAGTGCTCGTGCTATTGATTATGATTATGAGGAAGATGATGAAGATGGAGAGGCCGATGGCTCAGCTGAGGAGTCCTTAGAGGAGTTTGACGACTAGTTCACCGTGGGGCGCTAGCATCACTACTTGTTTCCTTTTTGGTGTTTCGATGCCAAAGGGGGAGAAGTAGTTTATTAGGTCTACGTGGGATTTTCATGGGTTAGGGAACAAGCATACTCTTTTATCATTCTCGAAGGGCTTGTGTCCCTTTTATTCTTGCTTTGTACTATTTGCTATTTTGTATGTTACTATGTTATGTTTTTTGAGACTATGGTGTTTTAGGATCTATTGTGATTATCTATATAGAGGATTATCTGATATTGTGAGTTTGTATTATCTACACATCTATTCTATCCACAAGGTATGGTATTCAACCCAAATCTCTCAATATAGTTGTTGCCTTTGTCTCGGTCTGTATCATGTTGTTATCTTGTGATTTTTGCTCTCCTCATAAGTTTGTATTTGCTTTACAAAGGCAAAGTAAAATTATGCACACTTCTAGGGGGAACAATTTTCATTTCGTTTTCAAACATGATCTTGGTATCGTTGCAAATCCTAGTATTGTCATCTGACACCAAAAAGGGGGATATTGAAACAACATTTCTTGACCCCTAGTGTTTTTTGTGTTAGTTAACAATACTAGTGATAATTTTAATCAGATGTTAAGTGATGCAGGATGTTAAATTTATTCATATGCATCAAACACCAAAAAGTGTGCAGGTAGATCAACTTTCTCAGTTTCAGAAACCAACTGAAATTTTTGGTCCAACCGGAAAATCCGGTTCTGAAGCAGCCAGCCGAAAACGACTAAGGACTAGAAGATTTTTGGTTCTGGAACCAACCAGAAATTTCCTTCCAACCGAAATATCCGATTAGTTCTAGGACTCGAAGAAAACGACTAAGGACTAAAGGATTTCAGCACATAAGTGAGCCGGAAATTTCCTGGCAACTGTAATTCCCGGCTAGGAAGAAGAGTTCGATAAATTGGCTAAGGACCAGAACCAATTTGGTACAGAAGCGAGCTGGAAATTTCCAACCGGAAATTTACTAGCTATAGGAACATCCGACTGGAGAAGAAGGACTCGAGAGATGGCTAAGTCCCAGAATCATTCTGTCCCTGGAGTGAACCGGAAATTTCCAGCCGAAATATCTGGCAACCGGAATATCTGGTTTGGTCAACCCTACGAAGAATCCAAATTTAAAACAGACCAAGCAACTGGAATATCCGTTCAAGTTTGAACCGGAAATTCCGGTCCATTCATGTACTCTAACGACCACATTTATTGAGGGAGTATAAATAACCCTCCTTCTTCCCCAAGGGCTATAGTTCGTAAAAACATTTAAGATTCATTTACTGAGCTCACCAAAAATTAGATTTTCTCCGAATCCCTCCACCCAAACTCGTTTATCTTTTGAGGATTGAAGGAGAAGGCCCCGATCTACAACTTCACCAAGTCGTTCTTTATTTGACCCTCATTCACTTGAGGGATTCAGGTCTAGGGTTTCCTTGTGGAAAACCTAGACTCCATTGTTGCTCACTTGTTGATTTTAGCAAGATTATTGGTGTTCTCGGGAGCCTCCACTGTGGTTGTGGTTGTGTGCCTCAAGCTCATTGTAAAGGCACCGATTTCCGCCTCGAAGGGAATCCATAGTGCAAGATGAACTAGAACTTTGTGGCGAAGTTTATCGGAGAATAGGGTGAGAGCTTTGTGGCGTTGAGTATACCTTCGTGGCGAAACTCGTATCCCTCCAACGAGACGTGCTCCCCTCAAAGGGAGGAACTCGGGATTACATCCTTGTCTCCGCGTGCTTCCGTTATCTGTTACTTCTATCCTTTAACTTTACTTTGTGTTTGTATCTAGCTTAGTGTTGCTCTTGTCATATAGGTAAATTCACCGTGGTTGCATATCTAGAGAATTTACTTGTGTCAAGCATAAATTAAAAAAGATTGGCTTGAGCACCTATTCACGCCCCCTCTAGGTGTCCATACTATCCATTCAATATGTCCATCATAAAGATAAATTAGGAGGATATAACCATGAAAGGAGAATTGGTTTTAATAAATGATGAAAGAAGAAAAACAAATAGCATGAAGGTGATTGTGAGTTGGTGATGATATGTCTGCTCAATAATTTCAAACCACTATTACGACATCCAAGACATTGGGGACTTGTGTAAGTACAAAACACCGCAGACGTACACAAACTCAATCCGACAAGCTTTTTTTTTAACAATTTTGGTAACTGATAATTAGCTTAGCGCTCAGTCAGCTCGCCAACCGTATGATTGGTATGTTCCTTTTGTTTTGCATGTTTTGTTTATCTAGATCGGGCCTTTTTTTTTTCTCTAGGCCGCTAGTCTTCATACATGCAGTGCTAGTCTCTTCCGCCTCCTTTTTTTAGATGGAAAGTGAAGAGGTTGCAGTTTCTAAACCTAGGAAGAGAGTAAGTGGTTGTTCGAGGCGACCAGATCGGTGGAGGCCGGTGGCTGTACCTAGAGCGTCAGGTTCTTCCTGGTGGTGATATATTTTGTAGGCTTGTCTGATTCTCCGTCGAACGAGAAGTTATAAGTTTGGTAGCAACCGAGATTTTCCCTATGAATACTAGTTTGGGTTGCAACCAAGATTTTTCTTGTTGCATGTGGAGTTTCAGTTAAGATTTGTTAGGTTCTAAGTGAGATTGCAAGTAGGGTTGCAAGTGCAACTAAGATTTTGTTGTTCCAAGTACGTTGTCACTGTAACTGAATTTTCTTTTAAAAAAAAGTCAAATGGAAGTTGTGTTGCAACTGGATTTTTGTATCTGGGATGCAACTGAGTTTATTTTAAAAAAATCAGTTGCAAGTGCGGTTGTAACGTAGACTTTTTCAACTACAAGTGAGGTTGCATTTGAGACTTACAAAAAATATTAACACGGCAAAAAAATTATTCACATAGTAGCAGCACAAACGTGGCTCACGGTAAAAGGATTGCCGATAGAACTAGCAACAGAAAACTTGATGACGTCAGATGAGTGAAAATTATCTTAATTCTTAGTCAGTTGAGACCTTTTTAAAAACCCCTTCTGCCAAAGCTTTCCGCAATGTATGTCACTACCAGTTATTTACCTACTTTCACTTCATCTAACGCCCATCTAAAAAGAAGAAAAAAAATTATCTGACGCTCATACATCACGTTTTCACGATTGTTGTAATCTGTCCCGAACTTGGAGCAGCAAGGAAGAGAAACTTTGCATTAATTGGAGATACTCATTTGATGTCGCCACGATTTTGAAGTTTTTATCACGGGCGAGGAAATCAAGGCACTTGGCTTTGAGTTTGCGGCAAGTATGCTCTTCTGCTAGCTCCAACATTGAGCATACCGTGTCGACCGTGATACCAGCCTCGCAAAGTGTACTCTCACAGATCTGCTTTAGCCTCTCTATGGCGTAAATATCGGCGGCGACGAGCAGATGCTGGTATTCTACCATGGTGGAGGCGTGATCCGCCTCGTCGTCGAAGGATGTCAAGGTACCACGGTACATGTAATCAAGCATATATCTGAAAGTAGATGCCTTGATGTCTTTGACGGTGATGGATGCCATCTTGCTCTCGGCCATGGGGCCATAGAGCTCTGCTCTGAAGACAGGCGATCTGGCGGCGAGCACGAGGCGATGCGCGCAGAAGGCCTCGCCATCGACGTTGAAGGAGACGTCGGTGAGGTCCTTTTTGTCCAGCATCTCGGCTAGATCCTGACCTAATTCCGGAGGCTCCGTGAGGGATGAAGCTGGAGGAGGCCAGTCCCGTATGATGATTACGGAGCAGAGTGCCGCGAAGTAGCCGTCGACCACACAGTTCTCCTCGACGTCGTTCTTACTTGCGAACACAAAGTAACCTCCTCCTGTCCAGTCCTTGGAAGGCGGCTCGTCTTGTGCTCTGGCCGACGAAAGAGGTGACCCGGTCTTGTCCAGTAGAAGGATGGTGACGGCGACCTTATCTCTTCCCGGCTCTCGGTTTGTGCCAATGCTCACCAAGAGAGACAGGCTGATGTCGCTTCCGTAGTAGTTCTGGGCGCAGAATGCATTGCAACGGCATCCGCCGACGAAGGTACTCGCCTCCTCGTTCCAGCCCTTTGGGACATCCGAGTATCTTACCCGAATCGTGAAGGTTGCAGCGTTTGGTGTCGGGACGATGTCGCACACCTTGTGTTGCTCGGCCATGATGTACGTGTGGTCAGAGACGTTCTTGATCGCCGGCCGATCGATTGGTGAGAGGAGCAAACCTGTGTCTCGGCACACAGGCTCGTAGCGATTAGAGGGTTGGCGGGGCTGTAAGATGCTTTTTATGCATCGGGCTGTCAAAGCTAAGATGCAGCACCAACGCGTCCCCCGGTCCACGGCCAAATCGCCACGGCCAGGGGAGTGTGTAAAGAGCATGCGTATACGTGACAAGAGCGCGCAATTGGTAACAGCATGCATGAGGTCGCATGACCCGTAAGAGCAGGAACGTGTCTCAAATAAGAGCAGGAACGCGGTGTCCCGGTGTCGCGCGCTAGAGGCCACTGGAGCGGCTCTGCCCTGAGACTGGATGCGTCACGCCCAAGCCAGCGCCGTGGTTGTCTCTGGGCATGAGCTACGCAACCACATATGACGTGCGTCGAATTGACGAGCAGTTTGATCGATCAGCTCGGGAATCCAGCCCACACTCACTCATCCCATCCATCAACAAATATAAAAGACTACCAACTAGCATACGTAGCAGCTTCTGTCCGCCCCATCGATCTCTCTCCTCCTACCCAACGTACTCCCAAGGAACAAGGTCGTCGGCACGTAAAGAAGCACATTCTTTTTTTTTCTTTTCTTTTAGATGCAACCGTTCGTCCGTGCCCTGGAGGCCTCTTCTGCATGCGACGTACTAGTACTACCGCAGGTAGCAGTCCACTCCAATAAAACAAAAGGTCAGGTTTCCAAACCTGCCTCTTCTCACTGCCAATTAAAAGGCTATTTGCCCACAAATTTCACCTCTTGGATATCTACCATTTGCACAGCAAACCACGGCTCGATCTCAAACAAATAGTATTACAAATCTGCCGCTTCTCATCGTTACAGTTTCACTATTTCAGTAACACGAACAGTAGAGCAGCACCCTCGCCGGAGCCCTCCAGACACCGCTGCAACTCATAGGCGTCAACTTATGCGCACACCTAGCTATTACACCGCTGCAACTCATACAAAACACCATCAAGCTACCCAAGATGATTTGGTTTTTTCAATCAAAACCATGCATTTCACCTCTGCGCAAATTGCCTACTCATCATGCAGCACATATATAATCTCAACATAAAAAGGGCAACCTGCATCATACGCACGCAGCATGCCACCAAAACAGAGCAAGCCGAGGATCCACCACTGGTTGTTAGCTTCTAAATTCTTCACCTCCTTTCACCGCGCAACAATTAATGCTTGCTCTCCTCCAGGCTCAGAGTCTGCAATGTGAATGAAACCGTTGACCTTAGAAACAACACGTACACAACCTGTAAACAGAAGGATCATGCTATCTATGAGTATACAAAAAGGATTATTGCTGCTAGTTTCCGAATGGGGAAATTAACAAGCAAACAATCTCCACTTGTGCAGGCGCAACCCAAACAATATCGAATCCAAAACATCACACAAGACGCAACTACTTGACAGGGGCATCACCAAATCCTTGGACCCTAAGTTTCATTGATGAAATGGACCTGGGGCTTCCCTCGAGGGGCCCTTTTGATCTAAAAAAAAAGAAAAATCCTTGGACCTAATACCACCGCTAAACCTAAACTAGTCGGCCAAAGCATCGACAGGACGGTCCGTAAAGTAGCTCATGCCCTCAGCACTTTTCAACTAGAGTACGTATTTAAATGAATATCGACAACTATATATATCCTCATGTGTCAAAGCAAGGGGCATGCAAAAACGTCGTCGCCAAGAATGCCTACCACAAGACCCACACACAAACGGTAAACTGTGAGCCAGAGCACCATGGAGGAGCACATACTTCAGTAGCACACCGCCGCGGCCGTGGATCCTGTTTGGGACTGTCAATGACAGCGGCCTACCCACTTGGGGTTGCCGAAAACGCCAACGCCGTCGTCGATAACCCACGGTTGCTGACCTGGGTCGATCGAAATAGAAAGAAGGGCGTGCTAGATACATCGGGTCGAGCACGGCACACAGAGAGAGAGAGACGAGAAAAATGAAAGGACCTTTTGCTGGGCGTCGTGGTGGTCGGGATCGCACTGGGCGAGCTCCTCCTCCCGGTGAGCTCGACGCCGACGTCATAGAGGAGGCCCTCCATCTCAGCGCCGGCTTCAGCCTGGGGGCTGATACTGCTTGGGCGCCCTGCCGTCGCCGTACGGATGCGGCATGCCAGCCGGCGAAATGCACGCCCGCGCCGCCGACACCGGGGCGAGAGTACCTAGGGAAGCTGCAGGGGCGATCCGAGGAGGCGGACGAGGAGTCCCGGGGCGGCGTGAGTCCAGCTAGCGCGGGGATGTCCGGGGAGAACGCCGCTCGGGAGCGACATGGCGGCGGCTGGGGGAGCACAAGAGAGGGGAATAGCAATAACCTGCGACCGTAAGGGGCCCAGGGTGGCGGAGGCGTGCCGGCCGGGGGAGAGAGCCATGCCGGCGGCGTGGAATCCGGTCGCGCGGGGATGTGGCGGGCTGCCGCGATTGGATGCGAGCAAGGGGACAGACGAGGGCATGCCGTGTTGGCGTTGGAGGGGCTGTGGTGGCCGGCGATGGCAGAGGCGGCCGCGCGATTGGAGGCGAACAAGAAGGGGATCGATCCAGGTGGGTGTGGCCGCGACAGTAACGAGACAGAGGGGTCGTATCTCGTGACAAAAGGACTTGGACACTTGACGCATCGAATGGGCTTCTCTTTTCCAGCCCAATAGACCCAGTAAAACCTCAGAGCCCACTTTCAATTAATTCAAACATTTTTTAATTCAAACATATTGCCGTCAAAATGGCACAGACGCCCTATGAAGCTCCTAGGTGAATTATCTTGAACCATTTTAACGCCATTATGACCAGAGGTACCAAACCCCAAGTTAGAAACCAAAAATCTTGGTTACAAACTAAAAAAAATAAACTACCAAGGTATGTTGCACAAGATGTCCATGGGAGAAATCGTAAATAGAAGTAACAAATCACATGGCTCGTGACGGGTTTTAGATGAAAATATGTAGGTAATTAACTATATTTATAACATGGACTTTTTTGGGGATTGAAATTTTACCGCTAAGGTAGGCGGCTCCAAAGGTGGCGGCGCGAGGGTAGTGGCCGTAGGATGTAGTCTACATGGATGTGTTCGGGGATTGGGAGAGACATGCGACATAGAGTTGGATATTAGGTATCTAAGATATAAGATGGACCCACCTATCGATGACATGTTGCACTTGACACTCGATCTAATGTGATTTTGGTACACATATGTGGTATTTTTATTTTAAAAGTTCGGACTAAACCAAACTAGATTTTAGGTGGGTGTCGTAGGTGATGGAGCTCAGCAATAGCGCCGAGGCATGACTCTCTATAGAATGGTACGCTTGGAGGTTGTCGGTCAATCATGTACTGGGAGGAATGAAAATGGTGTGCCGTGACGAGAGGCCACGTCGGGCAACGGGAGGTACTAGGTCTGTTCCAAAATGTAACCATTATTTTTAGCAACCTAAACTAGCTTGATAAAAAGGGTTACATTTTGAAATGGAGGGAATATATGAAATAGGAGCGGGAGGTTGAGCGGGTTTGCGGGAGTAAAATTTTGTTATTTAATGCATGTAGGAACTTACGCGAAGTACCTGTGTTCGGTTAGCCAGCAAAGTCCCCCCTCATTCATGCATGCGCATGAGTGAGTACGTACGTGACCTTGGTCCTTTGGCGCGTGTTGCATTGCATTGCACATGTGCTGTGAGGTGCCCCAGGGCCTTGGACATGGGCCAATCAGGAAAGCAAGCAATATATTATGTAGAGATGCGAGGAGACATGATTTGCATGGCTTGTTTGCTTTAAACTTGACGCAAGCCACGTAGACCCGTTGTTTTGCCATCCGACCATCTCAATTCTAGACTTTGGAGAGTTCATGCCAAGGGTAAATAAAGCATTGGATCATTAATTATAATATATCCCATCACTTTGGATGTTCAGGCTACCTTCACTTAAAAATCGTGACCGTGCCAACTTAGCATTACGCTGATCTTCATCACGCAACATCGTTTCTTGGAAGACGACTTCCTATGGCATCGCATAAGCCCACGCTACACCCTCTCACCAATAGGGAATGAGCTCATAGCCCACAAAACAATTATGTCTCTAAATAGGCATATCTGGACTAACCCTCTCCCTTCCCGAGTCGTCCTAACCCTAGCCGCCGCCGGCCCTAGCCGCCTCTCCCTCTCCCTCCTCCGCGCGTCCGTCGCTCCCAGTGGCGGCGCGCCATCCCCTACCTCCCCGTCTGCGGCCGCTCCTCCGCGCTTCTCCCCGTCGCCGCCGCTGGTAGAGGCTGCCGGGCCGTACCGGGTGGCGCCGGCGGCGGGCGCTGGACTCTACCCGCGTCGCTCATGTGGAGGCGGGGCTCCCTCGGGCGGCGGCGGTGCTCCCCAGGTGGCGGTAAAAGTAGGGTCAAGGCGACGAGACAAAACAACAAATGATGAATCTTATGGTATCATTTCATGGATGAAATAATAACGCGAGAACAAAATGATAGTTAAATTAGTGGTAATGCATAAAATAATAACACCGAAATGGAATATGAATTGATATGTAATAAATATCTCCTTACATAAACTAAATTTAAGATGCACAAGGAATTCGGCCAGTTTTCGGTCATTTTTTCCTTCTCGAACGCGACGAAAATGCATATGATGCAATACCCTGCCGAGAAACAATGCCTTGTATGGGTAACTTACAATCATGGCGTAGTGTGACCAGGCGGTTGGCATGCTAAACTTTTTGAAAACGTTGTTTCATGCTCTGAGATAGTTAGTGACTTTTATTTCCATGCGAAAAAGGAACTAAAGCAAGAACTGTTTCATGTGAACACGATCGCCAACACATGAAATGATATGCATGCATGTGATGGCATTCACACTAGAGGGTGAGAAAGGTATGGAATAATTATTATCAACAAAATTGCACGTGAAGTAAGACATATATATGTTTTCTCGGCATAAAGTAACGGTAATTGTTTGCGCCATTCACATGCCTACGTTCTAATTTAACAAAACATTATTTACGTGCTACATGATAGTCACTGCCTATTATTTCATGTGTATTATAGAATCTGTGCCAAATATATAGGGTTTTGACCATAACACACTCCAAGCAGCCCCTAGACCATGTGCGCGACGCGGTCTAACAAGCTACACAGAGCGCCACACAATCTATGGGAGACCAATGTCGCATCTCTCATTTGTGGTGGGGGGGGGGGAGGGGGGAGGGGGAAGGGGGGGAGGATAAAGTGAGGTTAGGGTTTAGCCTCCTTGCAAATTTGGTCTAGTATCTTTGAAGTTGGAGTTTTCATCCTAAGTTCACAATATCCCAGTGAGATAGTATTGTATTTGAAGCATCTACAATTTCAAAGTATATATTGGCGTTTGCTTTTTACCATCACTCTTATATATCCATATTAGTACCTGATAACAAGAAAAGCGGTTTCCGACTGTTTCTCAGTGTGATTTCATGTGTTCCCTATTATACGACCCTCGCGCCTTTTTAATCAGAAGTGGTGATTTCGGTCAAGTCGCTAAAAATGGCTAAGAAAAATAAAAATAAATAAATGTAGGTTAAGTAATTACAAAACTTTGTTTAGTCGTTTCGAAGTAGGAGTTTTCCATAATAAGAACAAAATATCCCGACGAGGTAGTCATGATTGTGAAGCATTTATCAATCCACACTTGTGTCTTGTCTTTTAGTATTGCACCAACCTTATATACCAATATTATAAATCCATGCCATCAAGAAATAGGCTTTTCGACATTTTTTTGGCATTACTACATGCATCCTCTATACATCGCTGACACGAATCATGAACGCGTTGTCTTTTATCAAAATTCGTGATTTGACCCAGGTTTACTTCTTTTCTATTAAATAATTCGTCGGGATAATACCGACTCAAAAAGGCATATTCTTACAAAAGTAGATCCAGCCGCTTTAAAATTGGAGGTTTTCACTCTAAGTTCATAATCTTCCTTCCGTGTAGTCATGTTTGTGAAGCATCTACCACTTCAAAAATTTGTATTGGCTTTTCCTACTTATGATAGCCCCTATACACCCATATTAGGACACCGTGAAAAAAGAAGGGTTTCCGGCCATTTTGATAGTGTGATTTCATGTCCCCTGTTCTATTGCCCCTAGACGGAACACACAAATTTTCAATAGAATCGGTAGAAATATTAAGAAATCATCTCTAGGCCAAATCATTAAAAAAAATGTTTGGTTCCATCTATGTGGGAGTTTTCAACTAGAAGTAAATCTTCTGCCGTAGTCATGTTTGTGAATAATCTACCACACTTCTAACTTTTCTATTGTATCTTTAGTGTTTACGCAAATCTTGTATGCCCATATTCGAACTTCATGTCAACATAGGAAGGTCCGGCGACGATTTTTGGTGAGCATGCTTCCCATATGATGCGAGCTCCAGAACGGGCACATGTGGTATTTTCATCAAGAGTGGCGATATCATGTGACTTTATTGTTTGTCGGTGTTAAAATAGTCAAGTCACAGTACCAAGAGGAAAATAGGCAAACAAAGAATAGGATCTCCATTTTTTTTGGCACAATTTCATGTGTGCTATATTCTATGCCCCTCGTAGTTTACGGGAACCCACACATTGTTAACAAAAGTAGTATTTCATGTGACTATCTTTTTCTATGTTAAACTAATTCATATGAACAATACCAAATAAAACATAGGCCAAATGAAATGAACGGCCGCCGGATATAGCTTCAATAGTATGTGCATCCTTGATGATGCTATGCCTCTGGGACTAGCAGTTGATTCCTCGTGAGCACGCAAGGCAACATTACAGTTGCATGTCCTCAGCCATAGCTAGCTCCCTCTCCAATGACATCCTCCAATTTTTAGAACTATGACGGACCGTGCTCTGGAAACACACATATAGGATACCACTAGAGGGCCATCAACCGTCTGGCCAACCGCAACTAGTCAGGGGAGTCACCAAGTCGGGCGCTCGCTCGCATCTGCCCTCGGACTCAATTACCGACATCTTGTGTGTGCCACGGACGATGGCGAAGACAAGGGGGGCGAGCAGGGGCCATGCCCACCCTAACATGCCGTTTTTTCTTAGACCCTCTACTTTAGTTTAAATAACTCAAGTTTTCATAATTTAGTACTTCGGTCTTCCCCAACGGTTGACAAGGGGCATAAAACTTGCAATGCCCCATCGTATAATTTTCATGTGTCTCTCGTGGAGGGTAGGGGTCATGTCGTCATAATTCTGTGGCGGTGCCAGGTCAAGTGGACGCGCATGCATTACGTGCCTAATGTGTCATTCGAGTCAGTGTGAGGTGTGCTGCTACCCATGATGGCATCGTACCCGCACCCGGGAGACGTGATCTAGAGGTGACACACGCTTCGATAGACAACAACCGACTCATTTATGGAGAGAGAGAGAGAGAGAGAGAGAGAGAGAGATAGAACCTCCTCGTATATATCTCACCGATATGTCTTCCTTGCCACCTCTTCATGTTGGTGGCATATCAACGATTGACTAAACTAGGGGAGCTCGGCAATGGCATCACGAATCCCCAACACATTGGGATCTACAACGATCAACTTAACTAGGAGAGCTCGGCAATGACATTACGATTCCCTAAAACAACGGGATCTAGAGGGGCGAGATAGTTTCATGTGATGGTGCAGACTCATTTATAGGAGAGTGCACGTCCTCGGATCTAGTTCCCCGAGGTTTCATGTTAAAATCCGCTTGATCCTGGTGGGGTGTCGACTAGAGTAGCTCGGCGGTGGCACTGACCATAGTTTCTTTGATGGCATCGTCCGCGATATGCATTAAATACGAGTATCAACTTGGGTCATGAATACATCCCTCATTGTATGACATGGCTAACCTATGCTCGATCTGTGCGGTCTATTCATGGTGAAAAAATCGTCATTCTTTTAACGACCAAGGAGTGGGAAGGCTGTCCCTAATTACTCCCAGAATCGAACTTCTTGTGGTTTTGTTTCATATCACCGTGTGACCTAGAGGCGGGCTGACCACCATGTCGGATACACCTGTTGGGTTCCTCTTGGCCGCCACCCCATCAGGGATGTTGGTGAACAAGCAAAGCCGATCCTAAGATTTTGGCGGTTCGGGCGGAACTAAAATGTCAAAGTAGTACTCAATATATGTATACACAAAAATTAGCAATAAACACTTAAATGCATAAAAAAATCATATCGATGTAGTTTCAAAATTTGATTTTATATTTGATACGAAGTACTCCCTCCGTTATTGAATACAGGACCACCACTTATCTATGATTTCCGAACCAAGAAAGAAATCAAATTGATAATGACAGCAAAAAACGTATTACTCCCTCCGTCCGGGATTACTGGGCTTGTACTGTCTTGCATCGCGACCAAGGCATGCAGCTACTGGTTGTACATAAGCCAATCAGAGCGAGAGTTCCAATTTTTTTAATTAAAGCCTAATCAAAGTTGCCAGGCAAACCGTGCGCATGCTAGCATGCATTGGGCAGTTAAAAGAAAGAGAGAGAAAAGTGGGGCCGCGGGTAGGATTAAGCAATAATTAGGCTACAAGTTTTTAGGAGAATTAATTCTTAGAGGCCTTGTGGGGGGCTAATTGCTGGACAAATATTTTTTGAATAGGAGCCCAATAATCCCGGACGGAGGGAGTAGTATTCATAACTCCTTGATTTCCGGTGTCTTAAGTGCTTTTTCATGCGGAGGCCTATTTCTCACCTCTGCATGCACCAACTCGATGTGGAGTAGCAGGGATATATAGCATGCAATTGATTAGCTGTACCCAATTCCTCTATTGGATGCATGTAAGCGATTAAAGTCCGTATGGAAACACTTCGAAACCCTAGCGCCCGGGTCGCTCCCGCTAGTGACCCGAAGCTCCTCTGCGCCACCGCCCAAGTCTCCCGCTCGTCGGCGGGGAACATTTCTGGGCGCGGGTTTGACCTCCGACAACCGTGGTTGGGACGGGAAGGTGGTGGTGCGGCTCCGTCTAGTCGACGACAACGACATGGGAGGTGACAGCAGGATCCGGCGACGGGGCAGGCAGACCCATCGGGCCCGATTTGGGTCAAACGGGCCCTAGCCAGAAGCAACATAGGCTTTAACTGAGGGATGTTGCCCCCCCCGTTGGTCAGCGGTGCTTTTCTCTTGAGGACATCGTCGAGGTGATCCTTCCCGTGCATCGCATCCGGGTGAAAACCTTTGTCCCTTTGGACTCGGCAGCGGCGACACTTTTCGTCGCTACCCTTCCGGGGCGCTGCCGTGGAGCTCATGTGCACTAGGTCTCTCTTTGGCCGCAAGTGTACGTCTCCGTTTGGCGGCACCACCACCATTGAGTGAAGAAGTAGGGAAACATGTATGAGCGGCGACAAACGTCCAGAGGCAAGCAACGACGGAGGACAAGAGAGTTGGGAGGTTGCGACGATGGGACTTGCATGTCGTGGCGCCTCAGCAGAAGAGAGCGGCCACATCCGTTCGAGGATTTCGCAGAGAAGGTCTAGATTGGCCGCCGTCTCTTTGGCGATCGGTCTATGCATGTGTGATGGGTGATGGAAGCAGGCACGTTGGACTTGACGTATTTTGGGAAGCAAGACTATGTACTTTTTATTTTTGAAAGTAGCAAGACTGCGTATTTAAAATCTACTTTGGATTCAAACTTGAAGAAATCAACAAGATGCCTATGGAAATTTTGGTCGATCGATAGCCAATGGATGGCGAGAAGCGCTTCCCCGCGGATCGCCCCACCCGAAAACACAATCTGGACCGTCCGATGGATCCAATGCACGCTGTCCTCCTCCACGTCTCCAGCCAATGAGATGCCTCGACGCCTCGATACCCAAATCCGGCAGCACGCACAGCTCGACACCTCGATACCCAAATCACAAAATCTCCTCCCACTTCCATCGCTCGCTACCCAAATCCCAACCTCGCCGCCGCCGCCCCTGCTTCTCGCCGGCCACCGCAGCTAGGACCGTAGCCTCCCTCTCTCTCTCTCTCTCTCTCTCTCTCTCTCCTGGATGCCGACGCCGCCCCACAGACGATCGGCCGCTTCCTCACCGGCCGGGAAACCGTAGCGCCTGCCTGGAGGAGGAAGGACGGCTCGCCCCCTTCTGCTGTGGCGCCCGGCCGCCGACCCCACCACCTTCTCCGGCTCGCCTCCCGCCGGTACCAGCGGTGGCCGTAGCATCTGGCCGTCCACGCCATGGAAGAGATTCTGCGCGCAGCCACAACGGAGGAGGGATCCGACCCAGGCAGGAAGAGCCGGTGGCCGGTAGATCCGCCACCATCCTCCCCCTCCTCGAGTCTCGGCCGTCTCTTCCGACCTGCACGCGGCCGGTGAGACATCTCCCATCCCCTAGATCGAACCCATCTGCAGGACGACTCCTTTAACTGTGATAGGTTTTCAATTGCCAATAATGCCTGCTGATTTAATCTTGTACAACGCAAATGAAAAAGAATGACGGTTGTTTCAGCTAGTATACATGCTACGTGCACAGACTAACAGCTAGCTTAATTACCTTGGCTGATTCTTCTCAAGATTAATCGATTCACCACAATACAACTAGCTTCGAATAGCACTCTGTGTCATCCAAAGGGGCTGATCAAATAACATTCTTCGTTAATTAATTACATCTGCGTGTATGGTTGAGAGAACTAGATTGTGATCTCCAACAGATTTTTTTTATGTTTCGTTAACAATTCTGTACATTTTTTGTTGGCTTTATCTTTGTCAACCTCCTCTAGCATCTTCACTTGCATTTCTCTTGTTTTAGTTCGTTCATTCCCTTTGTCTACTTGGAGACACAGACCAAGGAGGCAGAGATGATGGGTGTCCACAGCATGGACCAGCGGCGCTGGTTCGAGGCAGAGATGATGGGCGAGTAGGGCAACGTTGTCTTGCTCGTTCCGTCGTGGTTAGAACATAACGACACTCTCACTCGCTGTGCATGTATTGAGATACAGAAATATGCTTGGTCATTGTTAGCGATACAGTAGTTATCTCGCCAAAAATTTGTTGTGCTATTCTTACTGGGGCTTTTGTATTTATTCAGCAGTTTCTGATGATGACATGGATAGAACTTTCCTGTGTAACTACATAAGTCCTGTCCCGTTTGTCTCTGCTACATATGAACGTCATGCTAATTTGGAAAACATTTCGCCGACAATGGGCTGATGGTGCCTTTACTATCTTGCCATTAAGAGTTAAATCTTACCCTATTCCGCTGCTTGTCTATTGACTGAATTTCGGTACCATGGCTTTCATATTAACCTTGTGTACGTGATGTGAAGCGGGTGGTCACGGCGACCAGCGGAAGAGAGCACCTTCTTCCTCCATGCCCCTTCTAGATATCTCCGTTGCCTCTTTTTTTTGGAAGTTTATCAGTTCCTAGTGCTGGATAGGACCGCATCCATCTGTATCCTCTGCTATTTGAGTTATTCCTTGACCCTAGGAAATCTGAAAAGAATTTCTTCTCGATCAGAATGAGTGGTATTGAGTTCCTTTTTGTTTGTTTCTTAGTGCGTGGTAAATTTACTGATGGATTATAAGTATGATCAGGTTGATGAGAAAGGGGCAAATCTAAGTGCTAGTGCCCTTATGTAACTGGTATAATGCTGAGTTGGTCTATGGTGTTGCATTGCTTATGTCATGTTCTACAGCGTAAACAACTTCGGTATCTATTTTTTAGCTCCATCAGTACCATTAGAAAAGTTTAGTCACAGACTGGTGGTTGTTTACCACTTCAAGTCATGAAAAATGAAGGAGCATGGGTGGTCTTTTTTTATAAAGTAATTATTATCGCAAGTTAAATGCACGGCTATTTGCTGCTATGAGTATCCTGATGTTGATTTTCTTTTCTTACTAGATCAGGCTGGCAAGGACAGGATTCTATGGCGTGGAACCGCAGCCCCGCCACAAACCCATGGTCAGGTTTTCGGTTTCACAACGGAGTAGGAGTAAAGGTTCCATCTTTGTTGCTCCATGGCGGCGGCAGAGCGGCGAAGGGCGGTGGAGATGCGGACCATGTAGAGCTGGATAACAAGCCTTAGAGCTAGTACCTTGACCCAACGCCTGCATATCCAGGGCCTGCACCGTTGGCAACTGTGGTCGGGCATCTCGGATGGCAACCCTGCCCCGGACTAGCTGACGACCCAAGGTTGCTGCTCTCTGTCTTCACCAAGCATTGGGAGGTATAAATCCCTCATTTCAAGTGTTTTTTACTGGTTGGTTGAAGTGTTGTTTTGTCAAAGCACATAGTGGATCATCCCTTGATGTAGTACTACAGAAGGCACATACATTCATTCACCCTATTTTTTTTGGAGTAGTTGATGCAACCTGGACGTACATCTTGTTGATTAACTATGCTTAAGTGGTAGTAGTACAACAACCAATTTCACTGTCTTTTAGCTAGATGATGGTCCTCTTGTACTATGCTCCGTCTAAAGCTTGTACATGGCTGCAGCTTTGATTTAGGCATGTAAAAAAGCTCATAGCTTTGAACTCAATCCGGTACAAATCCCTCATTTCCAGTGCTTTTTATGTGAAAAAACACCTATAGATCATCATCATGATGGATTGCTACAGCAGCCTCAAACATTTGATTCACCATGATTTTTTTTTTGGAGTAGTTGATGCAACATGGACGTCGTCTAGCTTATTTACCATGTTTAGGTATTAGAAAAGCTCATTTCACTGCCTACTAGCTGCTAGTACTTGACTGTGTTAGTTGTGTCAGCCATCTTTGTGTGAAACGGAATGACTGTTGTAGTGTATAAAGCTTGAACTTGACCATGCTTTTTGGGTAGTGGCATATAAATGATGTACTTGACTTTTTTTCTATGGTTTCTAGGAACAATTGCACCTTGATCACTTTGTTTTTATGTGTTCCAAGTCTTGTGTTGTCAAAACATCTAATGGATAAAATAGTAATGGAGTAGTATTACAACACCAAAAACATTGATTCACCGTGTTTTGTTTGGAATACTTGATGCAACCTTGGCGCCTCCTTGTTGATTCTCCTTCTTTAAACAGTACTAGTACATCACCTGATTCCATGATTGTATTTCATAGCTCTATTATGAGTATCAGCCTCTAAAAATCAGTAAATAATTAATCCGAAAGTTGTCCATTTGCTTGAAAAGTTATAAGTATGTTACGTTAAAATTGAAATTTCACTTTCTTATCTTTTGTTATTGTCCCAAAGTTGTATTTATCTACAAGGACTAATTAGCATTAATTTGTATTTCTCGCTTTGCTATCAGTACAAAGTTGAGCACAACTATGACATTTCCGATGGACTGCAGTTATATTTAATTCTATCACTTGCGCCGTATGAAAATAGAAGCAAGACAAGTCTAGCTAAACTTTTTATGCTGCCATTGTAGGAAACTTGTAGTTTAGAAGATTTCCTGGCGTCCGGGTCGGTGGCGGGTGGCGATCACCGTGGCGGCAATGTGCCCAAGCCTCCCAGCCACATGGACCAAGAGCTGAGAGGCACCCCCCGCCCTGGTCTATCTGATGCCAGCTACATCTCCTGCCTTCTTGTCTGTCTTTATGGAGCTGGTTCTGCCATTAGGAGGTATAAATCCTTCATTGCATGTGTTTTTTATATGTGTTTGAAGTGTTTTATGTATGAAGCACCTGATATAGTACTACATCGACGATAATGCAATCTCTCTTCAGTTTTGTAGAAAATAAAAATATGCTATCTTGACCAATCCGTGGTAGATATATTGAGCGGGAGACAATGCGTAGCTCGTCGGCCGTGGCGATCGCAACGGCTATCTGGCCGTCGTTGACAACAAACATTGATTCACCGTGTTTTGTTTGGAGTACTTGATGCAACCTTGGCGCCTCCTTGTTGATTCTCCTTCTTTAAACAGTACTAGTACATCACCTGATTCCATGATTGTATTTCATAGCTCTATTATGAGTATCAGCCTCCAAAAATCAGTAAATAATTAATCCGAAAGTTGTCCATTTGCTTGAAAAGTTATAAGTATGTTACGTTAAAATTGAAATTTCACTTTCTTATCTTTTGTTATTGTCCCAAAGTTGTATTTATCTACAAGGACTAATTAGCATTAATTTGTATTTCTCGCTTTGCTATCAGTACAAAGTTGAGCACAACTATGACATTTCCGATGGACTGCAGTTATATTTAATTCTATCACTTGCGCCGTATGAAAATAGAAGCAAGACAAGTCTAGCTAAACTTTTTATGCTGCCATTGTAGGAAACTTGTAGTTTAGAAGATTTCCTGGCGTCCGGGTCGGTGGCGGGTGGCGATCACCGTGGCGGCAATGTGCCCAAGCCTCCCAGCCACATGGACCAAGAGCTGAGAGGCACCCCCCGCCCTGGTCTATCTGATGCCAGCTACATCTCCTGCCTTCTTGTCTGTCTTTATGGAGCTGGTTCTGCCATTAGGAGGTATAAATCCTTCATTGCATGTGTTTTTTATATGTGTTTGAAGTGTTTTATGTATGAAGCACCTGATATAGTACTACATCGACGATAATGCAATCTCTCTTCAGTTTTGTAGAAAATAAAAATATGCTATCTTGACCAATCCGTGGTAGATATATTGAGCGGGAGACAATGCGTAGCTCGTCGGCCGTGGCGATCGCAACGGCTATCTGGCGGTCGTTGACAACAGGCGGCGACCAGCCACATCACATGCCCTCCTGAGGATGTTGCTGCTGTTGCCCCTAGCCGACGACCCAAGGTTGTTGCTCCCTGTTTTGATCCCTCATTTCAAGTGTTTTTTACTGTTTGGTCCAAGTGTTTTGTTGGCAAAGCACATAGTGGATTATACCTTGATGTAGCACTACAGAAGACACATACATTCATTCACCCTATTTTTGTTTGGATTAGTTGATGCAACCTGGGCGTGCATCTTGTTGATTCACCATGTTTTAGTGGTTTAGTATAACAACTGATTTCACTGTCTTCTAGCTACTCAAAAATTACTTGACTTCCATTTTTCCAAATATGGATGTATGTATAAACTAAAATATGTCTACATACATCCATGTTTAGACAAATGGAAGTCAAGTACCGTTGAACGGAGTGAGTAGATGATGGTCCTCTTGTACTATATATGCTCTGTCTAAAGCTTGTACATGGCCGCAGCTTTGATTTAGGCATGTAAAAAAGCTCATAGCTTTGAATTCAATCCGGTACACATCCCTTATTTCCGGTGTTTTTTATGTGTTTCAATTGTTTTCTTGAAAAGACGCCTAATAGATCATCATCATGATGGATTGCTACAGCAGCCTCACACATTTGATTCACCATGCTTTTTTTTTTGGAGTAGCTGATGCAACCTGGATGTCGTCTTGTTTATTCACCATGTTTAAGTATTAAAAAAACTCATTTCACTGCCTACTACTCCCTCCGTTAAAAAATACATGACTTCCATTTGTTCAAATATGAATGTATGTGGACATGTTTAAGTGTGTACATACATCCATATCTAGCCAAATGGTAGTCACCTATTATTGAACGTAGGGAGTAGCTGCTAGTACTTGACTGTTGTAATAGTTTCAGCCATCTTTGTGTGAACTGGAATGACTGTTATATTGTATATATAAATCTTGAACTTGACTTTGCTTTTTGGCCAGTGGCGTACAAATGCTGTACTTGATTTTGTTTCTCCGTGTTTTGTTTCGAGTTCTTGATGCAAACTTGGCGCCCCTTTGTTGATTCTCCATCTTTAAGCAGTAGTAGTACATAACCTGATTCCATGTTTTTATTTCATAGCTCTGTTGTGAGTATCAGTCTCGAAAAACCAGTAAATAATTAATCCGAAAGTTGTCTATTTGCTTGAAAAATTATAAGTATGTTAAGTTAAAATTGAGATTTCATTTGCTTATCTTTTCTTCTTTCCCCAAAGTTGTATATTTATCAATGTGGACTAATTAGCATGAATTTGTATTTCTCGTTTTGCTATCAGTACAAAGTTGCGCAGAACTATGACATTTCCGATGGATTGCAGTTATATTTAATTCTCTCGGTTGCACCGTATGAAAATAAAACTTTTTATGTTGCCCTTGCAGGAACCTTGCAGTTTTGACGATTTCCTGGTGTCCGCGTCGCTGGCGGGTGGCGACCACTGCGTCAGTCCATTCTCCTCCACTCATCCTGGCTGACTCCACCGACCCCTGACGCCGCTGACCATCGCCCCGCCCCAACACCACCTCCTTCTCCTCCGCCTGTTCCATGGAGTGGAACCGTTGATTCACTGCCCTACCAGAAACCCTAGCCGTGCTGGATCCCGGCCGCCTCGGACTGCTGCAGCGTGTCTTCTCCATGAAGCCGGCCGCCTCTGTTCGTCTGGTGCTCACGCCGCCGGTCTGACCCCTGGGGTCAGATTAGGGATGAATTCCGCCGGGCTCTACAACGAGCTACAGGTACGTCGGGGAAGGGTTGTGCATGGACTTTGAGTTTCTCTGCTTTTCGTTCCATCGAGCCAAAGGTTCAACTTTTCCCCATTTTTTCTCAACATTCAGAGTTGTCCATCTACATGCCCATGCCGACGGGTCTGTTCATCGATTGGAGCAGCCGAGGGATTGAGAGTAAGATGTCTGCCACTCCTAATCTAAATGACGTACATGTGATTCCTAAAAGGATAGTGCACTGCTGCTTGACTGGTGCGTGAGTTGGGCAGCTTGTGTGTGATTGATGATAATGCGATCTCTCTTCAGTTTTGTAGAAAATAAAAATATGCTATATTGAGCAATCCGTGGGAGAGACATTGAGCGGGAGGTGATGCACAACTTGTCGTCCGTGGCGATCGCAGCGGCTCTTTGGCCGGTGTCAACATCGGGCGGCAACCAGCCATGTCAGTGCCCTCCCAAGGCTGTTGTTGCTGCTGCCTGTCTTTATCGATGTGGTTCTGCTACAGTGAGTGAGTATAGATCCTTCAGTTCTATATGAATTTTAAGTGTTGATTTGTGTGTGATCTGCTAAGTTGTTATTCCCTTGATAACCTAGTAGGTCAATGAAGAAACTCAGAGCACACACATTCATAGCTCATGTTAGCGAGGTGCTCCTCAGATATTAAGGATTCAGAATGTTGCTTAGTAAATCTGCCGCTTTTCTGGCTTAACTGCATGTTCTTGTTGAAAGCAAACATGTGTAGTATTAATGCATAGCGTTCTGTGTTCAAATTTACCGTTCCTGTGTGTCAATAATATCTGAATGTAATTATAGCATCCACTTTCAATACCATATGAGATTGATTACTCATGTACAATGAATTCTGCAGTGTTCATATTAGGGATGCAGAATGCATCACCTGAGTAATAAATGTAGTGCCTTTCCAGCTTAATTGTCTCTTTTTGCTGAAAACAAGCAAAAAATAAATGGAACAACTCTCGTGTTTAATTTTACCTTTCTTGTATGATGATAGTTTCACTTTCAGTTTTAGTTTAGTTATTTGATTGTGTTAGTAATTTGCCATAAAAGTCTTCTTTTTTTACTTAAATCCTGAAGTAGTTTATCGCTCAGGTCACTTTCTTCGAGTCTGTCGCCAGCGTCGACGACCAGTGCATCGCCACGCCTCACGAGCCATCCTGACCGAGCCATTGGGAGGTATAAATCCCACATTGCAACTGTGTTTTGTGTATTTCAAGTGTTGTTTCGGCATAGCACCTACTGGATCATATAATAGACAATTTGTTGTTGCTGATATTAAATCCCGTGTGTTCGTATATGGAGAGAGATGAAGGTTCATATGACGGGCATAATTAGTGAATTCCCTAGGGTCAACCTATTAGCTTAACATTTTGGAAAGGAAACTAAAACTATTCGCTGGAGTGTTGCACAGTTAGCTACATTCGAATGCATTGCCCGTGCATGTCCTCATGTGTTTGTTGTTGGTAGAAAAAGAAGACAAATCATGCGAACGTGATGTACTAGTACCAAGCTTCTAACTGCAATTAGTAATCTGCTGTCTTGGCTTGCTACTGCTTTCTTTCCATGGGTGTTTTTGGTCAATTGGTCTCTGGTAATTTGAGCACATCCGATGCTTCAGATCTTCCCTGTCTACTGCCTTCTTCGTGCCACTGAAGGTCTCTCTCGTATCCTCCCTATTTTCCTTCGACTGCGCTGGGTATGATTGCATAGACTAACACATATGAACAAATCAGGCTTAATGCACCGAAAAATTACAGTTCTACCGTTTCTAGTCAAGATTTGAGCATGGCTAATTTGGGGGCAAATGTTCTATCTTTATTGAATCCCACATACTAGCTGCACTTCTATTTTCCTCTCATGTTCTAGATCGTCCGAAAACACTTAAAACGTTCAAGATATTTAACTGGCAGGATGATTTACTTGTTTCTTTATGCTTACGAAATAGTAATTATTATTGGTGTCTGTCCTGAACCTGAACTCTCTCTATCTATGCATCTTTTTTTTTCAGGAGAGATTGCCGTCCAGAGCATGGAGTTGCTTCTCCAGTGGGCGAATGGAGCAGCACCGTTGGTTCGAGACCCTGGAGTTTCTGGCCTGGAGTGGGAGAACGTCTTCCCTGTCCTCAGGAGCGTCCCCGGAGACTGCCACCGATCTCTAGCTCCGGCGGCAAGGTCGTAAACTGGCGGTGATCTCGCTTGCTGGCTGGTGGTGCCTCGTCGCGCAACCCTGGCGCACCGAGATTAGCATGGGCTAAAATCTGTCTAAGGTGAGCTCTTCTCCTCTTTACTGAGCTATATGACCATCGTGCCATGAACGTGTTCTAGGTTGCATAGCTAGGGTTAGGGCTTGGTCCTTATGCGTGTATGGCTCTACATTATGTGAACTATTTAATCTGCTTGTCCTTGCACCGTGAAGATCATAAATTTAGCTGTTTAGAGGGTTCATGTCTATTAAGTCTGCATTTTTACAATGTAACATGCTGCTAGTTATTGGAAAAATGTATTTCATGTTAAGGATTATCAATTCATGATTTTTTTTCTATCATTAAGCATGATCTAGTGCTATACATGAACTTCTTGTTGTGATGTCTCGGTAGGTCCATATTTTGTTCCATTTGACGCTAAGCTAATCAAAATTGACCTCACTTTTTCTCTGTTTTCTAGAACAGGGAATTTTCTTTTTTTTGGTGAGCAAGTTTAGGTGCAAACGTAGCTCTTTGCATGACTGACTAGTTCAAGTTTGATGGATAATATTTTTCATTGTTTTGGATGGATTAACTTTCGTGATTGATTATATTATCCCGGTAGTTTGGTAGACGCCCTTGGAAATCTGCCAAATTTCCTGAAAGTCAGTTGGCACGTTGACACTCTATAAATCGATGATATCAGGATGCATATTCACTAGACAGATTAACTTGTACGTGTTGTCGATGGTCATCAAGCTTCTTTTTGTCTGATTATCTGCTCGTCTGTTTCTTGTGGAATGTTGATGGTATCTCTATCTATGAAAATTGACCTAGCCTAAATCTTGATTGTTTTTTTGACTGAAAAGGTCATTGTTTGCCAGCCTGATATGAACTTGTACTATTTGGTTTATGTTAACTGGTTTTTGGTTTTCCTTTTTCCAAATATCAGTGATAGCATATTATGGATTGTTTATCTTCGACTACCTCCTCGGCCGCTGTCTTTGATTACCTCCTTGGCTCCTGCCGCCATGCGGCGGCAGCGAGTTCACAAGCCAGGGTGGTGATAATGTTCGGCCTCAACTACACCCTCTTCCGTTGAGCATGTCGGGTTCCCTTCGTGCGGTTTAGCTCCTATTCAAGTTTAGCTTCTATTTTAGTTTAGGGGCTTAAGAATTAGCTGACAAGGGCAGAATGTTGCTATTATTTTTCTCCAAGTAAAATTGTATCTTCAGGCAATTTCCGGTTTTCTTATACTTAATTTGGTTCATGTGATGCTGATGATGTTGCTATCTAGTCTTTAGAATTCTGTTACTTAGAATTTGATCTCTTTCTTGGTAATTAGAGTCCATGGTTAGTAGTTAACGTAACCGGTATATTTAGTTAATGGTCTCCTCTTATTTTTACCAATCTTAATGCTTACTATGTGGTTTGTTTTATTTTGAGCAGATCCTGTTGAGATGAACTAGTCTGTATCTTTGTTGTTGTGCTGATTCTGGTTATAGAATAGATAAGAACAGAGTGTGCTACACTTGATTTGCTTATGTATAATGCCTTGGTGTTTATCTATCTTTAACTGCCTGATCTACTTGTGCAGGGAGGAGTGTCATTGCATGTTCCAGCTGCGGTGGTGCTGGCCGCGGCCTCCTCTGCCTCGCGTGTTACCGGTGCTATCTCTGCTTGGGCTACAATTCTCTCAGGTTATTCATCGGGTTCCCTTTCGATCAAGATGTGTTAGGTCCGGTCCGGTTCGGACCTGATACTGGACCTCCAAACCTATGAAACAACTAGCAGGTTTAGGTTTGCCCCGCACCTCCCGTTTCAGGTTCACGGGTAATCCTAGGTTCAGCCCTTTCTCGGGAAAGCAAACACTAATAGCACCTCCCAAGCCTGGTGTGCACCTGCCACAGCGTCATCTTCACCGTGGTCTCGCGGCCGGCGCATACGGCATAGGACGGGCGCGCTGCGTGCACCACACTGATGCCCACGTCGTGTTAGTCCTTGAACCCGTACAGGCTTACGTTGGAAATATTAGCCATGGTCACAACGTGTTCGACGTAGGGATGGTGTCTTGCCGGAGATCTTGGCGAGCAGAGCCACTAAACATTTGGACGTTGGCAAGCCGGACAGGGAAGCCGGAGCAGCGCGAGGAGGGAGACTAGGCGTCGGCGTGGGCTAGCATGCGCCGCGAGCTCTAGCCGGAGCAGCGGGCGGGACTCCTCCGCAAACTAATGCAACGTCGAAGATGTGCCTGGTTTTGGGGTTGGGGCCGCTAGAGATGACGCACATGTAGTCCTCTGACATGGCCATTCCCGCGGAGGCAACGCCACCTGTGAGCACACCTCCGGCCTCGCCAGCGACAGGACCGCCAGCTGCACGTCTCTGTTCTTGACGCTGAAATATATAGGAGAGGACACCAGATCCACCGCCCTGCAGGGACATGGATTCTGAGTCGCGATAGGAGCACCACCTGCTGCCACCGACAGTGTTCCATTATTGTGCTCCCGCAGCATGTCAAAGAGGCCGACGCTGGCCGGCTCCGGAGCATCGATTTCCATATGACCTCAGTTAAGGCTTCTCTCCTATGGGAGCGTACGTCCGCAACGCAGCGGCGTCCTGCGAGGTGCCTTGTCCTGCGGCAGCGCAGCGGCGGCCGTCCTTCACTTCGTATGCGCTCTGCACTTAGGTGCGGATCAGACCCTAGGTTCTGGAGGTTAGACCTAATCTTCTGTGGGTCGGCTCGTTACCCTTTTGGTAACAAAAACCAGGTCCGGTCCAGAGGGTAACTGGGTCAAACCGGACCGGTCGCATCTATACCTTTCGATCTTTGGCCTTCCTATGGTACCATGGCCATCGTTTGGTTGCTTGTTGTTTTGGGCATCGAATTGATGCCTTGTGAGCCGTTGAAAATTTTAAGAGTTTGTGGTGCCTTTTATAGTATTGAATTGTGCTGTTGATTGTGTAGTTGATCTGATTATTTGTCATTTTACTCTGTTTTGGAATGATGGTTATTTCAATCCTTCTTGTGTATGTGTTGGGCAACCATGACTTGTTAATCTTACAGTTAATCCACTAGTATCTACATGAGCCTGGTGCATGCCTAATAGCTTAGCTACCTGATTGCTTTGTTGTGATTCAACACAATGCTGCCTAGGATGGATTATGTTGCATCATTGATGCACATCTTGTTGTTTATCGGAAGATGGATTTCTGTCTCTAAACTGTTGCCAAATTGCCACTTGACTTGGAAAATGCATCTAGCTTCATCGATTATTTCTTTTCATAAGAATTTAGAAATCGGACCAGTTGTTGATTCCTCTTTACTTTGTGTAGTACTGGACCAGTCGCTTTGATGGAAAGATATTTTGTTGGCAACTTGCCACTTCTAGTATTGTTTAGGTTGTGTAAGATTGAATGGCCCCTGTCTTGAGGATAAAGAGGCGCCAGCACTATATTTTGTATCATTGTTGGTTGATTCTAATCATGTAGTGAAGTTCTCTGACTGACCTCGTTTCTTATGTTTGAAGAAGTTGAGTTGTGTAACTTGCAGACTAGTGTTTTTGTGTATGTTTTGCTATACTCGTCCACTTGTGATTGTATTTTACTGCCATTATCAAGTAAAGATTGCAGACTGCTGTTTTATAAGGTTGCTTCTGCATATGCTGTTGGGGATCAGGTCCGCCTAGTCCACCGGTGTTGTTTATTTTTCTCCTAGTGGATTTTGGATAATCGCCACTTTTTAACGTTGTTTTGTGCTCGTGCGGATTCTTGGTTGTTTTCTCTGTTGAGTAATTGGCCACAGAGGTGAACCTTTCTCTTTTCTATTGTTGTGCAGAAGACTTGTTCAGTCAGCTGTAGCCGGAAGGGACCGTGGAGCAGCTTACGGAGCAGCAGATGTTGTGGAGGTGGTGCGTGGCTAGGAGGGAGCCATGGCTGATGGAATTCGTTGTCTATTTTCGTCAAGTGATGTTATAGTAGGCTAGGTAGTACCTCTATAGATTGATCGAGCTCAAGGATGAGTGGTCTGGCCTGGAGCATCTATGTATGTAATGTAGACTGACCAAAGAGAGTGTTTCTCATGTTGATGTCATGACAAAAACCATGGAGAAGCCACCAAAAGCCTGCTGATGTGATTTAATGTTTCCGTCCTAGTTTTGGGAAGACCAATATACCGGTTTTATTGTTTTGCATCATAACAATTTGAGATAAATGGCTGAATTGATGTTCATCGAATGACCTTGTAATGTGTTTGATGTGTTTCCGGATTGAGCTAGAGTTAGGAAATTGGGACCTGGGAGCATTACTTGTGTCTTTCACCTGGTCATCCATGGATGCTGCTGAAGTCTCTGTACTAATTGTAGAAACAAGTGCACATGGTACTAAGATCTGGTGTTGATATAAATTAGTACTACTGTTATTGCTCTAGCAAGGACCAACGGCTTCAACTTTGATTATCCGCCATGCAGAATAATAGTTGAGAATAAGAAATCACTTGTGGTAATTTGGCCTCTTGATCACAAAATGTGTAGGGACAAAATCTCCCGTTAGGCACCTCTAAAAAAATCGCTAACAAATGTTTTATTGAGCAATCCGTGGGAGAAAAGTTACTTGCAGAGGTATACTAACCAACTTTTTTTATTTGTTTTTAGGGTCATACTAACAAATTATTATCTATCCGGGATTACTCAGATTGATTGACTAATTTAATGGGGGACGTTTCGTTTCACCTCCCATCCGAGGCACAATCATTTTCCAAAAAAGAAAACTCATCGCATCTTCTCCCACCTACCCAAACAAAAAAAACATGCAAACAGGTGTCTCCAATCACGGGCATGCAAATTAAATGGGGGCCTTAGCATCCGCGCCAGTAACAACAAACAAAGGAGAACCGGAACCAGATTGTAGCGCCATTTTCTTCCCTCCCTTTTTTCTTCTCAAAATTCAAACCCTTTTTTTCCTCCAACAACCTGACCTCTATAAATCCAAGCCACGGTCACAAGAGCCGCGTGCGGTATCGCGTGACTTGTGACTTTGGATCTTTGGGCTTGGCGAGGCGCGAGGAGAGTCGAGTCCGTCGTTGACCTGATCTTCGGCCGGCCACGCGGTCTTCTCTAGGTTAGCGTATGGTTGGCGAGGCGCGGAGCGTGTCGAGTCAAGCAGAGTGGAGTCAGTCGTCGATCCCATCTCCGGCCGGCCGCGCACGCGGTCTTCTCTGCGTCAATAGGTTAGCGGTTCATATGTTTATTTTATTTTCAGTCATATGGTTGGACCCATGGATGATTTTCCTTTGGCTTCTTGAACTATATAGTGCTCTTAATTTTCCCCGTCATGCATCCTCTTTTAGCTAGATTCTTTTGGTGACGAGCGAACTAATCAAGCGTTGAGAGAAATCACAACAAAAGTATGTACTCTAAGAAAAAGGTAGAGATATAGCCTGGTACGCGAGGCTTTTTTTGTGTGTGACGGGGACGTGAGGCATCTCCGGTAGATCCTGGCATGCCTATATATACTTGCTTCATTGCTTGCTTTCGTGGTGCTTGCAGGCTTTGAGCTGCACGTCGTCTCGCAGGCACACACTACACCTCTCACATTCCCCGTCATGCCGAAGATCCAATCTGAGTCGGGTTTCCATCGCTTCCAACCGGGGCCCGCAGGTTCAAATCTGCGAGCTTGCTGCTCCTTGGCGCTCTGCGCGTCGCAGCGGCGACGCCGCAAAGCGCGCGCACGGAGATGGCACCCGGCAAAAGCTCCGTGCATCGCTTCCTCGACCGCGCCCAGGTTGAACGCCCTGCGCAACGACCTCAGCGAAAAATCCGTGTGCAGTATATAGCGCGTGGAGCTCTGCATGGGCTCGGAGAGGGGAATCTCGGCGATACCTTGTTGGATCGGCGACGGGGCTCGCCGGTGACGGCGCAGGTGGGCGAGGCAGGGGTGGGTGGCACGGGTGATCGAGACTTACAAAAAATATTAACACGGTAAAATGTTTATTCACATAGTAGCATCACAAACGTGGCTCACGGTAAAAAAAAAAGTCAAAGTCAAATGAGAAACAAGAAAAAGGGATGGCTGATAGAACTAGCAACGGAAAACGTGATGAACATATTGGAGGCCTCAGTATCATTGTGATTTTCAATAAGGTCTTGAAAGTCATCCCCAAGCACATCATCATCCTTGAACCGCTCAGTCTCTTGGCCATCATCATCCCCTCCACCTTCATCATTCACATTAAGTGCCTCATCATCAACTGTAAAGTGGAGTAGGAACATTTATTGACCAATTTTATACATCCTATCTTCAGGAATCATGTTCACATTTCTATCATGGATCCTAACCCTGACCACCTTGTAGAAACTCCTGAAGATGCAGTGCAAATCCACATTATCCAACACCCCTAGAGTTGAGCCTACTTGAGCAATCACTCTCCAGTTGAGCTTCTCATATGGGATTCCTTCCATCTTCACCCAAACTAAGTCCATCTCTTCAGCAGGTTCCACGGCAGTCCTCTAGATTTTGAAATAAACATTGATTCCCTTCTTCTTCAAGTTGATAGATGGATACTCCATCAAATCCTTGACCTTTTTTTGAGGAGGGAAACCTTACTATGAACCTCTTCTCTCAAAGTTGCCTAGATTGCCAGAACCTTACTATGAACCTTTTTCAGAGATGTCTCCCTCATTGATCACAATCACTGCTACATTGTCCAAGTTTATCCACTTAGCAGCCTCAGGACTCTCCATATCAATATGGAAGAAGCCCAACCCAGAGTTGCAGCTGCCCCAATATTTAGCCACGGGGAGTGGCTTGTAACATTCTGGGCAGGAGTCCATATGATGACCTGCAATCCCACAGATGAAACACAGTTTGGCTCTTGGGCAGAGGCCAACATAGTGCCCAGAGTCTCCATAGTTGTAACAAATCACATCCTTGAACTTGGGGTCAAGTACTGGGTCTTGATCCACACAACTGACTTGCCCTTGGACTCAACAATAGGAGCTTCTGCTGCCTGTTTCTGCCCATTGGCCCCTGGCTTCTGCGGTTCCTACTTCCCATTGTTGCTACTGGCCTTCTGCTACGAGTTCACCCCCCAGTGTTGCTACTCTGAACACCAGAGGTCAGCAACAACGAGGACCCGAACTGCAATGGATTCTAAGCAACTCCAACTGCACCTTGCATCATCTGATGTTGCTGAGGGAATTGCATCTGGTATGGCTGCCACTTCCCCATCGGCAAGTTGTTCCATATTCTTGGGATCATGGGGAACATACCTGGCCCAATCCCTTGCCTGAATTGTTGAAACCAGGCTACTGCACAGCGTCTTGCATCGGCATCACGGGCGGAGGTGATTGCTTCGGAGGCCGAACCTGGCCCTCCCGGGCTTCCCACCCTGACGAGCGCGGCCTTCTCCTTGGCGATCTCCGCCCCCACGCCCTCCTCCATTCATCGCAACCGCTTGCGCAAACGTTGGGCGTGAGCCTCTGCTCCACAAGTCGCTGGAGAAGCTTATTCTCTTAGGGGTCGGAAGGTGGGAGCCGCTCGCCGGAAAACGGTCCTCCGGCATGAAGGACTTGCTTTCGACGAGGTCGCGACGGATCCAGACGGGGTTGGAGTAAGAAGCCCTAGCTTTGCCCCCTTTGTTCCTTGGATGCGGAAAACCACGATTCTTCTTCAGCCCTCGGACATGCTTCTTCTCCCCGCCATGGATTTCAACAACTATCGAAGATCCAATCTGAGTCGGGTTTTCATCGCTTCCAACCGGGGCCCGCAGGTTCAAATTTGCGAGCTTGCTGCTCCTTGGCGCTCTGCGCTCCGCAGCGGTGACGCCGCAAAGCGCGTACACGGAGACGATACCCTATCCCGGCGAAAGCTCCAGGCATCGCTTCCACGATCGCAACGACCTCATCGAAAACTCCGTGTGCCATATATAGTGCGTGGAGCTGTGCATGGGCTCGGAGAGGGGAATCTCGGCGAGCCGTTGTTGGATCAGCGATGGGGCTCGTCAGCGACAGCGAGGGTGGTCGGGGCAGGGGTGGGTGGCATGGGTGATCGAGACTTACAAAAAATATTAACACGGTAAAATGTTTATTCACATAGTAGCATCACAAACGTGGCTCACGGTAAAAAAATGTCAAAGTCAAACGGGAAACAAGAAAAAAGGATGGCTGATAGAACTAGCAACAGAAAACTTGATGACGTCAGCTGAGTGAAAATTATATTAATTCTTAGTCAGTTGAGACCTTTTTAAAAACCCCTTCCGCCAAAGCTTTCTGCATTGTATGTCATAACTCGTACCCCTTCTGGGGGGGATCGGGTGCATGTTATAACTCGGGAGAGGGACCCGAACCCTTATACAATAGGACTCGGTATTGTTTAGACCAAACCGATATTACAACCAACAAGCAGCACAAACGTGGCTCACGGTAAAAGGATTGCCGATAGAACTAGCAACAAAAAACTTGATTTTTTTTCCCAACTGGGCTAGCCCCTTTCAATTACTTTCATAACAGAAATACCAGGTTCTTACACGAGGAATAACAGATAGAAAGGAACAGGAGCAGTCCAGCTAGAAAGGAGGGGTATCATCCAGGAAACCCGCTGCGAATGTTCGCCATCGAACATCCCTACGGGGCAAAAACCTGCTGATAGTACTCCCCTCCAACCTAACTAACAAAGTGTGCATAGTTCATCTCAACAACAAAATAGGCTACAAAACGTCACATCATCCAAAGTAAACAACAAGTCCCAGCCCTAACAGTTAAGCAACTTTAGCCCTCCAACAGTAGAACACCACCCGCCCTTCAGGTGCAACTGCATCTCCCGAGGATCTCCCAGTAGCAAAGCTCTTAGCCATCTTCTTCAATTGCGATGCCGATGCGCCTTCCATGATCGCCTCCTTGTCACCTTCTGGATAGAGACCTGCCCAGTGTAACAAAAACGAACATACCATAAAGACAACGGTAATAGGATCCCTTAACAAGTATTTATCAAATGTCACTTTGTTTCTCATCGTCCAAATCGACCAACAAACCGCTGAAATGACCGAATTATAGTAAGTCCCCCCCCTCCCCCCGGCCAAAAGGTATAGTAGCAAGCAAAGCATTGCCAAAGAGAGTTTGCGCAGGTTTGAGTCCCCAATACCGCACCCAACACCCCCAGACCGTTTTAGATGTAGTACAGGTAAAGAAAAGGTGGTTTCGAGTCTCAACATTTCCACAGAATGAACAGCTAGGATTACCAGGCCACTTCCTCTTCCTCATATTCTCCCTAGTAAGCACATCATCTTGCAACAGCTGCCAAAGGAAATTTTTGATCTTCAAAGGAATCTTAGTTTTCCACACCCAGCTATAATTAGAACAGAAAACTTGATGACGTCAGATGAGTGAAAATTATCTTAATTCTTAATCAGTTGAGACCTTTTTAAAAACCCCTTCTGCCAAAGCTTTCCGCATTGTATGTCACTACCAGTTAATTACCTACTTTCACTTCATCTAACGCCCATCTAAAAAGAAGAAAAAATAAATTATCTGACGCGCATACATCCTTGAACTTGGGGTCAACATAGTGCCCAGAGTCTCCATAGTTGTAATAAATCACATCCTTGAACTTGGGGTCAAGTACTGGGTCTTGATCCACACAACTGACTTGCCCTTGGACTCAACAATAGGAGCTTCTGCTGCCTGTTTCTGCCCATTGGCCCCTGGCTTCTGCGGTTTCTACTTCCCATTGTTGCTACTGGCCTTCTGCTGCGAGTTCACCCCCAGTGTTGCTACTCTGAACACCATAGGTCAGCAACAACGAGGACCCGAACTGCAATGGATTCTAAGCAGCTCCAACCGCACCTTGCATCATCTGATGTTGCTGAGGGAATTGCATCTGGTATGGCTGCCACTTCCCCATCGGCAAGTTGTTCCACATTCCTGGGATCATGGGGAACATACCTGGCCCAATCCCTTGCCTGAATTGCTAAAAACCAGGCTACTGCACAGCGTCCTGCATCGGCATCACGGGCGGAGGTGATTGCTTCGGAGGCCGAACCTGGCCCTCCCGGGCTTCCCACCCTGACGAGCGCGGCCTGCTCCTTGGCGATCTCCGCCCCCACGCCCTCCTCCATTCATCGAAACCGCTTGCGCAAACGTTGGGCGTGAGCCTCTGCTCCACAAGTCGCTGGAGAAGCTTATTCTCTTAGGGGTCGGAACCGCTCGCCGAAAAACGGTCCTCCGGCGTGAAGGACTTGCTTTCGACGAGGTCGCGGCAGATCCAGACGGGGTTGGAGTAAGAAGCCCTAGCTTTGCCCCCTTTGTTCCTTGGATGCGGAAAACCACAATTCTTCTTCCGCCCTCGGACATGCTTCTTCTCCCCGCCATGGATTTCGACAACTGTCGAAGATCCAATCTGAGTCGGGTTTTCATCGCTTCCAACCGGGGCCCGCAGGTTCAAATTTGCGAGCTTGCTGCTCCTTGGCGCTCTGCGCTCCGCAGCGGCGACGCCGCAAAGCGCGTGCACGGAGACGGCACCCTATCCCGGTGAAAGCTCCAGGCATCGCTTCCACGATCGCAACGACCTCAGCGAAAACTCCGTGTGCCATATATAGTGCGTGGAGCTGTGCATGGGCTCGGAGAGGGGAATCTCGGCGAGCCGTTGTTGGATCGGCGATGGGGCTCGTCGGCGACAACGAGGGTGGTCGGGGCAGGGGTGGGTGGCATGGGTGATCGAGACTTACAAAAAATATTAACACGGTAAAATGTTTATACAAAAAATATTCACATAGTAGCATCACAAACGTGGCTCACGGTAAAAAAATGTCAAAGTCAAACGGGAAACAAGAAAAAAGGATGGCTGATAGAACTAGCAATAGAAAACTTGATGACGTCAGCTGAGTGAAAATTATATTAATTCTTAGTCAGTTGAGACCTTTTTAAAAACCCCTTCTGCCCAAGCTTTCTGCATTGTATGTCACTACTAATTACCTACTTTCACTTCATCTAACGCCCATCAAAAAAGAAAAAAAAATCATCTGACGCTCATACATCCAGTTTTCACGATTGTTGTAATCTATCCCGAACTTGGAGCAGCAAGGAAGAGAAACTCTGCATTAATTGGAGATACTCATTTGATGTCGCCACGATTTTGAAGTTTTTATCACGGGCGAGGAAATCAAGGCACTTGGCTTTGAGTTTGTGGCAAGTATGCTCTTCTGCTAGCTCCAACATTGAGCATACCGTGTCGACCGTGATACCAGCCTCGCAAAGTGTACTCTCACAGATCTGCTTTAGCCTCTCTATGGCGTAAATATCGGCGGCGACGAGCAGATGCTGGTATTCTACCATGGTGGAGGCGTGATCCGCCTCGTCGTCGAAGGATGTCAAGGTACCACGGTACATGTAATCAAGCATATATCTGAAAGTAGATGCCTTCATGTCTTTGACGGTGATGGATGCCATCTTGCTCTCGGCCATCGGGCCGTAGAGCTCTGCTCTGAAGACAGGCGATCTGGCCGCGAGCACGAGGCGATGCGCACAGAAGGTCTCGCCATCGACGTTGAAGGAGACGTCGGTGAGGTCCTTTTTGTCCAGCATGTCGGCTAGATCCTGACCTAATTCCGGAGGCTCCTTGAGGGATGAAGCTGGAGGAGGCCAGTCCCGTATGATGATTACAGAGCACAGTGCCGCGAAGTAGCCGTCGACCACACAGTTCTCCTCGACGTCGTTCTTACTTGCGAACACAAAGTAACCTCCTCCTGTCCAGTCCTTGGAAGGCGGCTCGTCTTGTGCTCTCGCCGACGAAAGAGGTGACCCGGTCTTGTCCAGTAGAAGGATGGTGACGGGGACCTTATCTCTTCCCGGCTCTCGGTTTGTGCCAATGCTCACCAAGAGAGACAGGCTGATGTCGCTTCCGTAGTAGTTCTGGGTGCAGAATGCATTGCAATGGCATCCGCCGACGGAGGTGCTCGCCTGTTCGTTCCAGCCCTTCGGGACATCCGAGTATCTTACCCGAATCGTGAAGGTTGCAGCGTTTGGTGTCGGGACGATGTCGCACACCTTGTGTTGCTCGGCCATGATGTACGTTCTCGATCGCGGATCGATTGGTGAGAGGAGCAAACCTGTGTCTCGGCACAGGCTCGTCGAAACCACACGCCACGATAGCGATTAGAGGGTTGGAGGGGCTGTAAGATGCTTTTTATGCATCGGGCTGTCAAAGCTAAGGTCCGTGTCGGTCTCTGCCTCATGTAACGACCGGACTCCTGTTCTCTTTGACCAAACTCTTGCAAAATGTATCTCCGCAATAGAGTTTTCAAATGGGAGCCCGAGAGCATCTCTGACCGGAAATCCGACCCCCAAACCCATACAAAGCAGCTAACGTAGATCAATAACACATAAATTCGACCAACATATCACATAGAACACGGAGTAGTTCAGTTCATACGGATAGAATGTACAAACATAAATAGAAAAAACCCAAACTTCGGCAGCTCCTCACTTCTCCGGCCCCTTCTCTTTGCCATCACTGTCGGCGGGCTTGTAGTACTTGGAGAAGACGGCGTAAGGGTCGTCATCGTCGGAGTTGACGTCGACAACTTGCTTGCCAGAAAGCAGCCGCAGAGCACGGGCTTGGTCCTTCGTGTGCCGGCGGGCGCTGTCCGTCTACTTCCTCTTCTTCTCCGCCTCCGGCATCGACATCGCGATGCCGGCGTCCAGCTCCTTCTGGTTCTTTATGCGGCGGCGAAGGCAGTCCGTCTCCGCGGACTTGAGGGTGTACTGGAGGACGTCGGGAGCGAGATTGGGGTTAGCCCTAGCAATGGCCGCCGCCTCCTGGATGTTGTGGCTAGCCTTCAACGCCCCATGTAATGCCTTACCTATTGTCTCCGGCTCCGGCGCCCGTGGAGGTGGAGCCGGCTTCCAAATATGACGCCATTTGACCCCATCCGGTATAAATCTCCATCCTGGTGGAGCCTGTACCAGCGCGTCGCCTGAATTAGAGCCTGGCTTGGAGTCACCGGCCTACGCCACGGAGGAACCAATTATGGCGAGGACCTCCTGGTCGCCGGAGAAGGCACTACGATGACCCCGTACACTACTGCATGTGTAGCGCACAAGTCGTTGAAATAACTTTACGGAAGTCCTTCTCCATAAATATTACATGACTCAGAGTAGTAACACAGAAACATTGCGGGTCCACTAGGTCACCCTGCTTATGATTTAAAGCCAAAAACGAATAAACTCTTCAAACTCCTCCTTAGTCATATGAGAAAGATCAAAAGATTCAAAATCAAATTGAGACAGCTGACGACCTAATAAAAACAACAACAAGAGAGTTATGATAGCTCAATAGTTTAGATCCTAGAGCTGCTCGACTAGGTTCCCTTCTACTACTAGACTAGACTCTCTTAACTACTCCTCTAGTTCTTCTTCTTCAGTGTCATCGGCTCCATAGCCGATGGTATAGTTGACTCCTTCTACTCCTCCGGACAGATCCGAGGCTTCATAGTAGTAGTCTTGGCCTTCAAAGTTCTAAACGTTGACGTCATTGTTGGCCTCCTCAAAGTTTAAGAAAGTTAACAGAAGGGTTGAGTAACGAGTTTTACTCAACAAGCTCAGGTAAGAAAAGGTTTTGGTTTTCATGCGCTAGCTAATGTCATGATCAGCGGTCGTAGACACGACGAATTTTTTTGAAAAGGTTTCTTCAAAAGGTTGGTTTTAGCTTCCGAAAAATCTGTTCATCATCCCTGATGGGTTTGAGAATCAGTTAGGATTCCTTTCCCTCCGTGAATGTAGTTCGTTCCGGGAATAAAGACCTAACTGTCACAATTTTATACACTCGGCAGAGTTGCGTCACATTTCTGAAAAGTAGTCTTAGCCTTGATACAAATTTCACTCTTGTGTGTGGTTTGTCCAACATAAGGTTCTTGCATTCTTTCCGAGTATTCTTCAACCTCACACATTCAACCTTGTTATGACAGACCAGATCCTTGGCACAACTAGAGCTCCGATCCATCTCTGCCACCTCACCCAAGACACCACTACCTTCACCGGACCCGCTGGGGAAAGTTTACACGACTCTCCACGCACGTTGGTTGCATCCACAACACAACCGGATAGCGTATCCGAGAATATGTGATAAGTAAGAAGATACTTATGACCCCTCCGGCCCATACCAGACCCTTTGGTTGACGCGTAAGTACGATGTTGGACAAGCTACAAAACACTTGTTATTAATCATAACTTTCCTATATGATGGAACCTCCACCACAACATACAGTCTGGGGTTCCACCGTGATACGTCCCAGACATATCTATATTTTTTATGCTTCATGCTTTGTTTTCTACATGTTTCCCCATGTTTTTCTATGTTTTCTATCATTTATTGGAATAACCTATTAATCTAGTGTCCAGTGCCAGTTTCTATTTATTTTGTATGTGTATTGCAGAAAAGATGAAATTGCTCGGAATGAGCTGAAAATTTACAAGGAATTTTTATTCACGCGAAGACTAACGGAGCCGACAGGACAGTTGGAGAGGAGGACCACATCCATGCGAGGGGTCCCCGGGGGTCATCTCATTCCCTCGGGCACTGTCTCACGTTGCCTCTTCACCTATAAATACCCCCTTGACCTAAAATGGAAGACACCCAGACGATTTTTTCCAAAAACGCGTTCGAGCTTTGCCGCCATCCAAAACCCTGATTCGGATGACATAAAACTCTGTTCTGGCACTCTGCCACGACGGGAAAGCGCCCCCGGAGCCATCTTGATCGACATTGCTGCCCCCACAATGATGCGGGAGTAGTCCATCCGCAGGGCTAAGGGCTCATGCTAGTAACTATGCGGTTATCTCTTTCCCATGGTGTGATCTTCATGTGATCGTGATCTATGTGTCGTGGTGGTATCACGGCAGATGCCATGGGATGGCTTGAGTTGGGGCCAATGGACGTTTTTGTTATCCGGAGAGCGGTAGCACGTTGAGTAGCGCACACAGAAAACACAAAGCACACCCATATACCCAAGTTCAGGGCCCTCGCTCAAGCCATCCCATGACATCTGCTGTGATACCACGACAGTTGGCCCCCACGATGGGCACCAACTATCGTGGTGGTATCGCGGCAGATGCCATGGGATGGCTTGAGTTGGGGCCGATGGACGCTGTTGGTATCCGGGGAGGGGTAGCGCGTTGAGTAGCGCACACGAAAAACACAAAGCACACCTGATATACCCAGGTTCAGGGCCCTCGTGAGGAGGTAAAACCCCTACTCCTACTTGTCTTCCTGTATATAGGTGGGAATCCGGGTTACAAGCTTGCTCCTTGAGTTGTTCTAGCTAGAGGAGGAAGAAGAAGATCTCCTCACTATCTCTCGTGTGTTTGTTGTTGCTCTCTACGATCATCCCTCGCGCAGGAGGGCATGGCCACTTTATATACTGGTGGCCAGGGGCATACGATACAGAGCATAGGTGAATAACACTATGGCGCAGTGCACGCCGGCCGGCACGGGCGGCCAATACATTAAATTGTATCGACTTCCTTGTGGCTGCATATTCCATCCTGAAGATGATTCTGAAGACGAGTGAGGATTTCGTTTAGGATCTCGAGACTATCGCCAACATGTTTTGCCTGTGGCACATGAAGAAGATGGGCTCACTGCTGTTCTATGTTTTCTGCTATATTTTCTTTGTTTTGTGATAGTCTTCTAAGACTATGCAAGTTGTAACTATTTTGTAAAGACTGGATCATGCGATGTAATAGAATTTGATGCATTTGCATGATATTTCATTTTGTACTGTGGTGCTAGCAATTGATCAAGGGACTAGCACTCTAACGCAGATGTTCTTACATTATTTAAATGTGCAAACGCTACAAAATGTAATCAGAGCATTGTGTTGCCTGTAGGAATCGAGACCCTTAGGTTTGGAAGCCATTTTTGATCTTGTTATTATCTCCTTAGAGTATTTTGGATCCTAGCGGCATAGTGAGATGAAGCGGCCCGCACAAACATTACGTGTCCACAGACACGATACCTGTTCCCTGATTGGCTTGCGACTGCGTGTCCTTCTCACTATAGTGAAATCCAATTTACAACAAGTTGTTAATAACCCATTGATCGCCCTAGGATTGAAAATTTACTATGTTCAAAACTTTCTAGAAACAAAACAATCATCTTAATTGTTCTCATATCATCTCATCTATTATTCACCTTCAAAATTTTCTAGATGACCTACCTCTTCAATACCATCAAGACAGGAATGTTGATGATCATACTAAGAAGTACAAGAAGTATTTTCACCACATGAAGACCTACACTCAAGAATTATTGAAGAACTTGAAGAAAAGCATAGACTTCACAACAATCAAGAACACCTCAAGACATTGAGAGAAGAATCTGAAGAGAACTCAAGAAGATATAGATGAGACCACCAATATAGTTACTTTGTTAGAACAACATTAACACGATTAGTGTATTGATCATACTTTCGAGTGTGGTATGACAATACTAGTTGTTTTCTAAAACCTTGTTGTTTGGTGTGATGAATGTGTTGCTATATGTTTGTTATGTGTTGTTTGCAAGATGAGTTTCCTTGATCTGTTGTGTTTGGATAGGAACCTCCTTTAGCTATGTTTCTAATCTCTACTCCTCTTTCCTAAAACCCTAAACAGATGCCTAGCCAGTATGCCAACAACTCTGAGAACTCAATAGCAATGCAGATGCTACTAGAAGCTCAAACTCAGCTGATACAACTGATGACCCAGAACCAAACAAGCAACCCCAATATGGAGTTAACACCAGGAATGAAACAAGTGTTGGATACTCAATCACATATAGTGAAGATGATGTCCCAAAACTTGGCTAATAGTGAAAACACTCAGCAATTGATAGCTAGAGATAACCAGGAGACAAAAGATTATTGTCAACACTCAAAGCCTGCAAATCTTGTGGAGAGACAGGACACTATTCCAAGGATTGTCCTGATGAGTGGCCCCATGGTGATGCAAACAACTCAACTGAAGGATACTTCACTCAAGTTAATTGTTGTTTGTGTGAAGGAACAACACATGTTCCAACACAATGTCCACTTTAGCCCATGGTACAACAAGTTGGACAACAAGACAAAGTGGGAATACTTAGCGCAATCCAAGAGAACTTAGGAAAACCAGAAGTGAAGGGAAAACACAAGCTAGATACTACTCAGATGGTCCCTGGCAAGATGGATACTGGAACCAAGACTGCCCCTCATGCCCAGTCCTCCAAACACACCACCAAGAATTGTTATTCTTGTGAAGAAGATGGACATTTATCTAGGAATTGTCCCAATAAGCAACCCAGACTATCTGCCAATATAGTTGAGTATTCCTGACAACAGTATCAAGATATGATGGCCAAGACCATAAGGGAAAAGGGACATGTCTATGATATTTTTCCATCGTTGTAGAGAGATCGGACACTTCACGTATAATTGCATTGAAAAGAAGGACCTCAGCCATATACAATGTTACAAGTGCAAAAACATGGGACA
Organism: Alopecurus myosuroides; assembly: GCA_028641055.1. Taxonomy (NCBI): domain Eukaryota; kingdom Viridiplantae; phylum Streptophyta; class Magnoliopsida; order Poales; family Poaceae; genus Alopecurus; species Alopecurus myosuroides. Next base: position 195,722,379 of record CM054063.1, on the reverse strand, counting down.
TTATTCAAGCAAATGCCCAGAAAGGAAGAACGTGCCACCAAAACCCAAAGTTAGAATAGTTTGAGAAGCATGAAGTTATAAGGAGGCCAAAACTTCAAGAAGACATGATGAGCATCGAGAAGTATCATTTCAAGAATGAGACTTATGCAAAGTTTTACTTTAGAAATAAAATGTTCTTTGTGATGCTTCCAATGTAATAAAATGAAATGAATGCCTGAGATATGTGTTCCCATTTTAATAAAATATGATTTTGTGAAATCCTCTCAACTTGATCTTTTGATTGACCCAAAGAGTGACCCCTTAGTGTCAAAGATAGTCCAACAGACTTAGGTTGGTCTACAACTCTACCATGAAGGAAATTTCTACTCAAGCCAATCTCAAATCAATCTACACTCCCATCTAATGAAAATATACTACCCACAAAAGTTTCTTTTAAGAGTGGTATCCCGCCCAGTTGTTCTAGAACCCAGTCACCCAGACCTATCTTTCTTTCTAGCCTTCGCAAATCTCGGGACGAGATTTCTTTTAAGGGTGGTAGTCTGTAACATCCGTGATTTTTGGAAAGTACAAAAATCACAAAAATTTGAAACTTTTTGTTTTCATATTATGCAAGTCACCAAAAACCAAATGAGATGCAAGAAACAAAAGGAAGCAATACATATTTAAATGATATTGAAATTAAGTATCCATTAGGCCTCTATTTTCATAAACCCTAAAAGCCCATTCAAAATTTTCATTATTCAAAGAAATTGTTTCCTCTCAGAAATCCTTATTTTATAACATGTTTTCAGATCAAATATTACTTTGAAAATGTTTTATGGCAACCAAAATCAAAGGATTATAACCCTTAATAAAGTTTTAAGCCTCAAAAATATTTTATGAGAACAAAATATATTAATAATAATTCTTAATAGTTATTCCAAGTTTTAAACATAAAGGAGTGAATATAAAATTCTTTACTTTGTAAATAACATAAAATAAGACTTAGAAAACAATATTATGACTTGTGGTATTTTTTCCAAATTTTATTAAGCCACTTTTGTATTTATTTAATTTTCTATTTAAAAAATGGAATTAAGTTACTATTAGTAAATCATTGAAATCTTAAATTTATAAAATATGAAAGTGAGGTAAAATGACTTTAAAAAATAGTATTTGACATGTTAAATGTCTCTAAAATTTTATTTAATCAAAAACAACATTTTAATATTTTTTATTTAAAATTAACATTATGTCTATTAGTGATTTAATTATATTTTAAAAAATATAAAAAGTGAAATGTGTTGAAATGGTTATAAAAATGTTCTAACAGAAAGATATTATTTTTACAAGTTTTAGAAATTATTTTGAGGTTAAATGGATTTACCAATTAAAAGATATTAAAAAATGAAAAAAAAGAAAAAAATGATGACGTTATGCTGACGTCATCATCATAGAGAAGAATTTTTCTACCGTTTCTATCCAATTTCGATGTCTTTGATTTCGTGGGATTTAATCCCTAATTCATTGCCCTGTTTCCTCCACCTTAAATCCCCTCCTCTCCTCTTCATTTCCCCTCTGGAAGTTCATCGGATTATGCCCCGAGGCCGAAGAAACCGCTCGTCGGAGATCTCCTTTGCCGCGGCCGTGTCTGTCGAATTCAGGCGTAGTCAGAGGTCATCACCGCCTCCTTTTGTCTCCTCTCTCTTCCCCTTGTCCCCGCGCATCCACCTGAGGTTTTTTCCTTGGTTTATTTGCAGCTAGGAGCCGCACCGTGCTCACCAGAGCATCACCGGCGCCCGAGAAGATCCGTCTGCGTCACGCCATCGGCTGGAGGTTCGCGAGCATGCACCATCCTCTCCATCGTCCTCGCCGTGTTCCCCCGCACCTTCCGTGGTCTTCGCCGAGCTCTAGCACCATCGGCGGAGCCGCCCGTCATTTTTCGAGCAACCGCGCCGCCGCAGCTCCATTTTCGGTCGTCTCGCCGCCGGCAAAGGTAAACCCTAACTCCAGTTTTAGTCCATACTGTTAGAAGCCGATCCAAGCGCTGAGGAAACATCACTTAGGCGAAGGGGTTTAAACCAATAGGAACACGCCACGTGTTCGCCTAGTTGGCAGCGCCCGACTTGTTATCTGTCGCGCACCGTGGTGCGTAGCTGGCCCAAGCCCATCCCCTATCTGTCGCCATGCGCGGCATATAGCCAATCTGAGCCCAGCTGTCTCTGCGATTTATTCTCGACTAAAAATAGAATATCAATTTTGCAGAAAAGCCCCTAGAAACTAGAATCATCATAACTTTTGATCCATAAGCTCAAATTTAGCAAACTTAGACTTTTTGGAATCAGCACAACATATAGAAACTTTTGGAACTTGCCAAATTTAAAATTGACCATTTAATTTTTTTTCAAATTCAAATATTCTTGTTTGATGAAGTTTAGCATAATTCAAATTCCACAAATCCAAAAATTCCAAATAAAATAATTTTGGAAACCTTAGTATGAGTACTTTCACACCCTCTGTCATAAAATAAGTTTTGAACAAGTTAAATTGGAATTTATAATTAAGTGATATATTTGAGTATTTTTGACATAAATTTAATTCTATAAATAATTTCAATATAGTTCCTTTTTCAAAATTGTTCCTTTTTGTAACCTTGAACCAGAGACATCATCACCTAAACATTTTTTACACCCCTGGACTAAGACCATGTAATTTTAGCCAAATTTCCATCATAAGTAGTCCACCAGTTGTTTAAGTCTTAGAATTGTTCTATCCTTGTTACCTTGGTTGTTGTGGCTATTATCAGTCCAAGACCAATTCCCTAGTATGTGTAGATCACATATAAGACCAAGTAGTGAACCTTAGTTTTCTATCTACTCCTCCACTCCCCTATTCTTGCTTCAATAATCCATCAAGTTAGAAAATGGAAATCAAGACCCAAGCACAAGAAGGAAACTTCATTTTCAACTTGGTGGCAACAGGAAGAGCTACAAGGAAGATCACTGAAGAAAGTTTGAAGAAAAGAATTTTACTCCACAACTAGAAGCAACTCAATGAAGTACAAGTGCATGAAGAAATCAATAATAAAACATATTCCTCTATCTTTCTATCTTTCTTCTTATTTCTTTCCAAATTGACTTAGTGGTATTTTTGCCCAACCCATACCCAAACCAACTAGTGAAGTGAAAGCCATGAAGAATCTATCAAGATCAAGAGAATAATCCATCCAAGGAACAAGACTACAATAGAAGCATGAGGATGATCTTCAAGAAGACAAGCATGTGAAGACTTAGAGCAATCCATACACGTTGAAGATTTAGAATGTTGTTTTTGTCCAACCATTGACCCAAATGGAAAATCCCAAGACATTAACTTGTTATCTCCATTTTTATGAAGTTAGTTTAACCTAGACCTACCCTAAGCCAAAATTGAAGGACTAACTTAGATCACGCAAATGTCTTGGTGAAAATGACTAAGTGTTAAACATTGTATTGTGTTACTTTAGTTGAAATAGTGAGATCACCTTGGTGAACTCTTGGAACTTCTTAGATAAATATGTTTCCAATAAAGTTTGATCACTACAAACTCAACCTAGTCCATCCCAAGTAAACCCTTGGAAAACTCCTTAACAAGTATGAAACCATTAGAGAATGAATCTTTCAAAACAAAAACCTTGACCCTGTCCTAGCCAACTTGGTTACATCCCTTTTGCCATGATTGTTGTTTTGTATGTTTTCTTCACTTGTATGTTTGTTTCATAGCATGTTTGTTTATTTTGTTATTGTGTTTTCAATAAATAGATTGTACGGAGAGCAACGATCTTTTGTGAAGAAAGTGTGAATTCTTCACCAACTTCAACAAGGAAAGTAACACATCATCAAGTACCCATTATTTTCTATATGCATCATTAGAATTTTCAGTAGTATGCATGATAGGAAATTTTACCAAGTATATTATGCTATGCTATTATCCTAGTAGTGTATAGTCATTCCATTTACCTTGTTATTTTGATAGCCTTAAAACTTAGTAGATTTCTATGCAATGTTACAAATTATTTTACTAGATATTGAGGAAAAATTCTAAGTATAACATTCAATGAAACACCTGGGTGGAATTTGGGACGTGATTGGTTTATGTTGAGTGTTTCCTCAGGGCCCTTGTCAAAGGGTTATTCCACTTTAGGTTGTCACTTGTGGATAGCCACCCAGGAACAAAGAGATTACTATGTCCCTCTAAATCTATTAGCTTCCTATGCAACCTTTAGTCATATGGGATCTGTCTTGATCAACTAAGTTGAATGAACTCACCAGGCTTACAATCAGATGTAGCATAATTGTAGGTGGAACGGGTAAGCCAAACGGTGGTGGAATTTCTTATGAAAGATCTCATCTCAATCTTCTCCTTTCCTAAATGCACTCAGAGTGTATAGGATGTTTGGGCTGATTTGGGTCTAAAGGTGAAAGTGCACAAACTCTGCAGAGTCAACAAACTAAGATCTTAGTCGTGTCCCCGGTTATGGACAACTATGAGTAGCTCGACAAGGATTGACGGAAGAATCTCATCACCAATTTCCATAAGTAAAATTTTGACCAAGTGAACAGCATTTGTGGTGCTGGGATTTTAATCCAGTGTTGCCACCCTTTGCAAAGAAAAGTATGTTTTACAAAAGAGATAGGAGAAAACTAGCTTTATGCAAAACTTAGCCAAAACTCCACTCAGCCAAATAAGCATGTACTATTAGTCTTTCCATTTATATCCACCATAGTGTTACTTGCCAATATATTAAATTGTATGGACTCCCTTGTGGCTGCATATCCCATCCTGCAGATGATTCTGAAGACGAGTGAGGATTTCGATTAGGATCTCGAGACTATCGCCAACATGTTTTTCCTGTGGCACATGAAGAAGATGGGCTCAATGTTGTTCTATGTTTTCCGCTGTATTTTCTTTGTTTTCTGCTAGTCTTCTAAGACTATGCAAGTTGTAACTATTTTGTGAAGACTGGATCATGCGATGTAATAGAATTTGATGCATTTACATGATATTTCATTTTGTATTGTGATGCTAGCAATTGATCTAGGGACTAGCACTCTAACACAGATGGTCTTACATTATTTAAATATGGGAACGCTACACTAATAATCCACCCTCGGAGCGTAATTCAATCAAACCTCTGGTATTAAATTGCAAGGAACAGATAATTGCATTAAGCAAAGTGTGTAATGTAAACATCATTGTTTTCTCGCTAATCGCAACAACACATCCCCATCCGTTACGTTTCTGTCACTCGAGCATGGATAAACGGGAGGCATGAACCCACTATCTAGCATAATACCCCATCTTGGAGTTACAAGCATCAACTTGGCCAAAGCATCTACTAGTAATGGAGAGCATGCAAGATCATAAATAACATACACATGAAAGAACATGATAGATTGATAATCACTGGACATAGAATTTAATATTTATCGGATTACAATAAGATGATCTTGATCATGTTATGGAGCTCACAAGATCTAAACATGAGGCAAAGAGGAGAAGGCAACCATCTAACCACTGCTATGGACCCGTGGTCCAAGGATGAACTACTCACACATCACTCTAAAGGAAGGCATGGTGGTGTAGAGCCCTTCGGTGATGAATTCCCCTCCCGGCAGGGTGCCGGGGAGAGCTTCAAAACCCTCCCGCACTAGGGTTGACGATGACGACGACTGCATAACTTTTTGGTGGAAAAGGCTCGGTTATATAGGGTTTTCCCGAGGAGAATTTTATATAGGCCGCTCCTCAGGGTCTCCTCCAGACTCCGTGTGCTTGACATAAAATTAAGACCTTGTGTTTTCGTTTTGTCCAATTCCGAGAATATTTCTAGAACAACTTTTCTGAAACCAAAAAACAACAGAAAACAGGAATTGACTCTGTGGCATCTTGTAAATAGGTTAGTCCCATGAAATCTATAAAAATGATGTAAAATGTGTAGAAATAATGTAGTAGTTAGCATGAAAACAACTTGGAACATCAGAAATTATAGATACGTTTATGACGTATCAACATCCCCAAGCTTAGTTTTACTCGTCCTCGAATAGGAAAAATGATAAAAACAGAATAATTTCTGAGATGACATGCTACCAACATAATCTTGATCATCATAATTGTAAAAACATTTGTAAAGCTGAGATCATAGTACTCTAAACACGAGCATGATAGATATAATTCTAACAATGAAACTTCGCAATCATGTTGCAACATTAAAAGTAACACAAACAAAAGATCACGAATAATAATGCATTTGAAAGTTATATGTTTGTTTCGAACAATAATAAAGCATAGCAAAGTAGTTTGAGCTTGTCCTCAAGAGTGGAGCAAAACATAAATGCCAGGACACCTTCAAAATTCAAGTGGTGACTAGAAACAAATAGTTTGAGATAAAGTAATAACACCGCATGAATCAATCAATAATAATCTTTGGGACAAATGCACATTAAACTCAGAATGCAACTACGCTCTCTCAACTGTGCATAAAGTCAGAAGATGAAGACTCAACATAAAATTAAAACAAAGGCCCTTCGAAGAGGGTAGCAGGGATTAACTCATGTGCTAGAGCTTTTTATTTTATTAAAAAGAGGTATTGAAAACAATTTTAAGAGAAGTGTATGTTTATGTCAACGGATACCAAACAAACAATACAGTACGTTAAAAGACAACTAGACTTCACAAGAGAAGCTCCCATTGAAGGACCCAACTGGGTAAGAAGATCATCCCTGTTTCTCTTTTGTTTACACAATTATTCTTTGACTAATAAATCAGGGGGGAAATAGTGAAGAGAATTTATAACCACATTTTGGGGCTTGGCATCCTGAATGCCAGCTCTTATAGTGTTTGGATAAGCGGATGTGCCACTAGTCCAAGTGTGTGAAGTCCAATCAACAAGTGAGATAAAGATTTTCTATGCGCGTCCTCATGCGCTAAAACAGGGGCACAAAACATGTGTAATTTTGAAGGTTTTTAAGCTAGCACATGAGCAATTTACTTTGGACTGGCGGTTAAATACCACATGTAGGTAGGCATGGTGGAAACATTTGGCATACTTTGGTTTCTGCGAGTTGGATGCACGATTAGAGCTCATACTCATTACAGGTGGAGGCTAGCAAAGACTGGGAGCAACAAATCAAGAGAGCATAATGGCCATAATCATGCATGGCAACAAACACATTATTAATCAAAGCATACATGGTATTGCAAGTCAAAAACTAAATTATCATGGAGGCCAGAGGTGACTGGTTTATAGTCATAACATGGGGTGAGCATGCGCCAAGTCAACAAAATAGAGCATTCAAAGGAGAATACCACAATATTATGCTTTGATATGATAAAAACAACGCATGATTCTTTGAACGGCACATTAAGCACTCTTAGATGTTTAGTACAAGTCATGCTACATCAATAATTACTAGGCATAGAATTAGAATAACATCCAGCATGACATGATAAAGTCTATCCACAGTCTAAACAAGCTTATATTTGCACCGTTATAAGCATGAAATATTTTATTGCTTTCCAGCACCATCATATTATTTAAACAAAAAAATTCCATATGATATATCAATGAAACAAGAGAGTATCACTACTCTACAAGAACTAAAAACTCTGAATAAGAGATGCATGAAAAACATGAGCTAAAACGAAGAGGAGTTAGCACTGCTAGAAGAAAAACGAAGAATACGAGCATGATATTGAGGAATACGAGTATTCATATGAAAAAGCGGAGCATGTGTCTCTCCCACACAAGAATGATGGGTTCCAAGTAAGTTTATTTCAGCAAGGAAAACAAAATAAAACAAAATAAAAACAAACGGACGCTCCAAGTAAAGTGCATATGATGTGACCGAATATAAATATAGTTTCACTAGAAGTGACCTGATATGTTACTCATGAAGAAGGGGATGCCCGGGATGCCTTAGGAATCCCCAAGCTTAGAAGCTTGAGGCTTCTTGGAATTTGTTGGGATGAACCACGGGAGCATCCCCAAGCTTAGGCTTTTCACTCTTCTTGATCACATTATATCACCCTCTTCACTTGACCCTTGAAAACTTCCTTCACACCAAACTCGAAGTATTCTCATTAGAGGGTTAGTGCATAATAAAAAAAACTCACATGTTCTGCATGGGCACAAGCGTTATTAATACTTTTTAAACATTAGCTACAGCCATTAATGTTTTATGGAGAAAAGAAATCAACTCAACATAGTAAAAGAGAGAATGCAAAGTAAAAGGAAGAATCAGTTAAAACCAGAACAGTATGTAAAGACGAATTTTTTCGAGGTACTTACATTGCTCAAATCGAGAAACTTAAAACAAGAAAAAGTTTGGAAATATCTGAGGATTAAGCGCAAACAATTGCGAGCCATTTTGATCTTTGTGTGATTTTACATGAATTTAACAGTGGACAGCAGGAATCTGTTTTATGCGCAGAAATCCAAATCTAACACCAAATTTCACTAGAGACTTTACTTGGCACAACGGATACATGAAAATAAAGATACAAAGTAGTTGCTAAAGAAGTAAACAACACCTTGACTCAAAGAAAACGGAGAAAAACAATGCAGAAATAAAAACTTGGGTTATCTTCCAAGAAGTGCTTTTCTTTAACGCCTTTCAGCTAGGCATAGAAAGAGAGAATCAAGTGTTTTCCAATGAAAAACCATCCAAAACATAATTTGTTCGAATAATAGAATCAAAAGTAAATTTCATTCTCTTCCTAGGAAAGTGTTCCATACCTTTCTTGAGTGGGAATTGATATTTAATATTCCCCTCTTTCATATCAATAACAACACCAACGGTTCTAAGAAAAGGTCTTCCCAAAACAATAGGACAAGAAGCATTGTATGAAATACTCATAACAACACAATCAACGAGTACAAGGTTATTGTTAACCATAATAAGAAATTCATCAACTCTCACCAAAGGTTTCTTTCTAGCATTATCAACAAGACGAACATCCAAATAACAGTGTTCCAAAGGTGGTAATTCAAGCATATCATAAAGTTTCTTAGGCATAACAGAGATACTAGAACCAATATCACATAAAGAATTACAATCAAAATCATCCACCTTCATTTTAATGATGGGATCCCAACCATCTTCTAGCATTCTAGGGATAGAGGCTTCACGTTTTAATTCTTCTTCTCTAATTTGCACGAGAGAATTTGTAATATGTTTTGTAAAAGCCATATTCATAGTACTAACATCAGGACTACTAGCAAGATTTTGTAGGAACATAAATATTTCAGAGATATTGCAACAATCAAAATGAAGATCATTTTTATCAAAGGTAATGGGACCATTGTCTCCCATATCTAGAAAAATTTCAGCACTTTTATTCAAGATTAGTTTTAGTGGTTTTAGGCAATTGTAAACGTTTAGCAGAAGAAGTGGAGACATTGCGAACACCAATTACTTTACCATTGATAGTAAGAGGTTTACTAGCATTAGAAGATTCAGTTTTACTAGTGGTGGTAATAGTACAAACTTTTGCTATATTATTCATTCTAGCAATTTCATCTTCTCTTTCCCACCTAGCAAGCAATTCAGCTAACATCCTAACATTATGATAAATTCTAACTTGAGTGGCATTCAGAGTTTTGCTTTCTTTAACATCATGAGGCATGCCTTTTAGTTTCAAAAGATCAACGCAAGGGTGTCAACTTTAGAAGCAAGAACATCAATTTTGCCAAATTTTCCTCAATACATTTATTAAAAGTAGTTTGTGTACTAATAAAATCATTAAGCATGTTTTCGAGATTGGAGGGTACACTTCTATTGCTGTTGTAGGAATTACTGTCGGATATATACCGAATAGGGGTATATCAGATGGTAGTCAAAGTGCCGGATTACCAGGGTGGCCCAAGCGGTAGTGGGCTGTGGTCCATTGGGCGGCCCAGTAACCCGACGCACAGAAGCCGGATTCTAGAAGGACCCGGATCACGGCCCACGTGATGTGGCTTGGAGGAGAAGACGGATTCCTTACTTTCCAAGTTATAGTTACCGTAGTCTTCTAGGTTTCCTAATCTGTAAGCCCTAATCTGGCTGTTATATAAGGCCGGACGGGAGATAAGTTTGATAACGAATAACAGAGAAGAAGATATAGGCTAACTCGCCGGGAAGTTGATCCTCTGCGAATAGTTAGATCCAAACCTCACATTGTAATTCTATATCCAGGCTTTAGTCCTGATTAGTGAGAAGTGCAGGAGTAGGCACGTCGTACTGTCGCGACGTACCGAACCTGGGTAAATCATGTGTTCACTGTTCACCACGCGATCCCGTTACCCCACGTCTCTACCGTAGTCTCATGGCACCCCCGTCTATGAAAACTACTACGATGTCTCGACAGTTGGCGCCCACCGTGGGGCAAACGGCGTCAGGCGTGAAGTTCCGATCTGGGATACTCGGCGGAATCGGAAGATCAATCACTGTCGGAAGCCTGGAGTTCGACAACGACGTCGGACGCTTCCTCGACAACGGATCCTACATACCGGCGCAAAACCACCTGGTAAGTGCCTGCGTGTTACCGATCGGATCTGCTAACATCTTTATCGGACTAACTGCAGAAGCAATGGGATTTTGCGGTGGAAGAAATATTTCCCACCCGCCCTATACCCAGTCGAAGATGACTATGATACCGGATTCTGCTCAGATCGCCGACAAAAAAGTGATACACACTTTATCGGCATGGTGCAATCCGAAGTCGCTGAAAACACGGATGACGGAAATCCCGTGCAAGAGGCAGATAACAACGCACCCGTCAGAGAGGCGGAAGATCCGACACCCGTCAACATGACGATGAACTCGGAAGCTGACTCTGTACTAGCCGCCATTGAGGCGAGATTAGAATCAGAAACCGGATCAGATGATTTTGATTCCGAAGACGAAGACGCGGACGCCTTCGAAAGGAAAGTTAAATCTTTTCAAGAGGGATTCCATGAAGTACTAATGGCGAAACCGGCTGATACCACGGACGCCGGCAGCCAGGAAAGCCCTAAAACTCCTCCGCCAGAGGAAGAGAGAGAAGACGGAGAAACTTCTCCAATATTTCCTAATGTAAAGGAATTGACAGAAGATGAGCCTGTCAAAAAGCCTCCCTCTTCCAAGAAGAAGCACCGTGCTGCTAAGAAACTCCAATACAAAATCCGGAAGAAAAAATCAGCTGATCTAGCTGATCAAAACCTGGAAGTAGGGGATGCTAGCGGAACAAAGCCTGCGGAGAAGAAAATCAAAGAAATCCTTGCTCCGCCAATGACGGAACAGGAAGAACAGCAGCTGTTGCAAACGCCAGTGGGATTAAACGAACCCCCTGAGATGCTGGAAGCCAGGAGACGAGCTTTCCAACGGCAACAGCAACATTTGCTCAGATCTCGTGAACACCTCCAAAAAACCCAGGATGGCATTAAGCTCATGAAGGAAGAAATCGAGGAGTACGAGAGAAAGAATAGATCTGGCATTAAACCTACAAGGTTACCCGGAATTGTAAGACCGGAAGTACTGCCGCCAAAGGAAAGGTTTCACAACCCATCTTGGCAAAAGCAGGTAAACGGCAAAGATGCCAGAGGCGAACCAATATACAAAACCGCAGCAGAAAACGCGGAAGCAGCGTTCGCCATCCTGAACAATGACATGTACTCCAATGTTGAAAAACTTCAAGGGGTGTATGCTTTCCTAGGAAAAGCATTGCAACAACAGCAGCGGGGCCAAGAGCGATCAGGAAGGCTGCATGATAACTCCGCCCTATGCAAAACAGCTACTTGCGCCGCTGGAGCACCTGGACCAGAGGAACCTGGAGATTCAGACAATTCAAAGGATAAAAAAGAGGATCCGACAAAATACAAGAAAAACCCCGACAATAGGGATGAAGCGTCCCGAACCGGATCCCATCCCCCGAAAGGTGGACTCAAACCCCACGATCGGGAAGAAAAATACCGGAATGACAGCAAAACAATGCCACCTCCGAGAAACCCAGCTGAGAAAGCCGGAAGATACGATATACCTCACAGACGTGAGAGATCCCGGACACCTCCTAAGGATAAAGAAAGGCACAGGAGCAGGACTCCGCCTAATCCAAAAGGGCGTGATCATGGAAGAGATACACACAATCCCGGAAAAGCGCGTCCGCGCAACAATGGAAAAGAAAGGAGTAGATCCCCTTCTGTCCATTCAGCTGGAAGATATTCCGCACACATTGATAGAGCGGAAAAGGATGATCTATACTTTGGTCCTAATTGTTTCACTGACAGGATCTGAAGGATAACCCTGCATTCTGGCTTTGCCAAAGTCGGTCCAACGTACCAGAAATACACCGGCAGCACAAACCCGGACACCTGGCTCTCAGACTACTATACAGCCGTCCAGATCAACAATGGGACAGACCTGGAAGCTGTCAAGTTTCTTCCCCTAATGTTACTGGACGGAGCCAGAGATTGGATCAATGGATTACCATCAAGAACTGTCGACAGCTGGGATGATATGGCTAGAGTATTTACTCAGCATTTCCGGGGAACGTACAAACGCCCGAACAGCATCAACCAGCTGAACCGTTGCACCCAATTCGAGGATGAACCATACGTGGATTTCATCTCCAGATGGACGGCAATGAAGAATAGTTGTTCTGGAGTAACTGACGTACAAGCAATGTATGCTTTCGTCAATGGCCTAAAACCCGGACTTGTACCGTTCATGGTTGGTTCCAAACAGCACAAAGATCTCGGATCTATGCTTACAACCGCCAACGAACACGCTGCAGCCGAAGACGACATCAGAGCAAGAGGAGGCAATATCGAATAACTGATACTTGCCACGAAAACTCCTCGTTCTGACAAAAAAGGAACTCCAGAAACAACGACAAAACCCAAAGAGGTCAACATAGCCTTTGGAAGTGAAAAAGGGAATAAGTGGAAAGGACGCAGTCCAGATCCAATCAACTACACTCCAGAGGAGTGGGAGAGGATTAAGTCGGAACCCTGTGTCCACCATTCACAATTTGGGAAACCCACCCACACAAACGCGCAATGCCGGCTGAATAAGCACATGAAAGGCAATGCAGGATCCGGAAATAAGGGGAAGGGTTCCAAAAGGAAACCCGCCAAACAAAAGCCAGAAGCTGACAAAGAAGACAGTGAATCGCACACTGATGAAAAAATCCAGGAACAACAGCGAAAGGGCGAACCCAAATTTCCGAGAGTTGATGGAGAAGCAATGCTAACATTCCTAGCAACTCCGTCAGCAAAGGTGGCCAAAAGAACACTTCGAGAAATAAACGCGGTTGTTCCGGCAACCCCGAAATTCTTGAAGTACTCGAGCACACCAATTACCTGGGATCAGTCTGATCATCCCGGGAATATCCCTGAACCCGGCACACAAGCTCTTGTCGTAAGCCCTATTGTCCAGAACACTAGGCTAAGAAGAGTGCTGGTGGATGGAGGATCCAGCATTAACATAATGTACCTGGATACACTGAAGTATCTGAAGATTTCCGAGTCCCAGCTCAATTACAGCAACATACGCTTCCATGGCATTGTTCCTGGCAGACAAGCACGATCCCTAGGAGAAATTTCCCTAGATGTCACCTTCGGAGATAAGGATCACTTCCGGCAGGAAAAAGTATCCTTCGAAGTAGTGCCGTTCGAAAGCGTGTATCACGCAATACTCGGACGTCCAACTTTCGCCAAATTCATGGCAAGATCCTGTTATATCTATAACAAGCTGAAGATGCCAGGACCCAAAGGAGGAGTAATCACCATAGCCGGTGACTTCAAGCTGGCAAACGAGTTGGAGAAAGAAAACACCCTTTGCGCTCAGAGGGTCATAGCAAAGGAAGAACTGAAGGAATTAGCCAAGGAGGTATCGCCGACAGAAATGCCGGCAGGAAAAGAAACTCGGAAGCCAACAGACAGCTTCAAGGCGTCTGAGAATACAAAACAGGTAATCCTAGATCCCAAAGATCCGACAAAGTTCGTCGTCATAGGGACTGGGATGACTGACAAATAGGAAGGCGAGCTCATCAAGTTCCTCCGTGAGAACTGGGATATTTTTGCCTGGTGTCCAGCTGACATGCCAGGCGTACCCAGGGAACTTGCTGAGCACCAAATCAAGGTGATTCCAGGATCAAAATCCGTCAAACAAGGTCTCCGTCGATTTGACGAAAGAAGACGGAAGGCTATTGGCAAGGAAATTATCCGGCTTTTAGCAGCAGATTCCATCCAGGAAGTAATCCACACTGAATGGTCTACAAATCCGGTATTAGTACCGAAGAAAGACACTACTGCTCTTAGAATGTGTATAGATTACAAAGGCTTGAACAAATTGTGTCCGAAAGATAGGTTCGCGTTACCGCGAATCGATCAAATAATAGATGCCACTGCAGGCTCTGAGCTTTTGTGCTTTTTGGACGCATACTCCGGGTACCACCAAATACGCATGAAAAAGGAAGATCAAATTAAGACTTCTTTCATAACCCCATACGGGACGTACTATTATGTAACCATGCCATTTGGCCTGAAGAACGCAGGTGCAACCTACCAGCGTTGCATGCAACGTTGTTTGCATAGTCAGATTGGCAAAAACGTCCATGTTTACATGGACGATATTGCTGTCGTAACCAAGGAAAAAGATACACTCCTTGAGGATCTGCGAGAAACTTTCGAAAACTTGCGCACCTACAAGATGAAGTTAAATCCATCTAAGTGCGTATTCGGGGTTCCCTCAGGAAAACTTCTGGGTTTCATCGTTTCTCACAGAGGAATAGAGGTTAACCCAGAAAAGATCAAAGCCATCTTGAACATCTCGAAACCTACGTGTGTAAAAGATGTCCAAAGATTGACGGGTTCCGCCGCTGCCGTCAGCAGATTTATTAGTCGGCTGGGGGATAAAGCCTTACCACTCTACAAGTTGCTGAAGAAATCCGACAAGTTCAAGTGGACAGCGAAGGCCTGGGAATATCTAGCAGTTATGTCCCTTCTATACTTAGTTCAATTTCTATGTAAACATCTTTTGAGATCATGAAATAAAGTGTCGGAATTCTGATATCCATGTTTTTACAAGTTCATTCTAGTATAAAGCATGATTCCGCCTCATCTATTTCCCAATGATCTTACAAAACACTCAATGTTAACCCGAATTGTGCCTGCGTACTCGGCGTTAAAAAACTGAATGATTTTTCAGCCTACTAACGGCTAAGGAAACTTGAATTTCCTGCGTGCCCAAGTTTCATTTAAAAAATTCCTTGCTTCTCTAAGCATTATCTGATTGCTTATGTGTTGGGTCACTGGAGCTAGTTAGTAAAAATGCCTTTAGTATGATCCATGTTTCTGAGTTTAAACTGATTGGTTATACCCAGTTACTCGGCATGACGATTCATAATGCTATTGAGCCATTTCAAACACTAAGGACAGTTAAAACATATACGCCAGAGAACTTAGAAGATAAAGGAATAATAAAATCCGGAAACCTTGCAAAGAATTTCATAATTAAGACTGCAAAAAGGCGGAGTTCTCATTCATGCAAAAGGAATAGAAGCATTACAATTTGAATTACATTATAAAAGTACAGTAATGCTCCTATTTGTCTACTTTCACCATCCAGGTTCAAGGCAGCCCTTCAAGCATCCGACTCTTCTTCGCTGATATCATCCTCGGGGCTGCAGGGACCTCCTCTTCTGGATAAGTGATGGAGATATTCACCATGGAGGCAATCTTGGTGGCATGGCCTTTGATTTCATCAAAGATTGTATTCCGCTGAGCTTCCGTGTATCCTTGAGGGATACCGGACGCCACGCGCCAAGACTTTGCACCAGGGTAGTGCATACGCATAAGGCCAAGCGCCATGCGTGCACCGCCCCGTGCAGCGGAGCGTAGGATGGATTCCCTGGACTCCGCCACCTCCATGATGGCACCCGGAAGTTTTTCAACTTCCGAGAACTCCCCAGTCCTTGAGGGAATGAACTTGTTGACCAGCTGCATGCCAGCAGCTCTAATCGAAGTCCAGGTCTTCCCAAAAGCTCGGATTCTATCAATCCGAGAAAGATCTGGGCTATCTCCTGTTTTTCAGCAAAAACAACCAAGAAGGTTAAGTAAAAAAGCAGAGAAACACAACAAGACTGGGAACAATGGTAAATGCAGAAAAAACTTACCGACAAGTTTGTCAATTTCGGAGCCTTCCTCCAAGCGCAGGTTCAGAGCAGCTTCCAAGTCCTGAATGGTGGACTTGTCCTTCTCCGCCTGTGCGGAAGCCTTGGATTGAGAAACTCCAAGGGCCAGATTGCTGGCTTCCAGATCTTTTTGAGCCTTCACAAGATCCTTGTGAAGGTCCAAATTCTCCTTTCGGAGAAACTCGGCATTGCCGGCGTCTTCAGCTATTTGCTTGGCCTTAGCCAAAGCAGCTGGAAAGCAAGGAAAATTCCGAGTTTAGAAAACTTCCGGAATAAGTACTTAGACAAAAAGTTGAATCGAAAACTTCATAGGAAAAACGCTTACCTGTTGTTTCCGACAACGCCAGCTGAGACGATGCCAGCTCTGTCTCTCTCTCCTCAAGAATAGAAAGAAGATTTCTAACTTCTTTATTGTTGATGGAGAGTTTGTTGAAAACTTCCATGTTAATGGCTTCAACGGTTTACTGGCACATGGCAAGGAAAAGAATAAACATAAAGCATCAAGACAAAAAAGCATACAGTTTGTTTAATGCTTGGGGGCTAGAGTTACATACCTGGCTCATTCGTTGCAAACCCGCCAAGTTTTCATTGAACTCTTTTGCGTATTCTGCAAAAAGAGTTCCGGCTGCGCTTAGGCCGTCATTGATGATCTTGAAGTCCTTGTCGAAGGTGGGAATCTCCTCGTCGAATGTCCGAGAAGATTTTCCCACCTCTGGAGCCGCCCTTTCCCTCGTGTCCGTGTTCGACACAACGGGCTGGCTGGGCTCTAGTGGCTTGGTGGTGGGGGCTGTAGCATGCTCTTCCGCCATCGTGGACGGTGTGTCCGGGGCGATGACGGGAGAAGGTTGAGCGCCTCGGCTGGACACAACTTTGTGTTTCTTTAGCTTCCTCGGCTTTAGGTTGGAGGGAGGTAGGCTAAAAACCAAAAACCCGGAAAAAGTCAAAATTCCGAAGATGAAAGAAAAACTTCGACAAAAGAAAAATAACCCAGATGATCTAACCTGGAGGTGGCGACGGGAATTCCGTCAAGGTCGATAACTTCCTCAGAGGAAGAAATCTTCTTGCGCTTGCGCCCACCTGTAGAGGCGGTACGCAATGCATCCAGCTCAGCTTCGGAGGCCAGCTCCGAGTCTGGAAGTTCAGCGATCTGTTGAAAATAAAAATCAGAGTTAGAAGGGAAAAAATCCGAGAAAGAATGTCAAAACTCTACCCAAATGACGGAAAAAATACCTTGGGAGCCGGATTGTCGGCCGTATACATCGTCCGACTCGCTTCGTATTGGTCGCGTGCTGCGACCAACTGGTTCACGCGCCGTCGAAGATCCCTCGCGGACCAGTCTTTGCTGGTTGTCCGCATTTGGTCGTTGGCACCCGTGTAGTCCCAAAGAAGGCGGCCACCGTGATTGGCCAACGGCTGGATCCGCCTATCCAACCAGCAAAGGACCGTGTCCATGCCGGTTAGAGGTGGATCGGAGGAAGTGAGCTTGGCGATGCGCCGCTTAATCCTTAGAAGATCAGGCGGCAAGACTTGGACGGCTTCCGTTCCCCAATTGTCTTGGGGAACAACAGCAGTGTTTGAAAAAGGTGGAACCCCGATGGCCTTTTTTGGGAAAGGTACATCGAGATGGTAGAAGAAAGAACCCGTCCAAAATTTGACGGATTCCGATGTCTTGATCTTGGGGAACCAATCTTCCCTAAATCTCCTAAGAGTAAAGGAGATGGTTCCGCAAGTCGGGAGTGCGCCCTCCGAAGAGTTCCGCTTAACCCCGAAACAATACATCCAGAAATCTAGCCTAGGTTCTATACCTAAGAAACCCTCGAGCAGAGCCTGAAACCCGGCCATATAGAGAATGGAGTTGGGTGGCAGGTTGTGAGGCTGGATGTTATAGTGGGAGAGGACTTGGAGGAAGAAGGCAGAAGGCGGCAATCCCATACCTCTTAAGAGATGGGAGGAGAGAAGAACCCGTTCGCCGTCGGATGGCAGGGGTTCGTTCTCGTCTTCAGGGAGCCGCCATTTCCCTTTCAGGATCAATCCCTCCTTCTCCAGGTTTGGAAGGAGGGATGGCGGAATACTGCAGGCAATCCAGTTGCCTGCAGTTTCCACCTCATCATCCGCTCCGGCGGCGGCGGACGCAGCGGCTGCGGCTGCAGCGAGCTCGTCGCCGAGAAGCGTGATTTTCTCCTCCGCCGTCTCGGGAGCGAACGGCGGAGAAGGCGCGGAGCTTGTGCCCGCAAGATTCGCGGCGCCGGAAGGATCACCTCCGCTCGCCGCAGAAGCCGCGGTCTTTTCCGGCTCACCACCGGCGTGCGTCGGGGAGCCTAGCTCTGGATCTAGGTCGTTGATGATTTATTCGATGGTGTGCGCGGCGGAGTGAGCGGGAGAAGGCGGTGAGGATGCCATTGGGTGGCGGCGCGGTTCGTCTCCGGTGATGCCCTGGGTGCGGTGTGCGCTCGGGAACGGTTCTTCGCTCGCATGCTTGTGCGCAGCAATGGCGTGGAGAGTGAGAGAGCGGAAGGGATTCAGCGAGGACGAAGGCGACTACTTATAGCCGGAAATCCGTCAAGATGCGTGCCAACGGCTATTTTGACCGTTGGATGATCAAC
The DNA here is from genome assembly GCA_028641055.1 of Alopecurus myosuroides. Classification (NCBI taxonomy): domain Eukaryota; kingdom Viridiplantae; phylum Streptophyta; class Magnoliopsida; order Poales; family Poaceae; genus Alopecurus; species Alopecurus myosuroides. Next base: position 195,703,606 of record CM054063.1, on the reverse strand, counting down.
GCGTGTCACTCGCCGGAAAATCCGGGAAATGAAACGACAGGGTAATGATGGCTATCTCCTCGTTTCCCGTGAGAATCTGTCAGAGATACGTTACTGGGTTTCCCGCGTGAAACCCAAACGACCCTTACGTCAGCATGATTAAAGCGCTGACGTAGGAAGTTCCTTCTCCGTGAAGGATCGTGAGAGAAAAGCCGGATTTTCACGATTCCGAGTTTCACGTTACCATCTCTTTCAAAGAAGAATAAGAAGAATCAAGACCGCTGATCGAAATTTCTCGGACAAAGCACATTTGGCGAAAGACGGCGAATCAGAGTTTTTATCCTTCTTGGGGGCTACTGTCGGATATATACCGAATAGGGGTATATCAGATGGTAGTCAAAGTGCCGGATTACCAGGGTGGCCCAAGCGGTAGTGGTCTGTGGTCCATTGGGCGGCCCAGTAACCCGACGCACAGAAGCCGGATTCTAGAAGGACCCGGATCACGGCCCATGTGATCTGGCTTGGAGGAGAAGACGGATTCCTTACTTTCCAAGTTATAGTTACCGTAGTCTTCTAGGTTTCCTATTATGTAAGCGCTAATCTGGCTGTTATATAAGGCCGGACGGGAGATAAGTTTGATAACGAATAACAGAGAAGAAGATATAGGCTAACTCGCCGGGAAGTTGATCCTCTGCGAATAGTTAGATCCAAACCTCACATTGTAATTCTATATCCAGGCTTTAGTCCTGATTAGTGAGAAGTGCAGGAGTAGGCACGTCGTACTGTCGCGACGTACCGAACCTGGGTAAATCCTGTGTTCACTGTTCACCACGCGATCCCGTTACCCCACGTCTCTACCGTAGTCTCATGGCACCCCCGTCTATGAAAACTACTACGATGTCTCGACAATTACCATAGGAATTAACATAACCATTACCATTACCATTAGTAGAAGGACATGGCCTATAATTGTTGCTACCAAAATTATTCCTATAAGCATTATTCCTGAAATTATTGTTTTTAATGAGGTTCACATCAACATGCTCTTCTTGAGCAACCAAAGAGGCTAAAGGAACATTATTTGGATCAACAGAAACATGTCCATTCACAAGCATAAACATAATAGCATCAAGCCTATCACTCAAGGAAGAGGTTACTTCAACATAATTTACCTTCTTACCTGGTGGAGCTCTCTCAGTGTGCCATTCACAATATTTTACCATAATATCATCAAGAAGATTTCTTGCAGCATCCAAAGTCATGAAGGTTCCTCCAGCAGTCGAATCCAGAAGGTTTCTTGAAGAAAAGTTTAGACCTGCATAAAAAGTTTGGATGATCATCCAAGTAGTCAGTCCATGAGTGGGAGAATTCTTTTCTAAAGATTTTATTTTTCCCATGCTTTAGCAACATGATCATTATGAGGTTACTTAAAATTCATAATGCTACTTCTTAACATATAATTTTAGCAGGAGGATAATATTTTCTAATGAAGGCATCTTGACAATTAGTCCAAGAATCAATACTATTTCTAGTCAAAGATAGCAACCATTCTTTAGCTCTTCCTCTCAAAGAGAAAGGAAACAATTTCAGTTTAATAATATATCCATCTACATATTTGTATTTTTGCATCTCACAAATGTTCAGCAAAATTATTAAGATGGACAGCAACATCATCAGTACGAACACCAGAAAATTGCTCTCTCATCACAAGATTTAACATGGCAGGCTTAATTTCATAAAAATCATTAGTAGGAGCAGGTGGAGCAATAGGTGTACTAATAAAATCATTGTTGTTGGTGCTAGTAAAGTCACACAACTTAGTGTTCTCAGGAGTACTCATTTTAGCAAGACTAAAAACATGATAAAAATAACAACTAGAATAAGAACTAATTTTTTTGTGTTTTCGATATAGAGAAGCAAACAAGACAAAATAAAATAAACTAAGACAAACAAAAACAATGTAAAGAGATTGGAGGTGAGAGACTCCCCTTGCAGAAATCCTCTTCCTCCCTAGAAACGGCGCCAAAAAACTTGTTGATGATGCATGACTGCACTCGTTAGGAAACCACAAGTGTAAGGTGTGAAGAGTGCAACGACAAGTTTTCCCTCATAAAGAAACCAAGGTTGAATCGACCAGTAGGAGAAAGAAATCCCTTCTGAAGGTTGTTGGAAGCTGATGTTGACAGGGCGCACTACCGGTTCAGCAGCAACGTGGAATCTACACAACACAATCAAGTTACTTTTCCCCAACAAAGCAGTGAGGTTGTTAATCTCACCGGTTTTGCTGAAAACAAAGGATTAGACGAATAGTGTGGAAAACAAGGTTTGTTTACAGTGAATGAAAAGAGAACAATGGTTGCAGTAAAAGAATAGTGTTTGAAGTGGTTGTATTATCAGTGCAAAGAAATGGACCGGCTCCACAGTTCACTAGTTGTGTCTCTCCATAAAAGATAGATAACATGTTGTGTAAAAAAATTACAGTTGGGAAATTGAAAGATATAAAGGTTGCACCGTAGTGCATATGCATGACATGGAGATTAATATGTGATTCATGCGTGCATTACAACAAGATTCATAGACCATATCAAACTGCATCTATGACTAATAATCCACCCTTAGAGCATAATCCAATCAAACCTTGGGTATTAAGTTGCAAGCAACGGATAATTGCATTAAGCAAAGTGTGTAATACAAACATCGTTGTTTTCTCCCTAATGGCAACATCACATCTGAAAGGACACAGATGTCGCCTAGAGGGGGGGGGTGAATAGGCGTTTAAAAATAATTACGGTTAAGGCTTGAATAAATGCGGAATAAAACTAGCGTTTAATTTATCAAGCCAAAACCTAAACAAACTAGATTCACCTATGTGCACCAACAACTTATGCTAAACAATTCAAGCAACTATGTGATAGCAAGATATATTACTTCAAGCTCGATGGCTATCACAAAGTAAATTGCATAAGTAAAGAGATCGGGTATAGAAATAACCGAGAGACGAGGAGACGATGATTTATCCCGAAGTTCACTTCCCAATGGAAGCTAATCTCCGTTGGAGAGGTGTAGAGTCACAATGACTCCAAGCGCCCAATGGCTCACCTTATTCTCCTCGTGCCTCCACCAATGCGGAGTGCCACGATCCACTATGGGACCTTTGAGGGCGGTCACCGATCCCGTACAAGGTTGGGGCAATCTCCACAACTCAATTGGAGGCTCCCAACAATATCCCGCGAGCCACCAAAACTCCGAGATAGCAACAAGGTCCGGAGCTACCAAAACTCCGAGACAACAACAACCGTCTAGGGCACTCCAAGTACCCAAGAGGACAAGCTCAAGGGCACTCCAAGAACCCAAGAGTAACAAGCTTCTCAACCTTTCACTCGAACGAATCCTCGTAGAGAACTCAAACCGATGCAACCTATGCAATGGCAAGAACACAAGAAGTGCTCAAATCCTTCACTCTCAAATCCCACCAAAGCAACAAATGCTATGGGGGGAGAAGAGAGGAAGAACAATGAAGAACTCAACAAATGAATCCACAAGATCTAGATCCAAAGACTTTCCCCTCACTAAGAGGAGAGATGGATTGGTGGGATAATAGATCTAGATCTCCTCTCTCTTTTCCCACTAATTGGAGGCAAGAATCATGGAGGAATAGAGAGAGAGCAAGCTCCAAAAAGGTCAACAATGGTGGGGGAAAACTTGCTAAAAAGGTAGGGAACCAATGGGGAAGAAGACCCCTTTTATAGGCCCCCAAAAACAGCCCGTTGGGGGCATTCTGCCCCACCCCGGCCTCCCGGGCCGGCCAGGCCGGCCTCCAGGCCGGACGGTTCGGGTAGGGGTCCGGCCTGGGGAGCCCACCCCGGCCTGGGGCCGGCCTACCAGTTTTCAGAAAATGTCCTTCACTAAAAACGCGATATCTTTTGCATCCGGACTCCGTTTTCGATGATCTTGGGCTCGTTGAAATCGTAAGAACGAGCACTACAAGATTATGCAAAGAAACATCATAGTCCATAATTGGATGATAAAACCAAATGATGAAAGTTATTACCTCTCTATAAAGGAACAATCGGTAAAACCTCCAATATCAAAAACGCAATAAGTTTTTCATGCGAAACCCGTTTTTGATGAACTTGAGCTTGTATTGAAGCACATGACAAGCTCAAAAACCACACATGGAGAAAACACAAATAAGAACCAAGAAATGTTATGCCAAGTATGCAAAGGTTTGAGCTCTCTCCGAGTGATGCGATCAAGTTGCTAATATGAGAGCCCCTCTTGATAGTACGGTTATCTATCCTATAATCCGGTCTCCCTCCTAATGCTATGAGACCGGTAAAATAGAAAACCTATCAAGATCATACCTTTGCCTTGAGCATTCCACTTGAGCTAGAATATGACGATCTCGACCTCCTCAAGATGGAACACCTTTCTTGATTTCTTTTTGCTTGGTGAAGACACAAAGATGCTCCCCCATATGCAACTATGGGAGAGACTCTTTTAAGTATATCTTTACTTTAACATTATCTCCAAAAGAGTGGCAAGCTTCAAGAATGTGATCTCTTCGATATGCTCCCCTTGAACTTGCACTTCTCAAACTTGATGACGACCACAACTTGGCGTCATACACCATGGACTATATGAAATCTTCCTTTTGATGAAAGCACATGGAAAGGTACCTAACCCCACATAGATATACCACACAAACATATAATGGGTTAGAACACAAAGCTATATGAACAATTACTTACGATACCATGATACCACATGGTACATCTTCTTGCTTTGTGAGTTGATCAATATTAACCATCGCTTAACACTTTGCCTTGATCAACCTTTTATCTTTTCTTCTCTCTTCATAATAATGATGTCTTGAAGGTAAAGATGAATGTTCACACAATATTCTTCTTCAAGACATACTTGATAAACCTTTTATCTTTTCTTATCTCTTCATAATAATGATGTCTTGAAGGTAAACATGAATGTTCACACAATATTCTTCTTCAAGACATACTTGAAATATGCTCAACTCTCTCATGACCAAACTTGGGATATTCACATGAATAGCACCTTGGTCACCACTTGATTATCTTGAATCCAACACATGGACATCAAGCATTGCCTATGGACAAACTCTACAAGTATAGCTCAATGCAACCATTAGTCCATAGTGATTGTCATCAATTACCAAAACCACACATGGGGGAACCATGCTCTTTCAATCTGTAACACCCTGATTTTTACGTCTTTAATTTTTTTTTCTAAAATAAAGGATGCAAAAGATAAATAAAATAAATATTTTTAGTCGGAGTTAATATTAATTTTCAGGAAATTAATTATCGATATTCTAGAGAGGAATTTGAATTCGCATTTTCATTTGCTTTTTATTGCCAATTTATTTCATATTTGGGTTCTCCAAATTTCCCTATTGGTAGTTGGCCTTTTGGACATACTCACACATGCATTGGGCCGGTTAGCCATGCATAGCACATGGACGTGCATGCCAAGCCTTGGATGGCTAATGTACGAGACTAATACATGCATGCACCAAATCTTTCTCTTAATCTTTTCTTTCTTTCCTTCTTGTTTGGTTCAATGCACAAGCACGACACAAGTCCTTCCCAATATCTATTTGTTTCTACTCCCGTGCATTGCAAGCAGCCCAGCCTTGTTTTCTTTCTTACCTGGCTCTACCGAACCGTCAAACCAGACCAGGCCCAGCCCAGCCGCACAGCCCGACGAAACGAAACGCCGCGCTGCTCTTCTTCTTCCTCCACGTTCACAGTCAACAGAAACGGCATCGGGTACCACTAACTGCTGCCGCTACTGCCTCAAATTCTCTTTACTTGAACCATCAAATTCCAGTCCGTTTGCGTCACAGGAAATGCCTTGATCTCCTCTACAAAGACCCCAGGTTGTCTTTCACCTTCTTTCCCATCTCCCACTCCAAGATCAATCCAAACCACACCGGAGCTCCAACGAACACCATCCATATTCCCGGTGACTCCGACCACCGGAGGCCGCGCTGCTGCGCCAGGAGGTGCGCCAGGAGGAGGAGGTTCCATTCCCGAAAGAAGAAGCCCAATCCGTTGATCGCACACAACGCAGTCTGCGCGTCCATTTGTCCGGTTTATCAACTTCCCGGGACTACTGCGGCAGGCTCGGTGAGAACTGGTCTATTTCCTTGCACCACTATGTTACACTCACTAGTATCTACCTCCTAGACATGGTTTCTGGTCGTATGTTTCTATTTGACCGCGCCGCCGTATGAACCGGATGCCACCGATGGCATTCGCGTGTTAGCCTATCTTTTACACCTCAGAATGATGCCAACCTTTTACAGAAAATGTGCCAAATCTGAATAGGAATCTAGCGGTGTTATTTATTCTTCGAATATCTATTGTAGTTTATGAAAATTATTTTAAAGCATGTATGCACACCATCCATACGAGCATGTAGTGTTGTTTCCGTTATTTGTATATGCCTAGTGTACTGTTATCATGTGTTCTAATATGAAGGTGTGTGTAATTTAGTCACAGCATGATTATTCTTACAAACGTCATGCTTAGCCGTATAGATGTTTTTGGTAGAATTATATAAGGTGTTATCTATGTAGTTTAGCTACTGTTAATTAGTTTGTTTATTGTAAGAATAGACTTTCATGCTGTTCGTACACTTCATTTAGTATTTCCATGATGCTAGGCTAGAGTAAGTAATATTTATTTGGTTGTTGCATAATTGTCAAGTTTAGGTTATCCTAAGCAATGCCATGTATAGCTATTGTTTGAATTAGTATAATGTATGCATACTTTCTATATATCATTAGCTACTGCTTTTGAATAGTTTCATCGCTACTAGCTTAACCATTCATCTTGTTTTCAATTTTTATTTGGTGTTTATCATGCTAGAACAAGAGTAGTATTTATCTTAGTGCATGATGATTTCCTTCTTGCTAAATGTTTAGTTGGAGTCTAATTGCTTGTGGTCTTTACTAGATGTTTAGCATAATGACTTGTTGTTATTCATGTGGTCTTATTTAGTTAATGTTGTGTTAATATTTCTAGAGTGGTCGTTATGACATGTTTTCAATGTTACTAGATGTAGCTTATTGTTTCTATAGAGGTATGTTTAGCTAATATGAGAATTGTTCGTGCATTGCATAATATTACTATGCCACTATATATGGGCTACATATTTTATAAAATACCTTGTTAGTCAAAATGAATGGATTACCCGACCTTAGTTAACCCCATTCCCAATCAAGCCATTTTAGTTATTATTTCCTCTCACTCTATGTCGAACGGCCAACACCCTCTCTATTTGAATTTTATTCGTATTTCTTTGGAGTTGGTATTTATTTCTGTTTCACCGTTTTGACGATTAGGGAGTGACGGGTTTGAGGAGAACGAGATCTACGAAGAAAAACCACACGAGGAAAACGAAGGCATGCCCCCCTCTCATGTTTTATCCTGTGTTTTACAAAGGGGTGTTATTTTGTTATTTTGAAACTATGCATGCTATTTTATTCAAACTACTAGTGTGTCGATTGACACGCTAGCCTGATCCGTTTGTCGCCTTATACTTGATACCCTGAGTAGAAATTATATAGTGATCCAATTAGAGTAGAAATGCTTAGCCATGCTCAATAATAACTAGGACATCTTTATCTTGCCTCTTCGGAGGAATTAATTGACCCTCGGGTCACACACACCTTTTGAACTTGTTGAGCTCGTTGAGCTAGGCCGATGAGCCGTTGTTGCTTCCTCTACTCTATCTTCTACTCTGGGTGAAACTTACCATCTAAACATGGCGCGGGCGGCAGCTGAATTAGAATATTGAAGGAGCGATTGGCTTCCCTTCACCAGTTGGAGGGAGTAATCCGTCGTCCGTGCCGCATAAGGGCCTAATAAGTCTTGGATTTGAAGATTGTGACCACCGTACAACCACATGCTATATGGGCACTGGCTTGGTCAAGTAGGTTAGTCAGCCTTAGGTGTCGATGTCGCCGTACCGCAGATGAGGTGTCTACCTACGGGAGAACCTTCGGCACAGATGGGGGGAACGGTTTGGGGACATACTCTCAGTACCGGGCCAGACCCGGTGGGCATGTCACATCTTTGGGGGATCTAGCTAAAAGACCTCGTCACGAGATTCCGATTGCTATACTAGCGACGGCTGGTTGCAACAAGGAAGATTGTGACATGTGGGTAAAGTGTACCACCTCTGCAGAGTAAAACTATTCGAATAGCCGTTTTGTCCACGGTCATGGACGACACATGAATCCTTCTTGACATACAGGAACCTGTTTTGCTACTTCCCTCTACCCCTATCCTGGAATTCTATTGATATTGTGAGGTGTCGATGACACTCACTTTGATGAGAAAAACCCCACCGAATACAAAACATGTTTTTCATCTAAAATCACTTTTAACAAATATATTATGGCCTTGTGAAATAAAATTGGCTTTTATGCAAAAGAACCATACAACCTTCCTTTGAAGCCACATGTCGATATTATAGGTCTTGCATAGAGGGGGCACGCTGAGTACATTATGTTAATGTACTCATTGCATTGCTTTGTTTATCGTTCAGAGAACTACTACGAAGGAGACAACTACGACTACTACGACGACGCTGAAGAGTGAGGCCTCGTGGACTACATCGACTGCCTGTGGCTGAGATGGAGTCACTTCGCATTTTTATATTCCGCTGAGATTTCTGATTGTAATAAAATATCACAAGACATTATACTATGTGGCTATTGCTATTCAAACATTGTAATAATTTTACTTTTGGACGTTCTGCAATGGTATTCATTTCGCTGTGTTGTCAACATTGATCTTGGGATTGACATGAGAACACAGGGGGTCTGGAAGTTTAGTTCCGGTCCTCACAGAAGTGGTATCAGAGCCGACGTTGACCTAGTCACGTGGCCTTAGTTAGAAATGGAAAGCCCTAGGGATCATTTGAAAAATAAAATACTAGTTATGAAAATCCTCGTAGTCTTATTCTTGACAATTTCTATTCCTGGTCTTATCTTATTCAACATTATTTTGAATGCTTCTTCCTTAAGTACTTCTGTAGTATACCATGCCGTATCAACAAGAAAGTGTTTCAAGAACTAAAGGCTCAAGAGTCATATGTCAAGATCTGCATTTCTCCATGTCGATGATCAACATCAAGTCAAGACCAAACAACCGTATAGGAGGATTTTGGATAGAACCCTTTTGTTGTATACTCATACGTTAGAAGTTTTTATTTGCATGAGTATGAACTACATATTCTTTGAGTTTTATTTATGTAGTCATACTAAAACCATATTTTGCAAAATAATTTGCCTTAAGTTATATTTGGTTCTTCTTTGCTTACTTTCATTTTTTGTTTTGTTGTGGGCTTGGTTATGGGTTAGTTTAATTTCCCTCTCGTCTATCCTAAACTTTGAACGGAAACAGGATGAACGGAAACCGAGGTCGTGGTCGCGGAGGACGTGGACGTGGACGTGGACGTGGCCGTGGTCGCGGACTAGCGTTTGAAGAGAACTTTGTGGAGGGTGAAGTTCATGACACGGATACCGATACAGAGAATGAAGAATACATGCCCCCGCCACCTGACATGGCGCAACTGATGTTTATGCAAACACAACTGCTGCAACAACTTGCTGCTAACCTAGCAAATCAAAACCACAACCCGAATCAAAACCAGAACCAGCCGCCGCCACCTTCGAAGCTAGCGGAGTTCATGAGGACAAAGCCACCGACTTTTGCTGGATCAGCAGACCCCATAGAGGCGGATGATTGGCTGAAGGACATCCGACGGAAGCTCAATTTGGTTAGTGTCAATGTGCAAGACCGTGTGAAGTTCGCGGCGCACCAACTCAGTGGTGTAGCCGGAGATTGGTGGGAGAACTATTGTGAAGCACATGATGATGTTGAGGGAATCACTTGGGATGAATTTTCAGAGGCTTTTCGCACAGCGCACATTCCTGCTGGTCTCATGGAGCTGAAGAGAGATGAATTTCGAGCTCTCACCCAAGGGAAGATGTCTGTTTCTGAGTATTGGGACCGTTTCACCCAGCTCTCTCGCTATGGGAAAGCAGATATTCCCACTGAGGCGGACAAGACTGCTAGGTTTCTGAGAGGGCTGAATCCAGGACTAAAGGATAGATTGGTCTCACATGACTTCGCCAATTTTCAAAGCCTTGTCAATAAGGCTATTCTTCAGGAGAACTCAAAGAAAGAACTTGAGGAGCACCGCAAGCGGAAAGCACCACAGAGTCACCATGTGGCTGGTAGCTCGCGCCAGAAGAGTATTGTTCACCCAGGTTACCGGGGAGTAACTGCAAAACCAACAAGGCCTAACAATAACTTTCAGCCCAATGCATATCGCACTCCAAGAGCTGAAGTCGGAGGAAATCATGCAAACACTGCTGGAAAGAATTGCTACTCTTGCGGTGGAGAGGGTCACTTTGCTGCTGCATGTCCCAGCAAGAAGAACACGGGGCCGACACCAGTGAAGTTTAACCTGGGCACTTCAACTAAGACACCCGCCGCAGGACGTGGACGAGGGATACTGAGTACTCCAGGAGGCGCTCCCCAGGCATCAGGACAGCCAGGACATGGTCAAGTTAACCACATCACAGCCGAGCAAGCTCATGAAGCATCAGATGTTGTTCTTGGTATGTTTCCAATCCACTCATGTTACGGTTCAATATTTTTGTATTTAGTCTGGAGCTTCCCATTAGTTTCTTTCTAAGCAATTTGTCGGGAAACATCATTTGAAAACTAAGATCATGAGTCAGGAAATGGAAATACATTCACCCGAGGGAATTCTTAGGACATGTTTAACATGCCCTAAAGTGATCATAGCGATAAAAGGGGTGGAGTTCCTAGCAAATCTCATTGTGATAGATTTCAAAGGTTTAGATGTCATTCTGAGCATGAACAAGTTAGTGAAACACAAAGATAGATAGATTATGGTTTTAGAATCGTTTCATTAACCAATGATGATGGAGTTGTGATGGACTACAAGACGGATTAACACCCCCAATCTGCAGTGGATAGCCTACTGAACAACATGAAGGAAACCAATATGTTGGATGTTCGGGTGGTTAGGGAATACACAAACGTGTTCCCAGATGAGTTACTAGGCTTACCATCAGACAGTCAGATAGAGTGTTCCATTGAGTTGACACCAGACACAGCCCTTATTGCCAAGAGAACATATAGAATGCCAATAAATAAGCTAGCAGAGATGAAGAAGTGCCTTTGTCACCGCTGCCACCTAAGCCACATGAAGAGGCTTAGAAAACCTCTTTAGATATCATAGAAGTGCAGGAGGACTTGACTCATGAAGTATACCTCGTTAAATCTCGATGGTCGGTTAAGGACCACTACGAGGATTGTGATGTAGTTCTTCAAAACCCACCGGAGTAACCATAAAAAGAAGGAAGCAACATGGGGAAGTGAAGATGTTTTTCGTGAGAATTTTTTTTTCCAAATATTTTTTTTTCTCTTAGGCTGAATCACGGGGTCGTGATTCCTTTTAAGGGGGGTAGATTTGTAACACCCTGATTTTTACGTCTTTAATTTTTTTTTCTAAAATAAAGGATGCAAAAGATAAATAAAATAAATATTTTTAGTCGGAGTTAATATTAATTTTCAGGAAATTAATTATCGATATTCTAGAGAGGAATTTGAATTCGCATTTTCATTTGCTTTTTATTGCCAATTTATTTCATATTTGGGTTCTCCAAATTTCCCTATTGGTAGTTGGCCTTTTGGACATACTCACACATGCATTGGGCCGGTTAGCCATGCATAGCACATGGACGTGCATGCCAAGCCTTGGATGGCTAATGTACGAGACTAATACATGCATGCACCAAATCTTTCTCTTAATCTTTTCTTTCTTTCCTTCTTGTTTGGTTCAATGCACAAGCACGACACAAGTCCTTCCCAATATCTATTTGTTTCTACTCCCGTGCATTGCAAGCAGCCCAGCCTTGTTTTCTTTCTTACCTGGCTCTACCGAACCGTCAAACCAGACCAGGCCCAGCCCAGCCGCACAGCCCGACGAAACGAAACGCCGCGCTGCTCTTCTTCTTCCTCCACGTTCACAGTCAACAGAAACGGCATCGGGTACCACTAACTGCTGCCGCTACTGCCTCAAATTCTCTTTACTTGAACCATCAAATTCCAGTCCGTTTGCGTCACAGGAAATGCCTTGATCTCCTCTACAAAGACCCCAGGTTGTCTTTCACCTTCTTTCCCATCTCCCACTCCAAGATCAATCCAAACCACACCGGAGCTCCAACGAACACCATCCATATTCCCGGTGACTCCGACCACCGGAGGCCGCGCTGCTGCGCCAGGAGGTGCGCCAGGAGGAGGAGGTTCCATTCCCGAAAGAAGAAGCCCAATCCGTTGATCGCACACAACGCAGTCTGCGCGTCCATTTGTCCGGTTTATCAACTTCCCGGGACTACTGCGGCAGGCTCGATGAGAACTGGTCTATTTCCTTGCACCACTATGTTACACTCACTAGTATCTACCTCCTAGACATGGTTTCTGGTCGTATGTTTCTATTTGACCGCGCCGCCGTATGAACCGGATGCCACCGATGGCATTCGCGTGTTAGCCTACCTTCCACACCTCAGAATGATGCCAACCTTTTACAGAAAATGTGCCAAATCTGAATAGGAATCTAGCGGTGTTATTTATTCTTCGAATATCTATTGTAGTTTATGAAAATTATTTTAAAGCATGTATGCACACCATCCATACGAGCATGTAGTGTTGTTTCCGTTATTTGTATATGCCTAGTGTACTGTTATCATGTGTTCTAATATGAAGGTGTGTGTAATTTAGTCACAGCATGATTATTCTTACAAACGTCATGCTTAGCCGTATAGATGTTTTTGGTAGAATTATATAAGGTGTTATCTATGTAGTTTAGCTACTGTTAATTAGTTTGTTTATTGTAAGAATAGACTTTCATGCTGTTCGTACACTTCATTTAGTATTTCCATGATGCTAGGCTAGAGTAAGTAATATTTATTTGGTTGTTGCATAATTGTCAAGTTTAGGTTATCCTAAGCAATGCCATGTATAGCTATTGTTTGAATTAGTATAATGTATGCATACTTTCTATATATCATTAGCTACTGCTTTTGAATAGTTTCATCGCTACTAGCTTAACCATTCATCTTGTTTTCAATTTTTATTTGGTGTTTATCATGCTAGAACAAGAGTAGTATTTATCTTAGTGCATGATGATTTCCTTCTTGCTAAATGTTTAGTTGGAGTCTAATTGCTTGTGGTCTTTACTAGATGTTTAGCATAATGACTTGTTGTTATTCATGTGGTCTTATTTAGTTAATGTTGTGTTAATATTTCTAGAGTGGTCGTTATGACATGTTTTCAATGTTACTAGATGTAGCTTATTGTTTCTATAGAGGTATGTTTAGCTAATATGAGAATTGTTCGTGCATTGCATAATATTACTATGCCACTATATATGGGCTACATATTTTATAAAATACCTTGTTAGTCAAAATGAATGGATTACCCGACCTTAGTTAACCCCATTCCCAATCAAGCCATTTTAGTTATTATTTCCTCTCACTCTATGTCGAACGGCCAACACCCTCTCTATTTGAATTTTATTCGTATTTCTTTGGAGTTGGTATTTATTTCTGTTTCACCGTTTTGACGATTAGGGAGTGACGGGTTTGAGGAGAACGAGATCTACGAAGAAAAACCACACGAGGAAAACGAAGGCATGCCCCCCCTCTCATGTTTTATCCTGTGTTTTACAAAGGGGTGTTATTTTGTTATTTTGAAACTATGCATGCTATTTTATTCAAACTACTAGTGTGTCGATTGACACGCTAGCCTGATCCGTTTGTCGCCTTATACTTGATACCCTGAGTAGAAATTATATAGTGATCCAATTAGAGTAGAAATGCTTAGCCATGCTCAATAATAACTAGGACATCTTTATCTTGCCTCTTCGGAGGAATTAATTGACCCTCGGGTCACACACACCTTTTGAACTTGTTGAGCTCGTTGAGCTAGGCCGATGAGCCGTTGTTGCTTCCTCTACTCTATCTTCTACTCTGGGTGAAACTTACCATCTAAACATGGCGCGGGCGGCAGCTGAATTAGAATATTGAAGGAGCGATTGGCTTCCCTTCACCAGTTGGAGGGAGTAATCCGTCGTCCGTGCCGCATAAGGGCCTAATAAGTCTTGGATTTGAAGATTGTGACCACCGTACAACCACATGCTATATGGGCACTGGCTTGGTCAAGTAGGTTAGTCAGCCTTAGGTGTCGATGTCGCCGTACCGCAGATGAGGTGTCTACCTACGGGAGAACCTTCGGCACAGATGGGGGGAACGGTTTGGGGACATACTCTCAGTACCGGGCCAGACCCGGTGGGCATGTCACATCTTTGGGGGATCTAGCTAAAAGACCTCGTCACGAGATTCCGATTGCTATACTAGCGACGGCTGGTTGCAACAAGGAAGATTGTGACATGTGGGTAAAGTGTACCACCTCTGCAGAGTAAAACTATTCGAATAGCCGTTTTGTCCACGGTCATGGACGACACATGAATCCTTCTTGACATACAGGAACCTGTTTTGCTACTTCCCTCTACCCCTATCCTGGAATTCTATTGATATTGTGAGGTGTCGATGACACTCACTTTGATGAGAAAAACCCCACCGAATACAAAACATGTTTTTCATCTAAAATCACTTTTAACAAATATATTATGGCCTTGTGAAATAAAATTGGCTTTTATGCAAAAGAACCATACAACCTTCCTTTGAAGCCACATGTAGATATTATAGGTCTTGCATAGAGGGGGCACGCTGAGTACATTATGTTAATGTACTCATTGCATTGCTTTGTTTATCGTTCAGAGAACTACTACGAAGGAGACAACTACGACTACTACGACGACGCTGAAGAGTGAGGCCTCGTGGACTACATCGACTGCCTGTGGCTGAGATGGAGTCACTTCGCATTTTTATATTCCGCTGAGATTTCTGATTGTAATAAAATATCACAAGACATTATACTATGTGGCTATTGCTATTCAAACATTGTAATAATTTTACTTTTGGACGTTCTGCAATGGTATTCATTTCGCTGTGTTGTCAACATTGATCTTGGGATTGACATGAGAACACAGGGGGTCTGGAAGTTTAGTTCCGGTCCTCACACAATCTCCCCCATTTTGGTAATTGATGACAAACTCTTTTACGAGGGTTTATATAATGAATTTTACCTACCATGCAAATAGACAAGCAAGGTTGCATGAGCATGAAAGGAAAATGTTTAAGAACAAAACCAAAATTTCTTAAACCCTCGAAACTTTCTCCCCCATTGGCATCCATTTCCAAAATGGGATCATAGAAATTTTAGATGGCCAATATAGTAAGGGTTCCTCCGTAGGCTATGCACTTCTCATAATATGAGTGAAATCAAATACACTTATCCAATGATGAATAATGGGAGGAACTATACCAAGGATCCAAAGATTGCAAATAAGATGGTATACAAATCTAATATTCTCCTAAAGAGAAGCAAGCAATCAAGAGATCCAACAAACCAAACGAACAAGGTATATTATGGTTTGAGAAAATGAGTGTTTTTAAAGAAAATAGAGGAGCTCCCCAATATTTGTGCATGATTTAGAAATATTGCATTTTGAACGCAAAGGGCACAAAAATGGAATCATAACTCCCCCACTGTTGTTCAAAACTCAAAGCAAGTGCAAGTGATCATAAAAGAAAATAAGGCATATCACTTGGAGTAAGAGATGGTTAAGCCATAAGAGAAGTTACCAATAAAAGGATGGACACCGAACCATTAGGATACCAATAAGACATGTAATTCTTATCATGTGTATAAGTTTCTTAAATAGACCACAATCATGATGATGTACATCCATAAAGAAGCATGTACACACAATATAGTTACAAAGAGAAAGAGCGAGATATCCAATTTGAAGACATAAATATGATAATAAGATCTTTGCTTGAAAGGATTTTTTTTAGAGGATATGAATGACCTTCCAACAAAAACACATCAAAGACGTCACACACATTAATAAGGGAAAAAGAGATAGTTGGGACGTTTTGATAAAAGCAACAAATATCACAAGGAGTAAATATGTTTCATGCCATGATACAACCTACAAAAGGTTGAAATGTTAGAGTATATGCATGAGATAGATACTTGTTACCGAGGTAGCATTGGTGATGTTGTACTATATAAGAATTCATCCATCATCATAGCTTGACTCCAATAAGAATGTATTGATAACACCTTCTTTGTGAATGAGGCAAGCATCCAACGCATATGAAATGTACCTAAAACAAATTTAAGTACAAAAATGGTCCCCAAACTCATTGGGTCCAAAGTAGTTACACAAACTACAATATATAGGATTCAATCCACATGAATATAGGCATATAGATAAGAAATTGAATATCATGAACATCTTAGCCAATTTAGGATTTATGGATATTATTCTATATAAATATTGGATCAAGGAAGATAAACATGCCATAACATATAATTAGTAATTATGCATGCAATCTAAAGGTAGAATAAACATTTCATTTTATACCCGGGAGCAATAAAATGGTCGTTGGGAGGTTCCCCCATTCTGCAGCGCCCCCCCCCCCCTAGGGGGCCGGCCAGGCCGGCCAAGAGCAGCCAGGGGCGGAGCCAAACCCACCCCGGCCTGGGGCCGGCGTGGGCGCAGGGGCAGGCCGGCTGGATGTGGCCCGGCCTGGCAGGCCGGCCAGGCCGGCGTGGAGCCGTGGCTGGGGCCGGCCACCCGCCCGAACAGCCCGGCCTGGGGGTCGGCCTGGGGCCGGCGTGGAGCGGGGGAGAGGCCGGCACCCCTTCTTTCTCTCCTTTTCTTCTTCTCTTTTCTCCATTGTTTCCTTAACCTTTTCTCCATTTTTGCTTTTCATTGTATGAGGTCTATGGGGAGATATGGTTGCACTTTATCCATGATATTTTCTGAGTAAACTTAGGGAACACGTTAGTCCTTCCATATGTTGTGATCAAACACTCAAAATAGGATTTAGGAACATGACAATCAACTCATGATTGATAAGATACCAATTAGAAAATATACCATGTAAAATAAAATACTAACGGAAATACTTATCACTTGGGGGATACTAAATAAAAATGCATCAAGGAGTAAAATATTGAGATCCCAATAGACATCAAATGAACCATGTAAAATTCCAAGAGATGTCAATTGAAGCAAATATCTATGAGTGAGATATCAAACTCCAAATAAATACCAAATGAGGGCATCAAGGCAAAACAAATGAGCATAGAAGATGTCTATGTAAAATATGATCAAAGACTTATCTCATTCAAAACAATAGAATGCAAAACAAGGAATGAGATAACCAAGCCCTTTACACTTTTTATGATGGCACAAAGTAATAAAAAAATAAAAGTTGTGCCTTCCACAAACACACAAGATATTGATTAAAATACCAATTTAAGATCTAATATCAATTGATGATAACTAGTGTTAAAAAAAAAACTACGATAGCTCCCCCATGATCTATGCATGATTTTTGAATTTTGCACACAAATGGGATCATCACTCTTCGCATGCATACAATAGAAACTTTCATTAAGTGGCAAGAGATCCAATTGAAAATATAGTGTTCTCATTATATAGATGTTTGCATTTTAATACAAAAGCACTATAAGGGGATCCTCGCTTTTCTTACAACCATTACACTAGAATTTTGTTTGATTATAACACATAGATATTCATCAAGGAAGACAATGTGAGTTCATACAAAACAATTTCTCGTCGATAATACAAATGGAAGCAACGCATAATGTAAATATGATCAATAACTTCTACCACAAATATGGTTGTCACTTGTCCAAGGACAAGGAGGGTATGGTGTTAATTTTAGGTGGTATGTTGCAAAAATATTCGTGATCATGTTGAAGCACAAAAGTTTATGGAAAAGGATATGAGTTAATTACCATGCTTCAACTAGTAAAATTATCATGCAAAGCAATTCTTAATATATATTGAAGCAACCGGTTTCCCAAACAATAAATACTAGTGCACATTTGAGGAACACCGCACGAAGAAACTCTCTCAAATTCAACAAACAAAATATGAGATACAAAAACTCATTTAAGCAAGTATGGAACTTGTTTGAGCTAATCATGCCACATAGTAACAAGATAATTTAGAATATCAATTCTAAGTGGCATTACCTCACATGTTCACATTTTCTAGGATTGTAATATGCACATAGCTTATTACTCCCCCATAATGTGATAATCCATTTCTTTTCAACAAGAGGCAAGTGAAATCAAATAAGAGATAATTAATGAACATTGTGAAATTCGAATTTCTCATGAGAATGAAATACCACATGGAGACTATATAATCTTGTCACGTTAATAATAAGTGATATACCTCATGTACACATATTTTAGTATTGTGAGGTGGCAAGCACACCACTCCCCCAAAATGAGATAGTTCATTAATCTCTCAAAAGAGGCAACTTAAATTAATCATAAATTTCAATAAAGGCTCAACACAAAACAAACAAGTACATGGAGTGCAAACCAACAAACACATACTAGATTACTCAAGATAGGTAATTAGTAAGCACACCATATACAAACACATGCTAGCACACAACTAACACATGCAAGGGGCAAGCAACTTTTAATGTATATAATTTAAATACAAGTTACCGCAAGGAGACACATTGGATAGGAGATAGATATATGATGATACAAATGACTTGGCTTGAGTAAATATAATTGATGAAGATCCCTTAATTCTTCATAAGATAGCCAAGTCTCCAATGCCCTCCAACAACACCTATTGATCAAGTTTTAGCTTGTTGGTCCCCAACCAAGTTGGGTCCTAAGAGGTTAGTCACAATAGGCTTGGCAACCCAAATGGTTCGTTTCTTGACACCACTTTGAGTGCCAACATATTTGGCAAACACATTGCCAACCTTATCCTTCCGAAGGGAATAAACATCACAAATAATGATAGGGTTGGATAAGGTACCATTAGTGCATGAGGAAGCAAGGTGGCCCTTTTCACGGCATAAGTAACAACATCGGCTTCCTCCTTTCTTCTTAGTTGATTTCTCAACTTGAGGAGTTATAACTTGATTCTTCTTGGGAAGAAGCCTTTCTTCATCTTGAGGTTGAGCATGATATTGAACTTGTGGCCGCTTCCCTTGTTGCTTCTCACTAAGAGGCTTCTTCTTTAATGGGCAAGACCTAACATGGTGCCCTTCAACATTGCACTTGAAGCAAACAATCTTGGACGAATTGTTGACTTGTTCTTGGCTCTTGTTCTTGTTGATTATATGATTCTTCTTTATATTGGACTTATTGTTATTATTGGAGTTGAATCCTAGTCCACTCTTGTCATTGGGTAATCTTTGTACACTCAACATGTTGTCAAGTGTGGACTTCCCATGACGCTTTTCCAAGTCTTTCTTCAAAGAAGCGACTTGGACCTTGAGCTCTTTTATTTCCTCTACATGGTTAGTAGCAACACAAGTAATAGAGGAAGTAGATGATTCATTGTTAGAGCAACAAGGCATGGAAAGCAATTCATCACAAGATGTAGTGATATTATGAGTGAATGAATTAATAGGACTAGCACGAGGCAAAATAGAATTTTGAGTAGAGTTTGTGCTAATGTACACATGAGGCTCACAAGATATCACATTGGTAGTAATAGCCTCATGAGCTAACTTTAGCTTATCATGTGAGACTAAAAGATCCTCATGAGAGCCTAAGAGATTTTCATGACTTTCTTCCAATTTCCCATAATTGCTAGTTAGCAACTCAAGTTGAGACCTTAGCTCAACATTCTCCTTCAATGTAGATGCTTCACGAGAAATAGAGTTAGTATCACAAGCATCATAATTAATAGAAATAGGAGAAGGCAAATTGGCAAGTCCTTTTGAATATGAAGCTTTAAGTTGAGTATGTTCGACTTTTAGCTCATCATTTTTAGTTTTAAGACAATTAACCACCTCAATATTTCTATTATGAGAGTCCTTTAATTTTGATAACTCTAGAGTAAAAGTCTCTTCAAGAGATTCATTGATAGTTTGTTCTTCTACAAGAGCTTCCTCTAGTTTTGCAATTTCATTGGAATAATCACGCTCGCGGCTATAACATGCATCAATGCATGCTTCCAAATCCTTAATGGTGATATTGCGCCTATCAAATGCTCTAATGATTTCTAGGAAATTGGCACAAGCATCTTTATCCTCATAAAGGATATTGTGAATCATTTTACCTTTCTCCATTAACGAATCATTGTCATTATCATCGTCATCATCATCATCATCATCCTCATCACCATCATAATCATCATCATCATCACTAGATACATTGGTGTTCAAAGTAGGAGCTACCTTTGAACCTTTAGCCATAAGGCAAAAGTGAGATATGGTAGATGATGATGAACCATTACTTGAAGCGCCACTTAAATCCACATCTTGTTCCATGGAATGTTGAGTTTCTTCTACATGGTTAGTAACACAAGTACTAGAGGAAATACAACCATTTTTACTATGGAAACAAGATGTATCAAGCATATCATTATAAGATTTAGTCAAGGAATTTTTACATGATATGCATGAACTATCAACGCAAGCATGTAAATCATTTTGGGTGCTAGGTGTGTTTAAGTCCATAGACAAAGTATTGCAATAAGATAGAGATGAAGAATCGTTAACAATAAGCATACTATCAAGATTGCAATTTTTGTCACTACTCACCATATCATTATGTTGTGCCTTGACACATTTTGGTGAGGTAGAAGAAGTTGAGAACTCATCACGCCCGGAGGTGGAGGGAGTATAATCATCACCACAACTTTTGGACACATCATATTTATCTTGAAGCTTGGTCCAAATATCATGAGCTTTCCAAGATGGCCTAATTGACTCAAGAACTACAATACTCAAATATTTGAAAAACACATTAGTAGCTTGAGTATTGAGATATAAGTTTTTCTCATCCTCTAAAGAGCAATCAATACCCGTTGGAGTAGAAAAACCCATATCTACAATTTTCTCTATATTTGGACCCATGTCCTTAAAAATATTAAGCATACTAATTTTCCAAGTATTATAATTTGTGCCATCGAATATAAAAGTGTCATTATGCACTAATCCCCTAGCCGACATCTTTACTCTCTAGGTTGTGAAACCCTATGAAGAGAGACCCGGCTCTGATACCAATTGAAAGGACACGGATGTCGCCTAGAGGGGGGGGGGTGAATAGGCGTTTAAAAATAATTACGGTTAAGGCTTGAATAAATGCGGAATAAAACTAGCGTTTAATTTATCAAGCCAAAACCTAAACAAACTAGATTCACCTATGTGCACCAACAACTTATGCTAAACAATTCAAGCAACTATGTGATAGCAAGATATATTACTTCAAGCTCGATGGCTATCACAAAGTAAATTGCATAAGTAAAGAGATCGGGTATAGAAATAACCGAGAGACGAGGAGACGATGATTTATCCCGAAGTTCACTTCCCAATGGAAGCTAATCTCCGTTGGAGAGGTGTGGAGTCACAATGACTCCAAGCGCCCAATGGCTCACCTTATTCTCCTCGTGCCTCCACCAATGCGGAGTGCCACGATCCACTATGGGACCTTTGAGGGCGGTCACCGATCCCGTACAAGGTTGGGGCAACCTCCACAACTCAATTGGAGGCTCCCAACAATATCCCGCGAGCCACCAAAACTCCGAGATAGCAACAAGGTCCGGAGCTACCAAAACTCCGAGACAACAACAACCGTCTAGGGCACTCCAAGTACCCAAGAGGACAAGCTCAAGGGCACTCCAAGAACCCAAGAGTAACAAGCTTCTCAACCTTTCACTCGAACGAATCCTCGTAGAGAACTCAAACCGATGCAACCTATGCAATGGCAAGAACACAAGAAGTGCTCAAATCCTTCACTCTCAAATCCCACCAAAGCAACAAATGCTATGGGGGGAGAAGAGAGGAAGAACAATGAAGAACTCAACAAATGAATCCACAAGATCTAGATCCAAAGACTTTCCCCTCACTAAGAGGAGAGATGGATTGGTGGGATAATAGATCTAGATCTCCTCTCTATTTTCCCACTAATTGGAGGCAAGAATCATGGAGGAATAGAGAGAGAGCAAGCTCCAAAAAGGTCAACAATGGTGGGGGAAAACTTGCTAAAAAGGTAGGGAACCAATGGGGAAGAAGGCCCCTTTTATAGGCCCCCAAAAACAGCCCGTTGGGGGCATTCTGCCCCACCCCGGCCTCCCGGGCCGGCCAGGCCGGCCTCCAGGCCGGACGGTTCGGGTAGGGGTCCGGCCTGGGGAGCCCACCCCGGCCTGGGGCCGGCCTACCAGTTTTCAGAAAATGTCCTTCACTAAAAACGCGATATCTTTTGCATCCGGACTCCGTTTTCGATGATCTTGGGCTCGTTGAAATCGTAAGAACGAGCACTACAAGATTATGCAAAGAAACATCATAGTCCATAATTGGATGATAAAACCAAATGATGAAAGTTATTACCTCTCTATAAAGGAACAATCGGTAAAACCTCCAATATCAAAAACGCAATAAGTTTTTCATGCGAAACCCGTTTTTGATGAACTTGAGCTTGTATTGAAGCACATGACAAGCTCAAAAACCACACATGGAGAAAACACAAATAAGAACCAAGAAATGTTATGCCAAGTATGCAAAGGTTTGAGCTCTCTCCGAGTGATGCGATCAAGTTGCTAATATGAGAGCCCCTCTTGATAGTACGGTTATCTATCCTATAATCCGGTCTCCCTCCTAATGCTATGAGACCGGTAAAATAGAAAACCTATCAAGATCATACCTTTGCCTTGAGCATTCCACTTGAGCTAGAATATGACGATCTCGACCTCCTCAAGATGGAACACCTTTCTTGATTTCTTTTTGCTTGGTGAAGACACAAAGATGCTCCCCCATATGCAACTATGGGAGAGACTCTTTTAAGTATATCTTTACTTTAACATTATCTCCAAAAGAGTGGCAAGCTTCAAGAATGTGATCTCTTCGATATGCTCCCCTTGAACTTGCACTTCTCAAACTTGATGACGACCACAACTTGGCGTCATACACCATGGACTATATGAAATCTTCCTTTTGATGAAAGCACATGGAAAGGTACCTAACCCCACATAGATATACCACACAAACATATAATGGGTTAGAACACAAAGCTATATGAACAATTACTTACGATACCATGATACCACATGGTACATCTTCTTGCTTTGTGAGTTGATCAATATTAACCATCGCTTAACACTTTGCCTTGATCAACCTTTTATCTTTTCTTCTCTCTTCATAATAATGATGTCTTGAAGGTAAAGATGAATGTTCACACAATATTCTTCTTCAAGACATACTTGATAAACCTTTTATCTTTTCTTATCTCTTCATAATAATGATGTCTTGAAGGTAAACATGAATGTTCACACAATATTCTTCTTCAAGACATACTTGAAATATGCTCAACTCTCTCATGACCAAACTTGGGATATTCACATGAATAGCACCTTGGTCACCACTTGATTATCTTGAATCCAACACATGGACATCAAGCATTGCCTATGGACAAACTCTACAAGTATAGCTCAATGCAACCATTAGTCCATAGTGATTGTCATCAATTACCAAAACCACACATGGGGGAACCATGCTCTTTCAACATCCCTCATCCGTTATGTTTCTGTCACTTGAGCATGCATAAAAGGGAGGCATGAACCCACAATCTAGCATAAATACCCCCTCCTGGATTTACAAGCATCAACTTGTCCAAAGCATCTACTAGTAATGGAGAGCATGCAAGATCATAAATAACATACATATGAAAGAACATGATAGATTGATAATCACTGGAAATAGAATTCAATATTCATCGGATCCCAGAAAACACAACATGTAGCATTACAATAAGATGATCTTGATCAAGTTAGACAGCTCACAAGATCTAAACATGAGGCATAAAGAGGAGAAGACAACCATCTAGCTGCTTCTATGGACCCGTAGTCCAAGGATGAACTACTCCAACATCACTCCGGAGGTAGGCATGGTGGTGTAGAACCCTTTGGTGATGAATTCCCCTCCCGGCAGGGCACCGGGGAGAGCTTCAGAATCCTCCCGAACTAGGGTTGATGATCACAGCGGCTATGGAACTTTTTGGTGGAAAAGGCTCGGGTATTTAGGGTTTCCCCGACAAGGTGTTTATATAGGCAAAAGGCCAACGTCGGTGGGTGAACAGGGGGCCAAACCACCTGGTTGCATGGCCAGGGGGCCACCCGTGCCTCCCTATGGTGTGGGCCCTCCAGGCCCCCCTCGAGGTCTCCTCCGGACTCCGTGTGCTTGACAGAAAAATAGGACCCTAGTTTTCGTTTCGTCCAATTCCGAGAATATTTCCAGAACAACTTTCCAGAAACCAAAAACAAAAGAAAATAGGAACTGGATCTATGGCATCTTGTCAATAGGTTAGTCTGAGAAAATCTATTCAAATGATGTAAAATGAATAGAAAACATGTAGCAATTGGCATGAAAACAACATGGAACATCAGAAATTATAGATACGTTTATGACGTATCAGTGCTCATCTAAATTTGCCGAGAGCTAGTGCCAAATAATATGAACTCAAATAATATAAAAAAGGCACTTTCCCATGGATTGATGAATGTTGGTGGGGACCTGTGGATACGGCTATCCATAGTTTGTGTAAGACAAGGTGTGGGAAGTGCGAACCATTAGGAAAAAAGGAAAAGGTGCTAATGGAAACCGCTCTAAAAAATCAAAAAACTTTGCTTGAAATGGGTTATGATAAGTTTTTCAATACCATTCGTTGACATAGACATACACCTCTCTCAAAATTATATTTTTAATACATCTGTTTTAGTAAATAAAAAGCTCTAGCGCATGAGTAATCCCTTCTTCCCTCTACAAAGGGCCTTTCTTTTACATTTATGTTGAGTCTTCGCCTTCTTACTTTATGCACCAGTTAAGAGACCATAGTTGTTATTCTGAGTATAATGTGCATAGCCCCAAAATTTATTATTGATTGATTCATGATTACGGTATTGCTTGCTCTCAAATTATTTGTATCTAGTCATCATTTGGACTTTGAAGGTGTCCTAGCATTTATGTTTTGCTATTCCACGAAGGACAAGATGGATACCACTTTCTTATGTTTTTATTTATGATTGAAACAAACATATTACCTTCAATGCATTATTGCTCATTGTCAAGTATGTGTGTAACTTTTCATGTGCAACATAGTTGCTAAGTTTACATTAGTTCAAATAATATGTATCATTCCTTTGTTATAGTACTTTGATCTTATATAACAATACTTTTACATAACGTGATAAAGATTTGTGACCTCAAAAATTCTTGGCTTCATATCACCTCAAAAATTATTTTATTATCACTTACCTACTCAAGGACAAGAAGGAGTTAAGCTTGGGGATGATGATACATTCCAAACGTATCTATAATATTTGATGATCCATGCTTGTTTTCTATCCAATGTCTTTATGTTTTTCACATGTTTTCCTTAGTTTTATGGATGTTTTCATGCACTAACCTATTAACAAGATGCCACATGCGAGTTGTTGTTGTCTGTTGTTTTGTATTTTAGAAAAGTTCTTAAAGAAATATTCTAGGAATGGATTGACAATCCACGGAGATCAATTGTTACCCGGAACAAAGACGAACTACGAAGGAGAGACAGAGGGGAGGCCGGAGGGCCCCGGGGGGTGCCAGGCGCGACCCCCACCCTAGGCCATGCCTGGGGGATACCCTGGCGGCCCATGGCACCTACTCGCACCGTCTCTTAGCCTATAAGTTGCTTTTAACCATAATAAGTTCGAGGACAGAGATATTTTTCACGTAACATATAGAGAGGCGTCGTCACCTCAAAAGTCCAATCTAGGGCTTTTGCAGCCCTATTACGGCACCCTGCCGGAGGGGGGATCATTACCGGAGGCCTCTGCATCGTCATGATTGCTTCCACGATGATGCGTGAGTAGTTCATCTCGGGACTACGGGTCCACATCAGTAGCTAATTGGTAGTTCTATCTGTTATGCCTCCATGTTTAAATTTTCATGAGCTGCCACACATGATCGAGACCACCATTATGTAATTGTGTATCTTGTGTTTGATGGGATCCGATAGACTATGAGATTATGATTATTTTGTTCATATCAAACTGAGATGCTTCACTTATATCTATAGAGATTGTCTTGCAATACTCCCAAGTGTTTATGATTACCTTGGACACATAGTTGTTTTCACCTACAAGAGAGGGATTATATGCTAGATAGTGGGTTCATGCTTCCCTTTCATGTATGCTCAAGTGAAAGAAACGTGACGGGTGGGGGATGTGTTGTTGACACTAGAGACAAAAGGTGGTGCTCTTTTCTACGGACGAGAACATTGCTTACATTACGTACTTTACTTAATGCAATTGTCTTTTGCACACAAATCAATCACTTCATTGCTGCAACTTAATATCAGATAGATTTGCTGGATAGCTTTCTTGACATGGACTATTAGACATGGATGCATGCTAGATAGCGGTCCATATGCCTTGACGTAATGCCTACGATGTTAGAACCCGTGAATTATATATTGTCATAATAGTATTGTTATACGTTCATAAAGGGTTCGTTGCATAGAAAACAAAAAAATTCCTACGCAAAGACACCCGAAGGGCCAAGATCTAATCTAGGAGATGAAAGCAACGGGCATAGAGAGAGTGCTAAGAAGAACATACCCTCGAAGACACAAAGCGTTAAGAGATCAAATCTTGTTGTTGGCGTAGTCGTACTCACACCGATCCCGAGAGCGAGAAGACGTGCACCGCAATCCGGCGGTGCCTCCGTGATTGGTCACACGTACGGTTGATGACGACCTCCGTTCCCTCGATCCAGTGGGGTAGCGTAAGTAGAGAATCCCTCGGAACTCCACCAGCACGACAGCGTGGTGTGGTGGAGAAAACTCCGTTCAGGGCTTCTCCAAGCGCATGAACATGGGGTGGAGCAGCGGGAGGTGGGAGGTGGAGATGACACCAAGTGTGTGGGGAGAGGGAGGTCCAACCCCTCTTTATATAGGAGGGGAAGGGAGCCACGAATTTTTGGTGCCTCCACCTCTCCCCTCATCATGTGGGTGGATTCTCCACTCAACCCACTCATTCTCTCATCATTTCCAACTCAAAATTCCAAGGGTTTCCTTTAATAAATAAATAAAACAATTTCATCTATTTATTTTAATATTTGTTAATCCTATTAACAAACATTAACACTTACCCCCTTGAACTATTTGTTAATCAAACATTAACATATACCACCTTGAACTATTTCAATATTCCCCGAAACAATTTCGGTGACTATTTCAATATTCCCCGAAACAATTTCGGTGCTGTCCAAAATTTTCTCCGATATTCCGTATCCTCTCAAATGCTTCATCAAACATTAAGTGTGTCACCCTACTGTTCGCGAATAACATAGACATGATCGAGACACCTCTCCGATTAATAATCAACAGCGGGATCTGGAGATTCGTGATGACTCCTATATATTCAACGATGACTCTCGTGATCGTGTGAACCATCAACGTCGTAACTATTCCCTTTGTCTCGCTATATTTTACTTGTTCGAGATCCGATCATTGGTATCAACCATACCTAGTTCGATCTCGTTACCGACAAGTACTCTTTTACTCGTTCTGTGATATGACATCCTTGTGACCTAGTCACGTGCTTGCAAGCGGTGTCGATGTGATATCACCGAGAGGGCCCAGATTATATCTCTCCGTCATTTGGATGGAAAAATCCCACTCTTGATCCATGAGACTCAACTAATACTTTCCGAATACCCAACGACACCTTTATAGTCACCCTGTTACGGTGTGACGTTTGATGACATCAAAGCATCCTTCCGGTATCAGTGATTGACATGATCTCATGGTCTAAGGAATAAGGTTACTCCCAACGTAAGACATAACAATAAAACTAAATGAACTAATCGTATTTTTATACTTAGTTAAGGTCTAAGTTCATCACATCATTATCCTAATGACATGACCCCGTTATTAACAACATCCAATGTTCACGATCACGAAACCTTGATCATCTGTTAATCAACGAGCTAGTTAAAAGAGAAGCTTTACTAGGAACCATTGTTTGTTTATTAAACACACATGTATCAACGTTTCCGGTTAATACAATTCTAGCATGAGAAATAAACATTTATCATAAACAAGGAATAAGATAATAACCACTTTATTATTGCCTCTCGGGCATATTCCTATCAGTCTCCCACTTGCACTAGAGTCAATAATCTAGTCTGTAAGCACTTAACACATATGGCGTTCCAGTGTTATTACCATGCTTCGCATGTGGTAAACATCATCAAAAAAAATCTGAACTGTTCAGGTCCTATTGTATTTGCATGTTCTTTGCGTCTACACGCATCACTCATTCTCTAATGAGATGACTTTGTATATATTTGGTCAATCCGTGAAACCTTAATTCCTCACCTTAAACCAATGTTACTAACATTGTGAAAATGTAGCTTCATAGTGTCATCATTCTTGGAAATTCACCAAGTTCAATAAAGAACTCCTTGACACAAAATACTCTTATTATTTTGATGTCAACACAACGATATACTTAGCCCTTGTTGTAGTATCCGTCACAATACTTTAATTTTGAAACACTTTCAAATTCTTCATGGAACTTTCTTCCAGCCTATTGTGCTACCCTTCATCACATATTTTAATTGAGATAAAATTATTTGAATAGATGACAAGAGTATTAGTGTAACATATTACAAAAAATAGTTTGTCATTGCTATATAGGAAAACATATCCTTAGCATTTCTAAAATGGCATAAGGATCTCTCCCACTGTTGTCTAATCATCATTTGAATTATCCTGCTATAACATTTTATAGCATAAGACTTATCTGGTTGTATACATAGCATGGAACACATGATACAGAAATCTTAATTTCAATTGTGCTCATCATGTGTCAAAACACTTGAATCTTGCTCAATTCTTTTCCATGTGACAAGAACTCCTTCTTGTCATTTCAATATTGACTTACTTCAATATTTCATCTATGTAATTTGGCTTCAATCATATCAGGCGCTTCAATCCATCTCTTATAGATATTGATGCCCAATATCTTCTAAGTTTTTCATCAATATAAAAATCTTAACCGTGTTAATTTAAAATACATATTTTCCAATTAACCATATGTCATTTACATAAAGCATTAGAAATATGTCTTAGCGCTTGATACATCCATTTTGCATCACTATTTTATATCATAATTTTCTGTTATTCATCGATATATTTCATGTTATGATGCATCTCTTATGTTATTTCATCTTATTTTTCATGTTTTATAATTTGGGGAGAATAACCACCAGGACCATAAATCTGATGGAAAAAGCACCGTCGAGATAGCATATTTCAGAAGATCAGAAGAGCAAGGGGGACATCCGGGGGTTCCTAAAAGTCCGTAGGAAGAACACGTCCAAAAGGGGAGCCAGAGGGGGGCCACCAGGGTCCCACACCTAGGGCTGGCGCGCCATCCCCCTGGCCGCGCCACCTAGGGGTGTGGCCACACCCTGGCCCACCTCTGGGGTCATCTTTGGCATGCTTGGCCCCTAGGGAACCCTAATCCCCATTCCATCCTCGAAGAATTATTCTGCCGCCGCCTCGGGGCGGAAAACACCAAAGAGAGAAAAGCTCTCTGGCAGGGAGAAATCTGCCGGGGAAATTTCTCTCCGAAGAGGGGAAATCACCGCCATCGAAACCGTCATCACTCCGGGCATCATAAAGATCATCATCATCATCACCACCAGCACGATCACCCTCATCATCCACCTTCATCCCGCTGTAACAATTAGGGGCCTCTATAGTTGTTTTGCATTAGATATCTCTCCCCGTGTTGATTACTTGTTAGTAGTTGATGCTTGTGAGATTTATCGGTGTTTGCACTTTATGACCAGATTATTATCATCCATTATATCACCTCTGATCATGATCTATATGATGTGTTGTGAGTAGTTCGTGTTGTTCTTGAGGACATGGGAGAAGTCAAGTTGTTAGTAATGAAGTAATGTTGAATAATATTTAATGTTTGATATTTAAGTTGTGGTGTTATCCTTCTAGTGGTGTCATGTGAACGTCGACTACATGACACTTCACCATTTATGGGCCTAGGTGAATGCATCGTGTATTTTACTAGTAATTGTGGGGTTGCCGGAGTGACAGAAATCTAAACCCCGTCAGGAAACCTTTACACGAGGGAGCGTAGGATCCTGGAGTTTAAAGTTGTGGTTAGATTTATTTCTTAATTACTTTCCTGTAGTTGCGGATGCTTGCAAGGGGTATAATCACAAGTATGTATTAGTCTTGGATGGGATGGTACATTAGAATAGGTTCACCCACACAACACTTATCAAAACACCGAACATTATTCAGCTGCATGGAATGAAAGCACTTGACAGAAACCTCCCATGTGTCCTCGAGAATGTTTGTTAATCATAAGTAAACTCACCGGCTTGTCCTTTGTTGAAGAAAGGATTGGGCCACTTGCTGCAATTATTATTACTGCATTTTATTTACTCGCACTTTATTTATCTGCAATATCAAAAACCCCTATAAATCTATTTTCTAGTATTTACAGTTATTCCTTCATCGAAACCGCTTGTTAACACCTTCTGCTCCTCGTTGAGTTTGACACTCTCATTTATCGAAAGTACTACGATACACCCCCTATAATTGTGGGTCATCATGACTATTTTTTGGCGCCGTTGCCGGGGAGTGAAGCGTTATTGGGAAGTGGAATTGATAAAGGAAGCTTCTGCTGTAAGTGATGTTTTTATTACTGTCTACTACTTTATTACGCTATGTTTGGAACTCCTCTTGAGTCCTTATTTGTGGGCACTGCTACCACTGCTAGGGTAGTAAGTGACCCACCGCCTGATGATTTGGATCCTTATAAAATACTTATAAAGTTTGTTAAACATGTTATGGATAACTGCTATTCAGGTGATGGAAATGTCCATCCTGGTGATCATTTGCTCTTTTTACATGAATTATGCGAGTTTTTCAAGTGTGCAGGTATTACTATGAGCCAAGTGAAGAGGAAATTATTCTCTGTATCATTGACATGTCGAGCCTCTGAATGTTTCAAATTGCTGAAAAATAGCCAGACTATTGAATGGGAGGAAATTGTACCTCTCTTTTATTCTAAATTCTATCCTCTAAGTGAAATCCATAGAGATCGGAATTATATATATAATTTTTGGCCTCACGACAGAGAGAGTATTGCCCAAGCATGGGGGAGATTCAAGTTACTAATGCTCAAATGCCCCATTCATGACCTCCCCAGTAATATTGTTATTAATAATTTCTATGCAAGGCTTCCTCCTCATGATAAGGAGTTATTGGATGCTTCTTGTTCTGGATCATTTACACGTATGAAGGATGAAGCTAAACGGGATCTTCTTGACCGTATTCAAGACAACACTGAAGCATGGGAGAATGACAAAGGTAGATAGTCAGGTATAAATTATGACTATGAATGCATTAAAACCCTTATGACATCGGAGGATTTTCATAATGTTAGTGTTGTTTATGATCTTGATTCTCAAGTTGGTGCAAACTTATATAAGGGTTTTGCTTCTTACATTGATATTCCTAAAAAGGAATGGGATAAGAACCATGCACCTTATAAAGATACTATTGATTGTATTCCTGCTGAAGATATAGAGGTTCATATTGTTGATTCTATTATGCCTGAACCTTATATTCAGAAAATGCATTTCCCTGCTAAGTTAAAAGAACACTCTATGCTAGCTAGTGTGATTAATAAAAGTGCAAAGAAACTTGTAGAACCTGAGGAACAAATAACTGTAGAACCTACAGTAGCAATAGTAAATGACCTTGTTTCTGAAAATGTAGAAGAGGGACACATTATATTTTGTGAAGATGCTTCTAATATTGTCTCTCCTCCTAGTAAATCTAGAAAACCTAGTGTTCTTGTGCTATCTGTTAGGATAGGCGATCATTCCTATTATGTTTTATGTGATATCGGTGATAGTTCTAGTGTTATTCCTTCTAAGCTTTACAAAGAAATCATGCATGAAATTGGTTCCTGTGAACTTGAAGACATTGATGTGATTATTCAACTTGCTAATAGGGAAACTATTTCTCCTATTGGTATTGTTAGAGATGTGGAGGTCTTATGTGGTAAAACTAAATATCCTGCTGATTTTCTAGTACTAGGCACTTCTGCTAGTGATACTTGTCCTATCATATTTGGTAGACCTTTCTTAAACACTTCTGGTGTTGTTATAGATTGTAAAAAGGAGAAAATCCTTACAAAGTTTGATGGAGAATCTTATGAATTTAATTTCTCCAAATTTGCTAAAGCACCCTATGAAGCTGAATTACCTAATGAGAATTATAAAGTTGAACAATTGGCTGCTATTTCTCTTGCTCCTAACAATCCTTTGCAGCAATACATGGAAGACCACGAAAGTGATGTCTTTATGGAAGAAAGGAATGAAACTGATGAGATTTTTCTACATCAGCCAGCAATGCTGAAACATAATTTACCTTTGGAAGACTTGGGTACAACTACCACCCAAGGAAGATCCTGTTTTTGATTTAAAGACTTTGCCTGATAATCTTAAATATGCTCATATTGATGATAAGAAATTATATCCTATTATTATTAGTTCTCTACTTTATGATAAAGAAGAGGAGATATTATTGGGGATATTGAACAAACATAGAGGTGCTATTGGTTATACTCTTGATGATCTGAAGGGGATTTCACCTGCTATATGTCAGCATGCTATTAATATTGAACCTGATGTGAAGCCAGTTGTTGAACATCAACGCCGTTTAAATCCTAAAATGGAGGATGTGGTAAGAAATGAGGTATTAAAACTCCTTGATGTTGGCATTATTTATCCTATTGCTGATAGTAGATGGGTTAGTCTTGTGCATTGTGTCCCTAAGAAAGGAGGGATGACTGTTGTGCCTAATGAAAATAATGAACTCATTCCTTAAAGAGTAGCAGTTGGTTATAGGATTGCATTTATTTTAGGAAGGTTAACAAATTCACTAAGAAAGATCACTATCCTTTACCTTTTATTGATCAAATGTTAGAAAGGTTGTCTAAGAAAACTCATTTCTGCTTTCTTGATGGTTATTCTGGGTTCTCGCAAATTAATGTTAGAAAGCTTGATCAAGAGAAAACAACCTTCACTTGTCCTTATGGAACCTATGCTTATAGACGTATGCCTTTTGGTTTATGTAATACTCCTGCTGCTTTTCAAAGATGCATGTCTGCTATCTTTCATGGTTTTTGTGAAGAATTTGTGGAAGTTTTCATGGATGATTTCTCCGTCTATGGAACTTCTTTTGATAATTGCTTGCAGAATCTTGATAAAGTTTTGCAGATATGTGAGGAGACTAATCTTGTTCTTAACTGGGAGAAATGCCATTTTATGGTTAATGAAGGAATTGTTCTTGGGCATAAAATCTCTGAAAGAGGTATTGTAGTTGATAGAGCTAAAGTTGAAGCTATTGAGAAAATGCCCTGTCCCAGAGATGCCAAAGCTATTCGTAGTATCCTTGGTCATGCTGGTTTCTATAGAAGGTTTATCAAAGATTTCTCTAAAAAATCAAAGCCTCTTACTAATCTTCTTCAAAAGGATGTACCTTTTGTTTTTGATGAAGAATATAGAGAAGATTTTGAAATTTTAAAGAAGTCTTTAATATCTGCTCCTATTGTTCAACCACCTGATTGGAATTTAACATTTGAAATTATGTGTGATGCTAGTGATTATGCTGTAGGTGATTGATGGCTCCCAAGTGCAGGAGATCAATCGTAGTCTTCGATGGGAAGTATTACCCAAATTTGTAGTTCGACTCAGTGAGAACACAAGAATACCGGTGGGACTTTAGCAATTGGGACGTCACTCCCAACCACACATGTGTATCAACAAACTTGCAGCGAGAGTGGTGAGTGTAATAATGCAGTGAAAGTAAACAAACAGAAAGCAAATGGAGAGCAAGTATTTTCCCAGTTTTCACCGGAAAAGAGTGAAAGTAAACCAGAGACTAAAACACAGGCATGAGGTGACATCGGGGTGTTGCACGGATAAGATTGATCATGTAATAATGTTTTGCTAGCAGCGGGGCCTTTCTCTATCTCAGTTTTATGTAGGTGTGTGTTCCGTAAATTTTTGTGCGTACTAACCAAGAGAATTTGCACAAAGCCTATTGTCCTACCTGCCCATTTCACCGGGGCAAATTTGGAACTACAGGTAATTAAGGTCTACCCTTTCGAATAGCCCAGACCAACGCATTAACACTCCATGAACACACATAATCCTCAAACTAGAACATATCCCCCTTGTTTTCCCTAGCTGTCACTTTAGGGTTCGCAGGTTCAACATAATAGCAGGTAATACACATTGCAGATAGATACCAAACTCAAATATATGATGTAGCAATGTAAGTTCAGTACTGAAATCATGCCACTTGGGCCCTAGTAACAAGCATTAAGACTAGCAATAGTGCATCAACATAAGACATAAGAATTCTCAAGACAAACCCCTAGATCCCGCATACAGGGTAGCAATTACATGATCAATCTCATCCAAAACCCCTCACACCTCACATGCCTACAGCAACTACTCACAAATGGAGGGGGTGATGGAGCTCATGGTTGATGGAGATGATGGTGGTGATGATGATGGTGACAAAGCCCCTCGAATTCCACCTCCGGGGGTGAAATCCCGGATCAATCTGACTCCGAAATCGAAGATCGTGGTGGCGGCGGCGCTCCGTTTCGCGAACAGCCCTCTCCTTCAAAACCCGTCAGTTTCTCGTATATATGGAGGGGTACGTCGAAGACCTAGCCCGAGTGGGCCATCTGGGCCCAAAAGGGGTGACCCCACGCGGCCAAGAAATTTGGCCGCGTGTGGGCCCCCTTTTGGCCCTCGGGTGGCCCCCCGGCCCCATCTGGTGCTCATTCCCCTTCTTTTCCATAAAAAGTTACGTGGTTTTCGTCTCCTGTGAAAAGTCCTGCGAAAATAGACGGAAAGAAGACTTTTGCTAAAAACAGCGTCAGATTCTGCAGATTTATTCAATTATGGGGGGACTCCGGAGAGAAATACGATGCAAAGTGCTTGGAAAAGTAGATGCATTTTGGGTGCATCAACTCCCCCAAGCTTAGCTCGTTGTTTGTCCTCGAACAACTCAAACGCAGTGCAGAAGCGATAAAAACTTTGGCAAGAACTTTGCATTGCATATGCATCATCAGTTAATACTAGCAAATACTCAAGACATGATTCCTGTAACAATTAGCAAAATTCTAGCAAGTGTGCATCTACTCAGTGTTGAAGAATATATACTTGTTGCAATAGAAATAACATGAAGTGTTAATACTTGAATGATTTTGCTCAATTGTAGACATAAACAAAGGCTTGTGCATCGCTGATGATTGAATCATATCAAGATTTTTGAGATCTCTGATTCTTTCATATGTTGACAAGTAAAATCATTGTTCTTACTACCTTGCTCTCAGTTTTGCTAAAGCATTAATTTTTCATTTTGATTCTTATGCTTGACAAACTACAAGTTGAAACCCTCATGCCCCTTAAAAGCGAAGTCCCGCACCATGATTACTCAACTCTAGATTCCTAATAAGACTTGTACAATCATTGTAAGTATTAATGACATCATAGAGAGCAGCAATTGGGGTACCTCTTGCCCCATGACATGGAAACCAGCCCATGTCAAAATGGCAAGACAAACAAATGGAATGGACTCATTATCCTTTTTTATTTCATTCACTATATGCATAGCTTCTTATTTTATTATAGGATATGTTGCGGAGTCCATTCTAGCTATAAGTAAATTTCCACCATGATATCGCATGGCTTGGGTTAGCGGCCCAATGCGTCTCTCTAATCATATATACTTACTCATCAAGACTTACTATTCCTCTACCTCATTTCGGCATGACAGGCATCCACAGTTAAAAGAACATGATATCAACTTGAATATAGAATTCTTAGTGCAGCGTTGAAAGTTTTCCATGTGATGCACATTTAGACTAACCCCTGACCATAAGTTCGTCAAGCATAAGACTCCACTTTTATCATTCATGAAATTTTCTCTTTTAATTCTTTCCTTGGTTGGCAAGTTCAGTAAGCACAATGGGATGCGTAAATCTTTACTTAAGGCTACAATTATTCAATCCATCAGCCAAGTAATGACACTAAACAATATTTCAGTTGCATCAGAATATATTCTACTAAACCACGGAGAAGATAAACAATGGCTATTATGTCACTAAGTGTTAAGGGAATCATAAGGTGTGCACTTGCTGTTATTAAAAAGCATACATAAGCACGGCAAAGGTGTCATACCTTTCATCACTTCAAGCACATTATCATATCATTGTTGTTCTCCTCTCCCCACTTGAACTGCTCAATAAAAACTCAAATCTTGCTATAAAAAGTTACTGCATTCAGCAATTTGTTTACCTACCTAAACACCTCAAAAGTTTCTCATGTTTTACAGAGGTGAAGGCCATAAAAAGTTGCAGTAGTGATTAAATTTTCAGCTCAAACGGAGTCACAAGTAAAGATTAAAGCATATAACAGTGAACATATTTCAGCAATTCCTGCAGCTCCGTATTTATACTAAACTCAAGAAAACAAAAATCTTTTTGTGGTTTTGGATTTTTAGAAACATAATGTAAATAACCAGAAGTAAACTAGCTAACAAATAACAAATATATTTTTGTGTTTTTCAGATTTAAAGAACATAAAACAACAAATAACATGCAAGTGATATAACACAACGAATGAGGAGGGAGAGAAATACTCCCCCAAGCTTGTGATCAAGCTAGTATCCTGGGTGGTAATCATGTCCACCACTCGACGAACCTCCCTGGAAGAAGGATGGATCCTGCCATGCCTGTGCTCCAAGGTGTGGTTCAGGGAAGCCCCAGGGATATGCCATAGGCGCCTGGTATTGGGGCTCCTCTTGTTGTTGCTCTTCTTATTGTGTCTCTTCTTGCACAGTCCACTTTGTCTCCCTGTCAAACAAGTCAGCACAAGGGAGCCTAACAGACACAATGTGCCCATTAGAATCCTTATAGCAATATGAAAAATATTCTTTCTCAGCCCTGCTCATATCCATGCGAAAAAGTAAACCAAAATCCAGCAGTCGAGACTCATTTACCATGGTACCCAAGTTATCATTACAACATTGTTCTGCCATAATGTATTCATGGATTAAAGTGGCAATGGCACCAACATGTAAAGGAGTTTTATCCGTGCCATTCCTACTCACAGCTAAATCCAAAGTTCTAGCAAGTATGGTTCCCAGGTTATATATAGGTGTTGTATTTTCCATTGCATATTTTAATAAATAGATCATAGGACCAGTGCAAGCATAAGTGTTATCCCTAGCAAGGAATCCTCTAGCAAGAAACAATGCAAAATATCTAAGGCCCGGGTGTTGGATGCATGTGAGCTTTCCTCTATTCATTCTTTCAGGAATATTTTTTTAGCAATGCTACGCCAGAATGTGACAAGTTCTTCTCTAGAATCAGCATATGTTTCATCCCATAACCCCGTAGTTGGTACACGTATAGCCTTACAGAATTCCTCTAATGACATGACTAAACGCTACCCCCTCATTGTAAATTAATGACAAAAGTAGCTGGAGGAGGGTTCTTAGACTAACTTTTCCGGTGCACCACCGGTCCCTCAAACCTGAATGTAGAGAGGAATTCCCTCGAGAGTTCCACATATGTGTTGCGTGGATGGCGTGAGAACTCAAGCAGCCCCGTAGTTGCAGCAAAGGCTTGGAAATCTTCAGCAATCCCCCAATGTTCAAGAACTTCGGGGTCTTGCCATCTTGTGGTATGGACACGCAGATTTTCACCTGCAAAAACCAATTCATCCTCCCATAACTGATTATCATCATGATTGTTGGACACCCTTGATTCTCTTCTCCTTGACCTTGAGGACATCCCAAGCAATGCCTTTCCCTTGTTCAGCATGTTACCTTGTTGTACCAAAATAAAATTCAACAAAAATTAAATTGTATCACTCTAAAACATTGCTAAGGCATCCATAACTAGTCCTCTAATCAATATCACGCATCCATATCAACTAGAAAACTTAAATTCATGGAGTTCTTAGACATAATAGGTGACACCTAGTGCAGCAAAATACTTCATACACAAAGCATGGGAGCAAAAAGTAATTGGATGAGTGAAGGATTTACATACCAAGGAGTGATTCCATCAAACAGATTTGAAAAATCTGCCTCAAATGTGGAGATCGAGGATTGACGGAGAAACAGAGCACGGGAAAAATGGAGGAGATGAACTGGGGTTGGTTTTCGGTCGAAAGGGAGCAGATGAGCATTGGAGGGGCCCCAGCATCCACTTGTGGCCAAAAATGGGGTATCCCACGCGGCCAAGGAATCTGGCCGCGTGGAGGTACCTATTTTGGGCCCTGGTGGCCTGCTGGTGCTCCCCCACTGGCTGCTGGTCCCTTCGGGCAAAAATCTGACCCCCTAATTTTTCTGGAATTTTAGGTGAAACTTTTCTACAGAGAATTTCTAAAACTTCATATTCTGTGATTTCTGATTCTAAAATTTTTAATACTATGTCTATGTCTCACAATTTTAAAGCAAATAACATAAAAAAAATGCAATTTAAATGTTTGTGAATCATGCCTTTATCATTTCCACATTAGTAATGAGGTTGATCAGGTCTCATTAGCAACATGTAAAGAATATAGCTCATGATTCTTATTATTACTTATTATAAAACAATAAATCAAGTTACCTCATATTTGATTGGAATGGTCCCAATCATCAATATTTCATACCTTGGTGCTGGAGGTGGTATAGGTATTTCAATGCTACCAATCTTAATGGAATTTATTTGTATAGCATTCACACTTGTGCTCATACTTGTAACATGTTTCTTCTTGGGAAAATAAATAGTGTGCTCTTTGCCTTTAACATTAAATGTCACTTTGCTCTCAGTGCAATTTATCACAGCTCCTGCAGTATTCAAAAAAGGTCTACCAAGAATAATAGATAGATTCTCATCTTCAGGCATTTCTAATATAACAAAATCAGTAGGTATCAACTCATTAGCAATAGAGATGGGAACATCCTCACATATTCCTATAGGTACAGCAGTTGTTTTATCAGCCATTTGTAAAGATATTTCTGTTGGAACTAGTTTGTTCAAATTAAGCTTCTTATATAGTGACAAAGGCATAACACTAACACCAGCTCCTAAATCAAATAATGCATATTTCACATAGGCTTCTTTAATTTTGCAAGGAATAGTAGGAATACCAGGATCTCCACGTTTTTCAGGCAATTTTCCTTTAAATGAATAATCCACAAGCATAGCAGTAATAGCATCAGTAGGTATCTTTCTTTTATTAGTGACAATATCTTTCATGTATTTTGAATATGGAGGATTCTTAATAGCATCAATAAGTGGAATCTCTAATTTCATATTCTTAATCATATCATAAAATTGCCCATACCTCTCTTCATCTTTTGTTTTTGATACCTCTTGGGGATATGGAATGGGTCTTTGTACCCATGGATCCCTTTCTTTACCTTTATCTTTATCTTTATTTGGTTTCTTCTTCTTCATTAGGAGGCTGAGGATCCTCCTTACCGGCAGCTTCTTCATTATTATCATCATGTTGTTCAATATCAAGTGGAGATGATTCTTCTTCTTCATTATTATCATCCTCAGTTTCAGCATCAGAAATAGAATTATCCTTGTCTTGCTCATTGGAGTCATCATCATGCTCATTTTCATTGGGAGATTTTCCTGCAAAAGATTTATCTTTAAGAGCAACTTGCTCTTTTCTTTTAGGATGATCATCAGGATAATCAGGATCCTGGGTGCTTGCACCTCCCCTTGTATTAACTCCACATAATTGTTTTTGTTTATTCAGATTTTCATACAATTGATTTTGTAAAGAAATCA
Organism: Alopecurus myosuroides; assembly: GCA_028641055.1. Classification (NCBI taxonomy): domain Eukaryota; kingdom Viridiplantae; phylum Streptophyta; class Magnoliopsida; order Poales; family Poaceae; genus Alopecurus; species Alopecurus myosuroides. The sequence goes on along the minus strand of CM054063.1, from coordinate 195,663,427 downwards.
TTTGCTCAACTTGATTTTTCATCATTTCACAATGTTTAACAATTCTTTTAACTTCCCCTACACTAGCATTTAAATTTTCACGGAGGAAATTAATTTTATGATGGTTTTCCATGATAGTCATTCTAATTTTACGCTCCTCAAGATTATCATGATAAGCAAAATTGTTAACATAAGAGACACCAACAGGAGGTGTTACCTCCTCATTACCTTCCATAGGGAGTATAGAGTTCACTTGAATTGGAAAGCATGGTTCATCAGTAGGAAGTTTAATACCCATTTCAGATAATTCCTTGAGATGAGAGGTTTTAATTCCCTTCTCTTTAATATCCTTGGAAGCTTCAGCCATTGTTTCTTGGTTCAATTCGAGTATACCTCCTTTCTTCTCTGGGGTTGTCTCATTTTTATCTATCTCCTCAATGTTCCAATCAGCTTCATTCTCAAGAATAGACTCCAGTAATTCAATTGCTTCATCAACACTTTTGTCCCTAAAGATATTCCCTGCAATACTATCAAGGTAGTCTCTTGTTTCCCCCATTAGTCCATTGTAGAATATATCAAGCAATTCATGAGGTTTAAAACCATGACCAGGACATTTCTTACACATTTTACCAAATCTCCCCCAAGCTTGGGGTAGACTCTCTTTCTTATCTTGTTTAAAATTGCCAATTTCAACAGTTAATGCATGTATCCTTTCAGCAGGAAAATATTTATTGAAAAACAATTGCAAGCATTCTTCCTTACTAGTAATACATGCAGGTCCTAAACGATTGTACCAAACTCTAGCATCTTCACCCAAAGAAAAAGGAAACAATTTTAAGAATAAATAATGTTGACGGATTTCATCATTTCCAAATGTAGTAGATAAAGCATGCAATTCAGCAATATGATCAAGAGGAGACTCCTCATCCTTTCCACAAAATCTAGACTTCTCAACTATCTCAATTATCTCAGGATTAACATTGAATTCATAATCTTTATCTCTAATTCTAATAGCTGGGCCACACAAATTCCTAGTAGCAGCAAAACAGTTTCCAAGAGATGCATCATCATAAATAGAGAGTTTATCAAGTTTTGTATAACCAGGTGATATAAAGGCCTCAATAAATGCTTCTTCTTCTTCAGAACAGGCCCCATATTCATACTCTCTATGAGTCTCATTTCTTTCTAGGTCAAGTTCTACATTTTCATCTACAGAAGATTCAGGAATTTCAGTTGTTTCGGGTGTTTCATTTGCCTCAGGTGTTTCAATAGTTTCAGGAATTTCAGAAGCTAGTTCTTTGTCTACATTATCAAGTGTTTGATCATTAGATGTACTAGTAGACATTTTTGACAATGGTGATTTACCAGCTATTCCTTTCTTTTTCTTAGCAGCCACAGTAGAGAGAATATTATTTGAAAAATTTGGTCTACTAGGCAAATCATTACCAGAATGAGTAGTCGAAGGCATTACCTCCTTCGAAGTGTCCTTTCCCTTTCCCATTGTAGGTAACAAGAAAGTGCAGAAAGTAGACAATAACAAGTGGTCTTACCAATAAAGATAGGCTCCCCGGCAACGGCGCCAGAACACAGTCTTGATGGCTCCAAAGTGCAGGAGATCAATCGTAGCCTTCGATGGGAAGTATAACCCAAATTTGTAGTTCGACTCAGTGGGAACACAAGAATACCGGTGAGACTTTAGCAATTGGGACGTCACTCCCAACCACACATGTGTATCAACAAACTTGCAGCGAGAGTGGTGAGTGTAATAATGTAGTGAAAGTAAACAAACAGAAAGTAAATGGAGAGCAAGTGTTTTCCCAGTTTTCACCGGAAAAGAGTGAAAGTAAACCAGAGACTAAAACGCAGGCATGAGGTGACAGCGGGGTGTTGCACGGATAAGATTGCTCATGTAATAATGTTTTGCTAGAAGCGGGGCCTTTCTCTATCTGGTTTTATGTAGGTGTGTGTTCCGTAAATTATTGTGCGTACTAACCAAGAGAATTTGCACAAATCCTATTGTCCTACCTGCCCATTTCACCGGGGCAAATTTGGAACTACAGGTAATTAAGGTCTACCCTTTCGAATAGCCCAGACCAACGCATTAACACTCCATGAACACACATAATCCTCAAACTAGAACATATCCCCCTTGTTTTCCCTAGCTGTCACTTTAGGGTTCGCAGGTTCAACATAATAGCAGGTAATACACATTGCAGATAGATACCAAACTCAAATATATGATGTAGCAATGTAAGTTCAGTACTAAAATCATGCCACTTGGGCCCTAGTAACAAGCATTAAGCCTAGCAATAGTGCATCAACATAAGACATAAGAATTCTCAAGACAAACCCCTAGATCCCGCATACCGGGTAGCAATTACATGATCAATCTCATCCAAAACCCCTCACACCTCACATGCCTACATCAACTACTCACACATGGAGGGGGTGATGGAGCTCATGGTTTATGAGATGATGGCGGTGATGATGATGGTGACGAAGCCCCTCGAATTCCACCTCCGGGGGTGAAATCCCGGATCAATCTGACTCCGAAATCTAAGACCGTGGTGGCGGCGGCGCTCCGTTTCGCGAACAGCCCTCTCCTTCGAAACCCGTCAGTTTCTCGTATATATGGAGGGGTACGTCGAAGACCTAGCCGGAGTGGGCCATCTGGGCCCAAAACGAGTGACCCCACGCGGCCAAGGAATCTGGCCGCGTGTGGGGCCCCCTTTTGGCCCTCGGGTGGCCCCCCGGCCCCATCTGGTGCTCATTCCCCTTCTTTTCCATAAAAAGTTACGTGTTTTTCGTCCTCTGTGAAAAGTCCTGCGAAAATAGACGGAAAGAAGACTTTTGCTAAAAACAGCGTCAGATTCTACAGATTTATTCAATTATGGGGGGACTCCGGAGAGAAATACGATGCAAAGTGCTTGGAAAAGTAGATGCATTTTGGGTGCATCAGTGATGCTCTTGGACATCGGATAGATAAGAAGTTAAATGTTATTCATTGCTAGTAAAACTCTTGATGCTGCTCAAAATAATTATGCTACCACTGAAAAAGAATTCCTAGCTGTAGTTTTTGCTTGTGATAAATTTAGGCAGTATATTGTTGATTCTAAAGTTAGTATTCATACTGATCATGCTGCTATTAAGTACCTAATGGAAAAGAAAGATGATAAGCCTAGGCTTATTAGATGGGTGCTTCTTTTACAAGAATTTGATTTACATATTGGGGATAGGAAGGGTGTTGAAAATCCTGTTGTTGATAATATGTCTAGATTAGAAAATATCCCTGATGACCCTCCTGTTAATGATAGTTTTCCTAATGAACAGTTAGCTGCAATAAAAGTGAGCTCTCAAGAGAGTCCTTGGTATGCTGATTATGCTAACTTTATTGTTTCCAAGTACTTGCCTCCTACCTTTACAGCTCAGCAAAGAAGAAAATTCTTCTATGATTTGAGGCATTATTTTTGGGATGATCCACACTTATATAAAGAAGGTGTTGATGGTATTATGAGAAGATGTGTTCCTAAAATGAACAACGAGAGATATTGAGAAAATGTCATAGTAGTGCTTATGGAGGACATCACGCTGGAGATAGAACTACACATAAGGTTCTACAATCATGTTTTTATTGGCCTACTCTCTTTAAATATGCTAGAAAATTTGTTTTATCTTGTGATCAATGTCAAAGGGTTGGAAATATTTCTAGACGTAATGAAATGCATATGAATTATTCTCTTGTTATTGAACCATTTGATTGTTAGGGTTTTGACTTTATGGGTCCTTTCCCTCCTTCAAGAGGCTATACTCATATTCTTGTTGCTGTTGATCATGTTACTAAATGGGTAGAAGATATACCTACTAAAAGTGCTGATGGTGAAACCTCATTAAAAATGCATAAAGACATTATTTTCCCTAGGTTTGGTGTACCTAGATATCTTATGACTGATGGGGGTTCTCATTTTATTCATGGTGGTTTTAGAAAAACTCTTGCTAAATATGATGTTAACCATATAATTGCTTCACCCTATCATCCTCAAACTAGTGGGCAAGTATAATTATCAAATAGAGAAATCAAATCTATCTTGCAAAAGACTGTTAACAAATCTAGGAAAAATTGGGCTAAGAAATTAAATGATGCTCTGTGGGCTTATAGAACTGCTTACAAAAATCCCATGGGCATGTCTCCCTATAAAATGGTTTATGGAAAAGCTTTTCACTTGCCTTTAGAATTAGAACACAAAGCTTATTGGGCAGTGAAAGACCTAAATAGAGATTTTAAACTTGCTGGTGAGAAAAGGCTGCTTGACTTAAGTTCTTTAGATGAATGGAGGAGTGAAGCATATGAAAATGCAAAGATTTTTAAAGAGAAAGTTAAAAGATGTCATGATAAGAGAATTATTAAAATAGAATTTCATGTTGGTGAAGAAGTGCTATTGTATAGGTCTCGTCTCATATTTTTTGGAGGAAAATTACTCTCGAGAGGGGAAGGACCTTTTGTTATCGAAGAGGTATATCGTTCGGGGGCAATTAAATTTGTTTCCCTCGAAGAAAACTCTTCACAAGTGGTGAAGTGCCAAAGACTCAAGCATTATATCTCCGGAGATCCTTATAATGAAAATGTTGATTGTATTCAAGCAATGATCCCGGAGGAGTTTATTAAGAAGCATATTTCAGAAACTGCAGAGTCAGTTTTCGAATAGGTATCAGTTTTGGTAAGAAAATGTTCGCGAAACATCTTTCAATTTATACTTTTACTGTTTTTGGAAAATATGAAAAATTATGAGCCGGAAACGAGAGGGAGACGGAGCCCGGAGGCTCCACACCATAGAGTGGCGTGGGCCCACCCCTGGCCGTGCCAGCCCATGGTGTGGGCGCCCCGGAGCCCCTCTCCGACTCGTTTTCGACCTGGACTTTCCTTTCGTTATTAAACTTTCTGCTATATAATCCCCCGGACCCCCAGAGGTCCGTATATCGTTTTCTCGTCGTGTTTCTGTTTCGATCTGTTTCTGCCAGGTTACATCTTCAGATCTAGAGCCACAATGTCTTCTCCTGGATCTTCCAAGGATCGTTTCTTTGAGAACGTCGTCAACCCGTACATGAACGAGTTGAAGATGCATCCCAAGGAATTGTTGCTTAAGGACGGGAAGGTGCAGATTGAAGATGTTCGGGGCCCTAAAGGAGAAGGCACTCTGGAGGCTAGGATGGAGGAGCTGGAGCAAGAAGTCTTTAGGTACAAGAAGATGGCAGAGCGTGAAGTTGAGATCGTTCACAGGATAAAGACAGAGCAGATCGCTGAATACAAGAAGGAGAATTTGAAGCTTTGGGAGGAGATCTTTTCACTCACCAAGACCACCAATGATTTTCAAGCACAACTCTATGATGTGCATAACCAGAACTGTGAGTATGAAAGCAGGTTTAAACGTATAAGATCTGCTGCTAGTTTCAGGATGATGGAGACCAAGACATCATTTGTGGATGGAGAACCTTTACCTTGGAAGGCCGAGGCTGTGAAGGATTCACTACCACCACCGAAGAATTGATTCGTCATTGGTTTTGGCATCCCCTCGGCTTGTTCCAAGCTTGGGGGGAGTGCCGCGGTATCACATCACTATCTTTTATCTTTTACTTTTTCAGTAGGGTCATATCATGAGTAGAGAAGTTATCATATAGGATGGTTTGTAGTATGGAAGTGTCTCTCCTTAGTTGGTTATCATTGTATCTGTTGGTGTGAGTTGCCGGTTTGAAATATTAGAGAAGTTTCATCTTTTATTTTCTGCACACATTATTTTAGCTTTCAATTTTTGTCATGTGGTTGAGCTTGTTGTTAGTATGTGGTATCACTCTAGAGATCATCAAGTTAATCTAGTTGGTTTTGGCAAACATAGATTGGGTCAGCAGAAATAATAATTTGAGTTGCTAGCATAAGAAAGAGAAATTTGCTTACTAGCTCGTAAGCTTAGTATTCACAAGTTAAGATCGCGTGGGTTTTCAATGAAAAATTACATGATTGGTTTCATCATATGTATATTTGTTTGTTTTCCCTCGATTCTTATGCTTGCTACCCAGCCTTGCTAGCCAAAAACCCTGTACTAAGTATGAGCTCTACTCGTGCATCCAAAACCCTGAACCAAAACCTTGCCATTTGTGTCCACCATACCTACCTATATGTGGTATTTAACTGCCACTCCAAAGTAAATTGCTGATGTGCTACCGTTAAAACCTTCAAAATTATTCTTGTTTTGTGCCCCTGTTTTAGCTCATGAGGACGTAAATAGAGAATCTTTATATCACTTGTTGATTGGACTTCAAACACCTGGACTAATGGCTTCATCCGCTTATCCGAATGCTAGAAGAGATGGCAGCGGGGTGCTCAGCCCCAAAACTAATATACAAATTCTCTTCACTATTTTTGCCCCTAATTTATCAGTCAAAGCATAATCGTGTAAACAAAAGAGAATGAGGGATGACCTTCTACACCAGTTGCGTCCCTCATATGGGAGCCGCTCTTATGAAGTCTAGTTGGCTTGTGACGTACTGTATTGTCTGTTTACCATTCGTTGACATAAGCATACACCTCTCTTAAAAATGATTTCAATACCTCTGTTTAATAAAATAAAAGCTCTAGCACATGAGTGATCCATGCTTCCCTCTACGAAGGGCCTTTCCTTTACTTGCATGTTGAGTCAGTAAACCCATTTCTCTCTATCTCCAGCAAGCATTTGAGTTGTTGTGATCTCATCATCTATATATGTTGATTTATTCAATCATGTTTTCTATACTTCACCGTTTAGCACATGCTTTATTAAATGAATGATTATTACTTTCAAAAGCTATGAATCACTGTAAAAGAGTTGTTATAATTAAACATGTTAAGCCCTACACTATAAACCTTGCTATAAAGACTTCACCTAAGATAAGTATAATTTCATTAAATGTTCTCTGACCAAGAACGAAGTTTGCCATTGCCAATTTTGATTCTCTCTTTTGCATCTTTGTTTGTAACTCCCATTACTCCTTTCAAGTTAGGTTATATGATAGGAAGTTGCTGTCTATAATGATTGGTGCATAGATAGATGTGATTCTTCTTGTCCGTATTTTATTTATCGACTCTTCACTACATAAACCTGTGGTCATGTTTTCTGAGTTCAGTTTTGCTTGGGGACAAGCGAGGTCTAAGCTTGGGGGGAGTTGATACGTCCATTTTGCATCACTATTTTATATCATAATTTTCTGTTATTCATAAATATATTTCATGTTATGATGCATCTCTTATGTTATTTCATCTTATTTTGCATGTTTTATAATTTTGGGAGAATAAACATCGGGACCAGAAATCTGATGGAAAAAGAACCGTCGAGATACCATATTTCAGAAGATCAGAAGAAGAAGGGGGACATCCGGGGGTTCCTAAAAGTCCAGAGGAAGAACACCGCCAGAAGGGGAGCTAGAGGAGGGCCACCAGGGGCCCACACCTAAGGCTGGCGCGCCCTCCCCCTAGCCATGCCACCTAGGGGTGTGGCCAACCTGGCCCACCTCTAGGGGTCATTTTTGGCGTGCTTGGCCCCCAGGGAACCCTAAGCCTCATTCCATCCTCGAAGAAATATTCCGCCGCCGTCTCGGGGTGGAAAACACCAGAGAGAGAAAAGCTCTCTGGCAGGGAGAAATCTGCCGGGGAAATTCTTCTCCGGAGAGGGGAAATCACCGCCATCGTCACCGTCATCACTCCGGGCATCATCAAGATCGTCATCATCATCATCATAACCACCAGCACAATCACCCTCATCATCCACCTTCATCCCGTTGTAACAATTAGGGGGCCTCTATCGTTGTTTTGCATTAGATCTCTCTCCCGGTGTAGATTACTTATTAGTAGTTGATGCTTGTGAGATTTATCGGTGTTTGCGCTTTATGACCAGATTGTTATCATCCATTATATCACCTCTGATTATGATCTATATGATGTGTTGTGCGTAGTTCGTGTTGTTCTTGAGGACATGAGAGAAGTCAAGTTGTTCGTAGTGTTGTAATGTTGAATAATATTTAATGTTTGCTATTTAAGTTGTGGTGTTATTCTTCTAGTGGTGTCATGTGAACTTCGACTACATGAAACTTCATCATTTATGGGCCTAGGGGAATCCATTGTGTATTTGGCTACTAATTGTGGGGTTGCCGGAGTGACAGAAACCTAAACCCCCGTTAGGAAACCTTTACACGAGGGAGCATATGATCCTGGAGTTTAAAGCTGTGGTTAGATTTATTTCTTAATTACTTTCTTGTAGTTGCGGATGCTTGCAAGGGGTATAATCACAAGTATGTATTAGTCTTGGATGGGACGGTACATTAGCATAGGTTCACCCACACAACACTTATCAAAACACCAAACATTATTCAGCTGCATGGAACAAAAGCACTTGACAGAAACCTCCCGTGTGTCCTCGAGAACGTTTGTTAATCATAAGTAAAGTCACCGGCTTGTCCTTTGCTGAAGAAAGGATTGGGCCACTTGTTACAATTATTATTACTGCATTTTATTTACTCGCACTTTATTTATCTGCAATATCAAAACCCTTATAAATCTATTTTCCAGTATTTACAGTTATTCCTTCATCGAAACCGCTTGTCAACACCTTCTTCTCGTCGTTGGGTTCGACACTCTTATTGATCGAAAGTACTACGATACACCCCCTATACTTGTGGGTCATCAGCACTCCCACTTAATTTCTTGTAATTCTACAAGTATCTTTATCATTCATGATGGAATCAAACTCTTTTGATAACTTCATTAAGGTAAAGATTCAACTTCGTTATGCTCACTTCAGCCATTGAATTGTGCATCCCTTTCCAGCTACCTTTTGAATTTTACAAAACTCTGAGACTCTGTCAAGTACACATCCTCGATCCAACTTACTTGAGAGGAAAGTTGGTTTTGTTATTCAACTGCCATATCATAATATGTAACTTTTGCTAGAACTATCCGCAAAGACTAAAGCATCACTACGGAAGATCAAAATCTTGTTGTAGTCAACTCTTTGAACTTCGTCGAAAACATATTTTCGACAAGCACAACATTCAAAAAATGTAAATATCCATGTCTTTGTTGCTATATAGACCCATTTGCTATCGCTAGGCACCATGCCTATCGAAATGACTACCAAGTCACATACTTGATATTCATATAGGGATACTATCGCATATATAATGACTCATAGCCAATTTTATGAAGTCAGGGCCCATCATTTGTTTCCTTTATAAGGTCCATGTCCTTTTTGTTGTCAAAACAACACTTTACTCTTAAACCACAAGTTGGTCTAAGTACAAAGTTTTAGGACTTTTGCGGTACAGTTCGTAAACTCATTCGAAGTATCTACAACATATGTAGTGTCTTCTATTTAGTCAAAATAGGAAACCCCGGAACAACTTCCATTCCTGCGCTACTCTTGACATGGTAACGAAGATTCTCTAATCTCGTCGAGTTTGTACTGTCCTCCCACTCACTTGTTTCGCAAGAACTACTTTCTCGTGAAATCAATCTTCTCTGACAAACAATATTTGTCTTTGGTTCGGTGATAGGAGAACTACCCAATGGATTCGTTGGGATAACCTTATAAACATATATGTATCCTATTTTGGTTGTAAACATTTTACACATGCTAAGCATACCAAAACTTAAGAAAAAGATAATTCAGGTCACTACCCAAACCATATCTTATATGTTGTCAATTTCAACATATCATGATGGTGCTCTTTTCAGTGTAAAAGCGGTTGTCTCTAATGTATAAACTACAATATTATAATGGCATTTTTATTAATCTTACCATGTCCAACAAGGTTTGATTTTGTTTCTTGAATACTCCAAACTAATGTGGGGTATTCGAGAAGTATAAGTTGCAGAACAATTCTGCAACTCCTCAGATGTTTTTCTAAACTTGTAACTCAAAACTTTATCCTTTATGATCCAATCATAAATACTTGATTAGCTTGTTACAATGATTTTTACTTCATACTAACAATAATTTGAACCAATTCGAAATTGTAAAACTCCATTCCCTTTAAATAGATATACTCATATATCTACTCAAATCATCGACATAATTTTATAAAGGAAAATTTAATCCACCACACATGACTATACATAATGGACTATATACATCAACATGTACAATCTCCATTAAATCAGTCATCCATTCTACTTTGGCCTATGAACAGAATTCTAGTCATCTTTTGGAAGAGGTCTCACAAGCATCAATTTATTCAAAACAAAATGACTCCGGAAGACCATCAATATGGAGTTCCTTCATGTTTTCCTTTCCGATATGAACTGAAATGTTGGTGTCACAATTTAAGTGAAATTCTTTTACGTCTTGCAATGTTTAGCATTTAGTCTTATAGATGTTTACTTTACCAACACGATTTATATTAAATCATCCATCAATTATGGAATATGGTCATAGTTTGAACAATATCATTTGTTCTCACAAAAGACCGGAACAAAATAACAACTTATTAAATTCTTAAAATAAATCTTGAATGTTTGGTTTGATACGATGATGAACACAATAACACTTTATTTCTGTTCTTGTCATAATCGATTCCATATCTACTACTAGTTCCTTTTAGGCCCTTGTATTTCTTGTATTGCGTTGCTTTGTATGACAACTCATACCAACCAATGTGGTATCAAAATACCCAAAAAAAATATTTTGTTAACTAGTAATACATCTATAACTTGTATATCAAGCATATACACATGAGCTTGACCTTTTCCAGTTATATTCTTTTCTGCCATATACCTTTTGTAATTCTATTTTCAATATTCCCTTTTTTTACGAGAAGAATCATTCAACATCAAACAACGCTAGTCGTACTAGCTCATTTTTTTTGGCGTGTTAGTCATATATTATCACCCATTGAGTCATACTCTGAGTTTGATTGTTCTACTAATATCACCATATTAATAGTATTCTTCCAAATTTCACTCTTAGTAATATCCAGGCAAGGTAAACGACTTTATCCATACTTTTAATCCATCCCATCATAACAATTTTATGATTAAGCTACTGTAGCTCGAAGGAAGGAATTTAGAGGATAATTTTCAGCGCCCAACTTCTTGGAATATTCAAACGCTTAGCGTCTTCAATCATTGCATATATTCAAATAATATAAGCATACATTGTCACGCTAAATTATACTCAGTCATGTTGCCACAAATAAGTTTCTAGATATCAATATATCTTTCACTTGATTGTTTCTGAAAACAATTTTTTTCAGTTCCGAAATCACCTTGATCAACAAAACATTCTGGAAACAAACATGACTCTGGATTCAAAGTAGGAATTATTTTCTCTCTAGATCAATCAATCATTAACCATATGGAGCTAGGTAGGAAATACCAAAAATCTACAATAGGACTCAATTTTAACTTTCACTAATACGGTACCAATCTTAAATGATTTTTACCACATCATAACAGTTATATCTCAATTAACAATCTAAGTGTAAGGTAGTTACGTGGATGCCAATGAATACTACAATTTGTGCAAATTCACTTTGATTGGTTGTTCATGATAAATAAGTTCAAGTTAATTCAAAATTACTACGTGAACTCCCACTCAAAAACAACATCGCTCTTAGTCGTCTTTAGTGATTACACGAACCAAATTCACTACACCAAAACCGATCATCACGTGAGATGATGTAGCTGCAAAGGTGATCATCGACATGTTAATCATATCATCCATATGACTCATGCTTTACCTTTCGGTTACGTGTTCCGAGGCCATGTCTGTACATGCTAGGCTCGCCAAGTAGAACCGTAGTATTGTGTTCCTTTCAAGGCCATGTCTGTACATGCTAGGCTTGAAAACACCCGTTTTATGCGAACGTTGAGTCTATCACACCCGATCATCACATGGTGTCTCGAAACGACGAACTTTCTTGACGGTGCATACTTAAGGAAGAACACATTATTTTCTTGATATTAAGTGAGAGGGATCATCTTATAATGCTACCGTCACTATCTAATCAAAATAAGATGCATAAAAAGGATTAACATCACATGCATGGATAAAATGATATGATATGGTCCTTCTTGCACTTGATCTCCATCATGTGCATCATGGTATGATCTCCATCATTCCACCGGCTTGGCACCAATGTACATGGCACCTCCATCTTGATTGTCCATCAATAATAAGACAACCATATGGATACCTTTCGGTATATCAATAATTTACAAAAGAGACCATCTCGTAATCAAATTTGTAACATTGACCATATCACATCACAAGCCCAGCAAAAACTAGTTAGACGCCTCTAATTTATTTTTGCATATTTTACGTGGCTTAGGGTTTTCGAGGATAGAACCTTTCATACCTACGAACATTAACCACAACGTTGATAAACACATTTTTAACAACCCTTCGTAGATTAGATCTTAACTATAGTAGGAGACACGGATACCCCCTTAGCCACAAGTGAGACGGGTCTCGCGTACAAAGAACACGTAAAGTTTGTCTGGGGCAGCTTCATCCTACTATGCCACTAAGATCATAAAATACTGAAGGATTCAATAACATGATAATCAACGCCCACATACTCATATGTGTTCTACCCGTACAAATCATCTACGCGTAGATACGGCTCTGATACCACTGAAGGGTTCGTTGCATAGAAAACAAAAAATTTCCTACGCGAAAGACACCCGAAGGGCCAAGATCTAATCTAGGAGATGAAAGCAACGGGCATAGAGAGAGTCTTAAGAAGAACATACTCTCAAATACACAAAGCGTTACGAGATCAAATCTCGTTGTTGGCGTAGTCGTACTCACACCAATCCCGAGAGCGAGAAGATGTGCACCGCAATCCGGCGGTGCCTCCATGATTGGTCACACGTACGGTTGATGACATGACGACCTTCGTTCCCTCGATCCAGCGGGGTAGCGGAAGTAGAGAATCCCTCGGAACTCCAGCAGCACGACGGCGTGGTGTGGTGGAGAAAACTTCGTTCAGGGCTTCGCCAAGCGCATGAATATGGGGTGGAGCAGCGGGAGGAGGGAGGTGGAGATGACACCAAGTGTGTGGGGAGAGGGAGGTCCAACCCCTCTTTATGTAGGAGGGGGAGGCAGCCACGAATTTTTGGTGCCTCCACCTCTTCCCTCATCATGTGGGTGGAGTCTCCACTCAACCCACTCATTCTCTTATCATTTCCCACTCAAAATTCCAAGGGTTTTCTTTAATAAATAAATAAAACAATTTCATTTATTTATTTTAATATTTGTTAATCCTATTAACAAACATTAACACTTACCCCCTTGAACTATTTGTTAATCAAACATTAACATATACCACCTTGAACTATTTCAATATTCCCCGAAACAATTCCGGTGACTATTTCAATATTCCCCAAAACAATTTCGGTGTTGTCCAAACTTTTCTCCGATATTCCGTATCCTCTCAAATGCGTCATCGAACCTTAAGTGTGTCACCCTACGGTTCGCGAATAACATAGACATGATCGAGACACCTCTCCGATCAATAATAAACTGCGGGATCTGGAGATCCATGATGACTCCTATATATTCAACGATGACTCTCATGATCATGTGAACCATCAACGTCGTAACTATTCCCTTTGTCTTGCGATATTTTACTTGTCCGAGATCCGATCATTGGTATCAACCATACCTAGTTCGATCTCATTACCGACAAGTACTCTTTTACTCGTTCTGTGATATGACATCCTTATGACCTAGTCACGTGCTTGCAAGCGGTGTCGATGTGATATCACCGAGAGGGCTCAGAGTATATCTCTCCATCATTTGGATGGACAAATCCCACTCTTGATCCATGAGCCTCAACTAATACTTTCCGAATACCCAACGACACCTTTATAGTCACCCTGTTATGGTGTGACATTTGATAACATCAAAGCATCCTTCCGGTATCAGTGATTGACATGATCTCATGGTGTAAGGAATAAGGTTACTCCGAATGTAAGACATAACAATAAAACTAAATGACCTGATCATATTGTTATACTTAGTTAGGGTCTAAGTTCATCACATCATTCTCCTAATGACATGACCCCGTTATTAACAACATCCAATGTTCATGATCACGAAACCTTGATCATATGTTAATCAACGAGCTAGTTTAAAGAGAGGCTTTTCTAGGAACCATTGTTTGTTTATTAAACACACATGTATCAACGTTTCCGGTTAATACAATCCTAGCATGAGAAATAAACATTTATCATAAACAAGGAATAAGATAATAACCAATTTATTATTGCCTCTCGGGCATATTCCCTTCAGTTCATGATTCGTCAATTGCCGAGCTGTAATTTGTTCACCCAACATGTTTGTTTTCTTTGGAGAGACACCACTAGTGAAACTATGGCCCCGGTCCTATTTTCCTCGTATTTGCAACCTTCTTTAAAGCACTTTAATAAATGTTTCCTTCCTGTTCCGTTTTACTTTTATTATCTTTCAAGTCTATATACGTTTAATTCTCAAGTTTTCAGCAACACCGGAAGATTAACAACCTTCCGGAAAGTTGGTACAAGATAGTGTTTGTGTTTGTGTGCAAGGTTCCACGCTTGTTGACGCGCCAAACAACAAGAAACCTTCTCCAAGACTACAAAGTCAAACCTTCTGCTTGGGGTCTCCCAACGAGCGTGTGATCACATCAGCTTCAAGCCGCCGTCACCTCGAAAGTCCAATCTAGGGATTATGCAGCCCTGTTCCGGCACCCTGCCGGAGAGGGGAATCGTCCTCGGAGGCTGCTACATCACCATGATTTCTTCCGTACAGATGTGTGACTAGTTCATCACGGGACTACAGGTCCATAGCGGTGATGTCTACGCACGCTTCTATTCTTGTAGACAGTGTTGGGCCTCCAAGGGCAGAGGTTTGTAGAACAGCAGCAAGTTTCCCTTAAGTGGATCATCCAAGGATTATCGAACTCAGGGAGGTAGAGGTCAAAGATATCCCTCTTAAGCAACCCTGCAATTAAGATACAAGAAGTCTCTTGTGTCCCCAACACACCCAATATACTTGTCAGGTATATAGGTGCACTAGTTTGGCGAAGAGATTGTGAAATGCGAGTAATATGGATGGTTATAAGTAATAATAGCAATCTGAAATAAATATGGCAGCAAGCAAACATGTAGCAGAACAGGCGGAAAACGGTGTTTCAATGCTTGGAAACAAGGCCTAGGGATCCTACTATCACTAGTGGACACCCTCAACAATAATCACATAATTGAATAACTAAATATCTTCTCTTCACTATGCTACTCTTAACCCTCTCCGGTTGGATAACGAACACTAATCATTGCGTAGGGATGCAAAAAGCATTCCTTAAAGTAAGCATTCCCATGTCTAGTTAACCCTACGATGTCAATATGAGCGCCCTAGAAGGTACTAGAAAAACACCACAATTCATAGAGGAGACACACACGATGTGCACACTGTCACCTTCACACCGCGGGACAAGGTGACTCCAAAGTTCATATTAATAAAACACTTGAGTAGCACAATATGAAGAGTAACATCTACTTATTCAACTAGATTACAAAGCTCACGATCACATATAGATCACACCATGGGAGAGAGATGAACCACATAGCTACCGGTAGAGCCCTCAGCCTCGAGGGAGAACTACTCCCTCCTCATCATAGGAGACAGCAACAGCGATGGAGATGGCGGTGGAGTCGATGGAGTTGGCTTCCGGGGGCACTTCCCCGTCCCGGCAGGGTGCCAGAACAGAGAGCTGTCCCCCAAAACTTGTTGGCGGCTACGGTAGAGCTACGGAAGTATTTTGTGGAAAAGGTCGATTTTCCTAGGGTTTTCGGGTGGAAGGCCTTAAATAGGCGAAATGGCGACGTCAGTGGGCCACCAGGGTGGCCTCACCACCCCCAGGCGCCGCGCCTGGCTATGGTGAGGTCCCCCTGGTGCCCGTCTTCGACTCATATTCGGACTTCTGGATGCTTCCAGGGAAAATAGGAACTTCGGGATTCGTGAGGTCCAATTCCGAGAATATTTCCAAAACAACTTTTCTGAAATAAAAATAGCAGAAAACAGGGAACTGACACTTGGCATCTTGTTAATAGGTTAGTCTCGGAAAACGTGTAAAAATGCTATAAAGAAGGGATAGAACATGTAGCAATTGGCATAATATCAACATGGAACATAAGAAATTATAGATACGTTAGATACGTATCAAGCGGTACCTAGATGGTTGTTCTCTCCCTTGTGCCTTCATGTTTAGACTCTCGTGAGCTGCCTCACATGATCGAGACCACCATTATGTAATTGTGCATGTTGTGTTTGCTGGGATCCAATGAACCATTAGATTATGATTATTTTTTTCATGTCAATCTGAGATGCTTTACTTATATTTGTAGAGAGTTTTAATGTTGTCTTGCAATTCTCTCCGGTGTTTATGATTACCTTGGTCAGGTAGTTGTTTTCACCTCCAAGAGAGGGTTTATATGCTACATAGTGGTTTCATGCCTCCCTTACATCTGTTCTTGAGTGATAGAAACTTGACGGTTGGGGATGTGATGTTAATACTAGGGGAAAACATTAGTGCTCTTGTTTACGGACGAGGACCACTACTTACATTATGTATTTTTTTTAATGCATTTGTCTGTTTCCCACAAAGTAATAACTTCGTTGTTGCAACTTAATACCAGAGAGATTTGTTGGATGCTTTCTTGAGGTGGACTTTTAGATATGGATGCATGCTAGATAGTGGTCCATATGCCTTGACGTAATGCCTAAAATGTTAGAACATGTGAATTATATCTCATCATAATTGTATTGTTATACGTTCATCATTTGTCAATTGCCCAGTTATAATGTTCACCCAACATTTTGTTTTCTTCGGAGACACACCACTAGTGAACCTATGCCCCCCGGTCCTTTTTTCCTCATAATTGCAACCTTATTTCAAGCACGTTCATCATTGTATCCTTGTTGTTGTGTTTCTTACTTTTATTACTTTTCAATACTCTATACGTTTAATTCTCTAATTTCCAGCAAGCTGGGAAGATTGACGACCTTCTCGAATGTTGGGGACAAGAGAGATTTTGTGTTTTGTGTGCAGGTCCACGCTTGTTGACGCGCAAGACAATCAACAACCTTCTTTAAGACTACGAAGTTCTACTAGTTCGATAGACCCTGCTTCCTTAATTGAGGGAAAAATTTCCATTGTACTACATAATACCTTCCTCTTGGTGTTTCCCAACGAGCGTGTGATCGCATCTGCATCAACGCAAAATTCGGTTGCTCAAATCCTAAGTACTCGGGGAGCGTAAGGAAGAAGGATAAGAGAGATTTATCACAAAAAGTTATCAAAGCCCCCTGTCAGAAAACGTGGAGCGAGTTGCGACTTGGCAAAAGTACCATAAATTCATGAGCAAGGGATTCCAAACTTGGACGTCCCTACCGAGGGACCATGAAGCAGAGATGTGTGCGCACACATCAGCGTGGAAAATCTAAAGGACCTTGCTCATATAATGGGAACTATGGTAGAGCCAGAGTTAGCGTGAGATGCGCCCCATGACGAAATGGCCATAAATTATATAAATAAAGGAGATTCAAGGAATCGAGAAATGAAAATTATCGACATTAACTTTGTTTAGAAAATTGCCTCAATCCTAGATCCTGGCCCTAGGCCTAACAACCTCGCTGATTATAAAAGAAGGTTGGATTGGAAAGGTTGGCGGAAGGAAATTACCTCATAAATGAGGTGTATCGATACAAAGCAAGGTTCATTGTTCAAGGGTTCTCTCAGCCAGTTATAGATTTTGAGGAAACTTACTCCCAGTCATGCATGGTATAACCTTTAGATACTGATCTGAGTGGCAGTAAATCTGGACTTAACTATGAAACTGATGGACGTTATCACTTCTTACCTATATGGTAACTAGGATTCGGATATTTACATGAAGGTACCGGAAGATAACCCCATTCCACAACAAGATGGAGCAAATCGGGGTATGTACACTTTTCTTCTCAAGAAGTCATTGTACAGACTTAAACAATCTGGTAGGATGTGATATAATCGCTTAAGCGTTTTCCTTCATTAGAAGGGTTACACGAGCAACCAGGATTTCCCATGTGTGTATATAATCGGTACACTTGGAGATATTGAGAAAGCGAGTTCCTACCTGATGTCGGAATTCGAGTTGAAGGATTTGGGTAAAACAAATTTATGACAGGGTCTGCAATTTGAACATTTCTGTGATGGGATTCTAGTGCTCCAATATGCCTGCACCGAGAATGTGTTGGAGAGATTTGGATTTGATAAGGTATATCCTTCAAAGACCCCAATGATCGGGAGGTCTTTACAGAAAGATAAGGACCCATTCAGGCCTAAGGAAGATGGGAAGGAAATTCTGGGACTGAAATTCCCCTACTTGAGAATTGTTGGAGCACTCATGTACCTCGTGAATGTACACAGCCGAATAGCGCATTTTCCGTCAATTTGCTTTCTAGGGACAGTTCTGAGCCTACCAATAGACATTGGAAAGATATCAATGACATCTGCCGATACCTGCAAGTGACAAATGATCTTCGATTTCTCTATAGAAGGAATCAAGACATATCACTGGTAGGCTATGTAGATGCATGGTACCTCTCGGACCCGCATACTTCCAAGTCACAGAATGTATATGTTTTTCTTTGTGGTAGAACATCCATAACCTGGAAATCGTCTATCAAAAGTCTCGTATTGACTTCGACGAACCACTCAGAGATCATAGCATTGTATAAGGCATCACGAGACCGTGTATGGCTTCGACGGATGATTCACCACATTCAGCGGACGTGTGGGATGAACACCATACATACCCCAACCATTATCTATGAAGATAATGCAGCTTGTCTTGCACAAGTGCATTCAGGGTATTTGAATAATAATCTCACAAAGCATGTCAACCCAACTTCTTCTATGCGCATGAGCTACAGAAGATGAACGAGGTGAGAATTTTGCATACTAAGTCGTGTAACAATCTCGCTGATTTATTCACTAAATCATTACCTACATCATCTTTTAAGAAGTGTGTTCGTGGAATCGATATGACGAGACTTAGAGAAATGCCAGACTCAGGGGGAGATTCTTTACACCACGTCTATAAATCTTAATCCAAATGATAGAGTACTCAACCTGATGTTGAGTGGATTGTACTCGTCTTTTCTTATGTGAGTTTTCCTAATATTTCTCACAGCAAGGTTTTTGATGCACCAATTCGTGCAACATGAAAAGATGTATTATATGCGCTATTTCTCCATATTTTTTCGTAGTGGGTTTTTCAGAGTTTTGGGACACAGAGAACACATATGTGTGACAAAGGGAGAGTGTTGGGAAACCCCCTCCCCTTACAAAGCAACATACGGGCCCAGTCTTTCTTGGGTGGGGGTTTTCCCTCTAGATTTGTTCCTCCTCACCTACCCCACCTCTCCTATATATATACCTGTGTATTGTATGGAGAGACACCGATGATAATAAAGATCCGTCCCAACTATATCTCTGTATCAATTTTTTTTACATCTATGACTGATCTCCGACTATACGGCTACTTCCACTATGTCCTCGCCTCACGCCCTTGGACCGAACTCGCGGGCAAGGTTTGTGGAAAGGGCGGTGCTAAGCGTAGACCGCCCTACGTTTGCAAAACGTAGGTCCCTTTGTGAGCCCTCGGATCTTCATCCAACGGGTAGAATCAACACATCAAATTTTTGCATTTTAGTCCCCCTATTTCTTTGATATAGAACTCTCGCACTCCACAACAGCCCCACTTAAACGAAGGGGTATCTTGTGTTGCCCCCGATCATCTCGATAATTACAGCAAAACTGCCATTGCAACAAATTCACTGTTATCGCAACAAAAATTATCGCCCCATGTACAAAAAAAAGTATTGCAACAAATGGTTCCAAAAAAAATCGAGAAATAAGTAATGCTACAAGAAAATAGTTAAACAATATGTTTATTGCGTTGTAATAAAAAGTTCAAACAATTCAACAAAAATCACAACCTATTGCAACAACAAAAAATTGCATCAATTAAAAAATTGGTAAGCAAAAAAATAATTTGTCACCGTTCCAGTTGCAACAAAATTTATTTCCTATTTCAACAAAAAAAATGATAGCAACAATAAAATTACATGTTTACAACATGAGAAGGAGCCGCATAAACATATCATTCCAAATGAATTCTAAACACATATACGTATTTTCTAGAAAATCATTTAGAAAAACATTGCAACATCTCGCTTGTAATTTCTCAATAAAAAATGTGCGAAATTATTACAAATTTAAAGACGTACGCAACGTTGACCGAAAATGACAGAAACACTTAGCGTTTATATGTATGTACGTAGTTGTCATATTGGGCCTTATGAAATATATTTTGACGAAAAAATTGGCCAAAAAATAAAATCGCAGCTAATTGGGCCGCATAAGCACAGAGGCTAGCCCAAAAATGGGCTCCAACGCGCGCGAGCGAGCAACCTAAGCCTGGGACGCGGTAGGTCGGCCTAGAAGAAATATTTTCCTTGTGTAAAATGCACCACTTAAGATTTGAGCAGACCTTATATGTTGTGAAAAACTTGTGGAAATTATCGGTTGATCTTTTTCCATTTACCATGGCTTAGGCGACTCCGTATTTGCTTCTCCTATATCTATACCGATATACAAGGCAAAACTTTTTCCTTGTTTCAAAAGAAATTATGACACTATTTTCATCACAAATCTAGTAGAAAATCCTTAATTTCTCCTCTCAAGTCGACGTATTTACCGGTCCATGGCTCCATGCATGCTTCCACGGATCAGGCTCTCCTATGAAAGGCAAGCTTAATTACGAAACGGCAAGTAGATCAGAATTTACGGTGTACGAGATCGGCGCTCCTAATTAAATTGATGAGGGAGGTAATCGTCTAATCGAGAGATTAGCGGTGCTTTCCAGCGACAGCCCGATCGCCTTCTTAATTTGTCCCCGCTCCTCTCCTATATAAACAACGCATATACAGCACGAACATTGATCAGAGCAAGGGGAGGCAATCCCAGCAGCAGAAACAATGGGGCGGGTGTTCCTCAAGACGGACGTGCACTGTACTGGGTGCGAGAAGAAGATCCGCAAGTTCCTCGGGAAAATGGATGGTAACTATATATATATGCATGCATATGTGCATACTGCACGTACAAGCGCTTCATGAATTGGTGTCTTTGGTTGCAGGGGTGGACTACGTGTGGGCGTCGTACCAGACCAACGAGGTGGAGGTCGGCGGCTCGGCGGATGCGGAGGACCTCAGGAGGCGGCTCGCGACCAAGCTAAGGAGGCCCGTCACCATCGAGACCTACGGCCAGTTCGGCGCAGGCGTGGATGACAATGCCTCGGCACCGGCGAGCAGTGCCCCGTCGCCGGCTCTTCGCACTCCGGCATCGCCAGCGTCTCCTCCAAACTATCCGGCGCCATCCCCGCCACCGAGCAACGACGGCTACAACTACCCGCCGAGCAACAACGCCAACTACTACTACCCGTCGCCACCCCCGCCGCCGAGCAACGACGGCTACTACTACCCGCAGAGCAACAACTCCAACTACTACTACCCGGCGCCACCCCCGCCGCCGAGCAACAACGGCTACTACTACCAGCCGAGCAACGAGGGCAACTACTACTCGGCGCCACCCCCGCCGCCGAGCAACGGCGGCTACTCCTACACCCCCTACGGCCCGGACGGATCTCTGGCCACCTTCAGCGACGAGAACCCGAACGCCTGCTCCGTGCAGTGACTGACGGCGGAGCAAGACGAGATCGACTTATGCAGGTTGCACAACACGTCCCAGTTTCAGTTTATTAGACCTACACTGTCCCCCGTGCATGTACACACCATGGCGTGCTATCGAATAATTTGAATAAAATTCCACATCACCATTCGGCAAATGCACATGTTTCCTCAAGGATCTGATAGCTACGATATATAACTGCAATTCACAGAAAAAATACCGACTTGTTTCTCGAGAAGTATATAGGAAATATTGAGGCAGATTAAAAAAAAAAACCAAACCACGTCAAGTTTGACAAATTTTTTTAGAAAAAACTATCAATATTTATAATACTATTGAAATAATATAAAAAGAATATTTTATAACGCATCTAACTGTATTGATTTATAGCATTGCACATATTAATAGTTTTTTCTGAAAAAGTTGGTTAAAATTGACACCGTGGAACTTTTGAAAAAAAAAAATACAGCTTACATTCACTAACGGAGGGGGTATAGTATATACTATACAGTACTATCCGTCCTTTTTAGGGAATATGATTATCGAGAATGCTAGACCTACAGAAGAAAGTTACGGAAATTTGGTCACAGGAAAACCTCCGATTTTTACTCTAACGAGGGCAGCTGCCTGGGTTGCATCAAAAGCTTTGGGACGTGTCTAGCGAGCGCAGCTGCGTGCTTGCTGGAGCATCTTCAGTTCGTGGCACAGCCGTAATAGCACAGTTGGCCGCGTCGGATGAAATTTATTTTCCAGTTGTGGGTGAATTTTACGGTTATAACCTTTTAGGAAACTATTCAACAAAATGATCCATGATTCAAAAAATGCAAAATAATCTTTCATCATAATGCCCGTCCCGACGCTATTGACTAGAGCCAGGTCAGCACACGGCCCCATGGTGAGTAAGTATAATGCCCCGAATGGGGTGTTGTACCGATATGTTATACTCCTGGTTCACTTAACCGTCGCTCCCACGCTACGCCGTCCCCACTTCTCCTCTCCTCTGTTCTATGAAGAACAGAGGTCGTCGCCCCCTCTCTCACCCTCCCCTCTCTGAGCCCTGCTTCTTTGGATTCGGCCCGCCATGAGGGCAACTATTACCACTTGCCGTTTTAGTTTATTAGACCTATGATTGTCCCCTATAAGCGATATATGATGCGTGTACACGTCACCATTCGGCACATTACACAGGTTTCCTCAAGGATCTGCTATCTACGATATGTAGCTGCATTAAAAAAAACAGCGACTTATTTCTTGAGAAGTATTTTAGAAATATTAAATATACTACTACCTCCGTTCCAAAAAGTAAGGCGTATTTCGTTTCGTTTTATCGAGTCTTTGACCAAAAATTACGGATTTTAATATGTGACATATGTGATAAAACTCATAATCATAGTGAAATACTTTTGAATAGGAATTCAATGGTATTAATTATATGTCAAAAAATTTATATATGTATAGTCTAATTATTGGTCAAAGCATCGGTCAAATCAAACAAAATACGCCTTCTTTTACGGAACGGAGGTAGTACCTTAGTTTCTTTATATAAGGCGTTTTTTTTCAAAAATCAAACAATGTCAAGTTTGGTTAATTTTCTAGAGAAAACTATAAATATTAATAATACAATATCGAAATCATATGAAAATATATTTCATAATGTACTCCCTCCGTCTCAAAATAAATGTCATTGAAATGCCTGTATCCAGATGTATTCATATGCTAGATATATCCATTATAACCCATTTTTATGATATTTATATTGAGACGGAGGAAGCATCTAATTGTATTGATTTGGCATTATTAATACTTTTTTTCTAAAAAAATTGTTAAAAATAAACATGTACGGCTTACTTTCACTAACGAGGGAGTATAGTACTCCCTCCGTTCGACGACAATATATATAAGATGGTTTAGACCTTTTCCGCTTTCACATATTATGTAATTAGACAAATTTTAGTATATGTGCCCACTTATTTTAATTCGAATCTATATATCATCACCTAAAACATTTTACATTATGGAATGGAGGGAGTACTATCAGAACTTTTTAGAAAATATAATTACCGGAAATACTAGACACTTGAAAGAACGTAATGGAAATTTGACTATGGGAAACCCTTAATATGTACACTAACGATCGCAGCTGCTTAGTTGCATCAAAAGCTTATTCAGAAAGCCGCTAGCGAGCGAAACTGCACTCATTAGGGGCACGTTTGGTAGCATGCATGTTTCCAGACCAGGCCCTGGAGATGCGAGATGGGCTGTTTGGCTAGTTGCATGCAGGTAAATTTGGGTCTCGCACGCTGCTCAAAGTAGCCTGGAGCCAGGCCCGCTGGAAACTGCCGAATCGGCAGTTTCCGTGGGGGCAGGCCCGGCAGCTGCAACGATGGCATGGCGGCTTGGCACGGGAGCCACGTGGGGATGGCGGGAGATGGGCAGATCTCGCCCCGATTTCGCGCCCAACATAGGTCACCTTCTCCCCATTCGGTCACCTCCCCAATTTTCCAATCCCCACCGGCGACCCCTTCTCCCTTTTCCCCTCCTTCACTGGATCTGCGACGGCGTACTCACCGGAGGCGGATCTACGTGGTCCAACTCCTCGGCGAGAACTCCACTTCTTCCTCGCCTACCGCGTCTGAGAGGAGGTCATCTTCTTCGTCGGTGACTCTGGCTAGGGTTCTTCCTCCACAATGGCAGCAGCTTAGGTAAAACACGAATCTTCTGAACTACACGCAGTGGTAGTGTCGATTTACGAAGTACTCATGTCGGATCGATGTTATTAGGAGGACATGCTCTCTTTGGATACGCAGACAGCAGCAGTTGTTGTCGTGATTCATGCATGGATCTTTCTGATCCACAAGATCGTAGTTAGGCGCACTGCAACACTTTTGCTCACATGGGGACCGATGTTCGATAGAGACCAGGAGAGGATGGCTAATCTGAACTACATCTACAATAACAACGAAGTAGAGGCCATCCAAATGCTTCGGATGGGTAGAGCACCTTTATATGAACTCGTGAAAAGGTTTAAAGAGTCGGGGTTGTTGAGAGATAGCATGCACACCTCTATTGAAGAACAAGTTGCCATGTTTCTCCATACTCTTGGTCATAACCAGAGGTTCAAAGTGATGCATAACACGTTTAGGAGATCCGGTGAGACCATCTCTCGGTACTTCCATCAAGTCCTGTATGCAATTGGCGAGCTGAGGCATGAGATGATGAAGGCACCAAAAGGCCAAACGCCTACGAAGATTAGAGACAGCTTCAGATGGTATCCATACTTCAAGGTAGGAAGCACTTTGTCTTCTTATCAGATGTCCTCAATGTATTGTCTTAAATCATGACTAGTTGCTCATCTTATTGTAGGATTGCATCGGCGCTATTGATGGAACGCGTGTCACTGCTAGAGGCATCTAGAGGGAAGAAGCACTACACTAGCCAGAATGTGCTAACCGATGTGGATTTTGGTCTCAAGTTCAACTATGTGCTAGCTGATGACCCAGAAGTATAGGGGATCGCAACAGTCTTCGAGGGAAGTAAAACCCAAATTTATTGATTCGACACAAGGGGAGCCAAAGAATATTTGTGACCCTTAACAAGTGAGTTGTCAATTCACCTGTACCTGAAAGTGGACTTGTTCGCAGTGGTTTATCGATAGTAACAGTTTTGTAGTACCATCAGTAATGAAATAATAGCAGCAGTGAAATGAAAACAGCAGCAGTAGTGTTTGAAGTAAACAACGAGATTAAATACTGTAGGAATAGGGATAGATGAACGGGTGTTGCATGGATAAGATAGTTCATATAATAATCAAGACATGGGCATTGCAGATAAATAAGATAAAGCATCCAAGCACTAAGTAACCATAGGCATGTGTTTCGTAAATAGTTGTACGTGCTCGTAATGAGAACTTGCACAACATCTTTTGTCCTACCAGCCCGTTTTCAGCGGGGCCTCAAGGGAACTACTAGTAATTAAGGTGTTCCTTTTAATAGAACACCAGCGCAAAGCATTAACACTCCATGAACACATGTGATCCTCACATCACAGCCATCCCCTCCGGTTGTCCCAATTTCTGTCACTTTGAGGCCTCGGGTTCTAGACAACGATATGTTTAAACAACTTGCAGGTATGATCAAGAAACAATAATTATCATCATGATTCAATAACATGTTCAGATCTGAGATCATGGCACTCAGGCCCAAAGTGGCAAGCATTAAACATAACAAGTTGCAACAATGTCAATAGCACTAATAGAGGATACTAGACACTATGCCCTAACAATAACGACATTATTACATGAACAATCTCATCCAATCCCTACCATCCCCTTCAGCCTACATCGGGGGAATTACACACACATGGATGGGGGGAACATGGATGGTCGATGGAGAGGCGTTGGTGATGATGATGGCGATGATCTCCTCCAATTCCCCGTCCCGGCACGGTGCCAGAATGGAGTTTCTGAACCCAGAAAAAGGATTCGCAATGGCGGCGGAGCTACGGACTTCTTTCTGGAAAACTATGGAACCCCCTCGGGTTTTAGGGTTGAAGGCCATATATAGTCGAAAGGAGAGCCCGAGGGGGTCTCTGGGTGGCGCGGCTTAGGGGGCGCGCCAGGGAGTGGTGTGGGCCCCCTCTGCCTCTTTTCCTGGCCCCCTTCTGGCTCCCGGGGTCTTCCAGTGTTTTAAGACCAATGGGGTCTTTTCTGGGAAATTTCCCACAAGTTGATTTTCCCGCACAAAAGAGACACCAAGGTAATTCTGGTGAAAATAGCGTTTGTCCGTGTTAGTTGCATCCAAAACACACAAGTTTAGAGGAAAACAATAGGAGAAGTGTTCGGAACAGGAGATACATTTTCGATGTATCAACTCCCCCCAAGCTTAGCTTATTGCTTGTCCTCAAGCAATTCATTGACAACTGAGTGCGATAAAAGACTTTTACGAACACATTTGTTTCATATGATGTAAATATACTCACTATATGATCAAATACTTACTTATGCTCATGATAAGATACATGTAAGATACAGTCACTTAATAGCTATGCAGACCATGAAGAGATAACAACATATTAATAATAAACAACATGAAGCATAACTATATGCAAGATTGTAATATTCATAATTGGATCCGATAAAGTTCCCTTATGTGTGGGGCAAAACATAAATACCAGGGCACCTCTGAAGTTCAAGGGAAGACTAGAAGTAAAGATATCAAAGATACAAGTATCATAGTTATACCACAATCAACCGTGCTTTGGGACAAACACATCACACTAAGAATGACAATTATGCTCTCAAGAAAGTGCTCAAAGAATATGGTGGAGACTCAACATAAAAATAAAAGAAAGGCCCTCCACGGAGGGAAACAAGGATCACTCATGTGCTAGAGCTTTTATTTTATTAAATAGAGGTATTAAAAGTTTGATGCTCCTCCCATCCATCTTTCAGAAACCATGGCTAACCAAATCCTCATGTGCCTTCCAACAATCACATACCATGGAGGAGTGTATATATTTTAGGAGAGATGTATGCTAATGTCAACAAATGGTAAACAGAAAATACAATACGTCACAAGCCAACTGGATTCACAAGAGCGGCTCCCGTATGAAGGACTCATCTGGGTAGAAGGTCATCCATCTTCCTCTTTTATTTACACAATTATGCTTTGAGTGATAAATCAAGGGAAAATAGTGAAGAGAATTTGGTTGCATTGATTTGGGGCTGAGCACCCCGCTGCCAGCTCTTCTATCAATTGGATAAGCGGATGAACCAACTAGTCTAGGGTGTGAAATCCAATCAACGAGTAAAAACAAGAACACAAAGCAGGAGTAATTTTGAAAGTTTTAAAGATAGCACATGAGCAATTACTTTGGAGTGGCAGTTAAATACCAC
Organism: Alopecurus myosuroides; assembly: GCA_028641055.1. Lineage (NCBI taxonomy): Eukaryota > Viridiplantae > Streptophyta > Magnoliopsida > Poales > Poaceae > Alopecurus > Alopecurus myosuroides. The sequence continues at coordinate 195,635,760 of CM054063.1, read as the reverse complement.
ATGGGAGTTTATAGTGGACTCTATGGAATAATTTGGTTTTCAGGAAGTTGGATGCACGAGTAGAGTTCATACTCAGTACAGGTGGAGGTTAGCAGTAGACAGGGAAGCGATAATCAAGAGAGCAACAACTATCATAATCATGTTTGCGACAAAGTAAAATTAACTGAGGCATAAAATTGATACTAGAACTCTGAGGCAAAATAAATCATCGATGCTTATTGACTTTTTGTTTTCAGTCTTAGCATGTGTGAGCATGTGCCAAGTTGTTTCAAATGAAACAGTCAGAGGAGGCTACCACAATGTCATACCCTTCTACGAATAGAACAATGCAAACAAATATTTATATGACAGGTCGTTTACCATTAATAAATTGGAACAAAACATGAGAGGGAATGAACTATTAAGCAGCCATTAAGTCACATATATCTTATACAAACAAACTAAGCATGCTCACATAGATGCATATATGTACGAAAATGAAAGCAAATAGAGTTCATATCATCCTCTCACTACAACTTGAATTGTCATAGATCGTCATTATTGCTCTTCACTTGTGGCTCGAATAATATATAATAAAAACCAAGCACCAATGGAGTCACAAACGACTGCTGAACTCTGCAGCAAACTTTACAAAACAAAAGAAGAACAACAAATATTTTGGGTTTTTTCAATTAAAGCACGAGCCAAGAAAGCAAGCAAACAAAACAAAATATTTTTGGGTTTTTGAATATTAAACTGCAACTAAAGGATAAAGCAAACTAACTAAAGAAACAAATAGAGAGAAACAACAGAAATATTTTTGGTCTTTTTGTGTTTTGAAAAGCGAAAACAAAACAAAAAACTAAAGAAATGAAAGAAACGAAAACAAGCGAAAGAAACGAACAAGCGAAAGAAAAGAAAACATGGATATACAAAGAACCGACAGAACATGATATATAAATAAGTGTGATCTCGGTATATCTACTCCCCCCCCCCCCCCAAACTTAGGCTTTTGGCCTAAGCGGAGATCAATCTCCAAGGGGCACATGAAGTGGCGCCCCCGTAGTATGCTGAGGAGGAGCCCTCCTCCTGATATGTTCTCAAGGATGCGCCGGTGTACTGTGTGTTGCGGTCCTCGGGAGGCGTGTCTCGCCTCTCATGCTGCCTGTGAAACTTTGTGGTGCTCAGATGCTCGTCTACCTGATCCTTGGAGAGCGACCATGGTGACCTGTCAATCTTAAACAAAACAGGCTGCGGAAAAGTAACTTTTCGCTCCTCTCCATCTATATATAAAAATCTATATACTAAACGTTCAGCAGTATAGTTAGTAGTCACAAACTGATAGGATTTCATGGCAGCAAGGTTAAGCCTACAAGGAACAATTATTTCATCATTAGGGTCAATGGAAACATTTAAAGCAATTGCTACACGTGTAGCAATAATGCCCCCAAAAATAGGCCCAGAAGCAGCAAGGCGGCGTGCATCAAGTGCACCAAGGTTATACTTCGTGCTACGGTTCAGCGCGGCATCAATGAAAGCAAGGTGTTAACCAGAAATGTTGCTAGTGTTCTCCCTCCCAAGGATACTAGTAGCAAGATAGTAAGTAAAGTATCTAAGAGCAGGAAGTTGAATGTTCCTTATCTTCCCACGCTGGGATGAGCGACCGTCATCGTTGGTGATTTCTCGGTAGAGCCCCTGGAGGTCTGCTGGTTTATCTTGAATCCTGATCGATGTCCCGGTGGCATTGATACCTATAATAGCACAAAATTCTACAAAGGAAAAAAGAAACATGACTACTATATAACTTGAAGGCAACAGTTGGACAAAAATGTGTGTTCTGAAATTTGAAGCTCTTAACAAAAGTTTTGTGAGAGTGGCATACTGAGGGCTTTCATCCTCCATAAAGTTGGTTAGACCAACTCTTTCAATAAGCATACGAAATTCATCTAATAAACCTGCACTTCTTAAAAATGTACTACAAGGAAAGCTAGATGGGTAATGATACCATCATCTCCCGCATCGTCAGTAGTCGATGCAATAATGTCTTCATTGTACAATGACCTCTCTGAAGTGGATGAGCGTGAGGGCCTTGTCCTTCTAGGAGCATCACTCCTAAATATTTCTCCAAAATTATAACTACCCATCTCTGAAATTTTTCAACAACCATCACATAAATTAATTTCAAGCAACTATAAGGTGGAAACTACCATAGAGACTTACATGAGAGCTAAACATGCAACAAAAATACATTATTTCTACTCAAATCAAGCATGCAAACTCACATAAGCTGTCACCTACATTACCAAAATACTCAAGAAATACTTCACTAAACAAAATTCTACTTGGATCATCGGAGGAGTCACATACCGGAGATCAAACACACCAAATCTTAGCACAAATGATGGGCTGAAGAAGGAGATCGAATCCAGAGGGAGAACAGTAAGAACACGGGTTCCAGGAAATATTTTCAGTTTGGGAGGTGAGAGAGAAGAGTTTGGCAGGGGAGAGAGTTAGTGGGGGGGCCAGGGGGGCCACACCATGTGTTGGCGCCACTAGGGGCTGGCCGCGCCACCCCATGGTGTGCCTGACTGGTGGGTCCCCCTGGGGCCTCCCAGGTGGCTTTCTGCCTCATTTTTGACGTAAAAAATTATTATTATTTTCTAGAATTTCTCGAGAAACTTTATTTTTTAGGTATTTCCAAAATATTAATAATCAATAAAAACCAAAAAACGAAAGTGAAAAGGTGGAAAACAAAACCAAAACCAGGACTACTGAGGTTCTATAACACTCTAATGGAAGAATATCCAAAGAAAACAAAGGTGGTAGTGGTCAAAACAAAAGTATGGATGGTGAAAACTTGCATATCCTTAGAAATCGGAGTGAAAATATCAGGAAAACATGTGTAAGGATGGTGGAAAACATGATTGTAATCAAGTAGCAATGTGATAACATAAGTAAACATGGTGAATACATAATGGGGAAGGTGAAAACATAGTGAAAACATTGTCCTCTTCATTCAAAATCATTTTGTTAACAAGGATGATCAAGTCTTGTTACCAGAATAATTTTCATATGAAGCAAACCTTTGCTAATAACTAAATAATTATATTACCTCAACCTTGATAGACATAGTCCCAATCATAATAATTTCATATTCCTTTGGTGGTACTGGAATGGGACAATAAAATTCTCCAACCTTGATGGTCTCAATTTTTTCAATTGAATTTAGACCATATTTATTATCAATCTTCTTGGGAAAATAAATAGTGTGCTCTTTATTATTAACAATAAAAGTAACTTTTCCTTGATTGCAATCAGTAACAGCCCCTGTAGTATTAAGAAAAGGTCTTCCAAGAATAATAGACATATTATCATCTTCAGGCATTTCCAACATAACAAAGTCAGTTAATATCAGACAATTATTAGCAACTTGAACAGGAACATCCTCACATATACACAAAGGAATAGCAGTAGACTTATCAGCCATTTGCAAAGATATCTCAGGTTGTATCATCTTTTCTAGGAGGATTCTTTTATAGAGAGTAAAAGGCATGCCACTAACTCCAGCTCCCAAATCACACAAATCGGTTCTAACATAATTATTTTTAATAGAACAAGGAATAGTTGGTATACCAGGATCTCCAAGTTTCTTAGGAACCTTGCCATTAAAAGATTAATTATCAAGCATAGTGGAAATTTCCTCATTAGGAATCTTCCTTTTGTTTGAGACAATATCTTTAATATATTTTGCATAAGGAGGCAATTTAATAGCATCAGTTAAAGGAATTTGCTAGAACAAAGGTTCCATCCATTCACAAAACTTGTTATAGTGTTCTTCTTATTTTGATTTGTGTTTCTTATTAGGATAAGGCATTGGGTTTTGTACCCAAGGTTCTCGCTCATTACCATGTTTATTAGCAATAAAATCTTCCTTAGTGTACTTTGTATTTTTAGTTTGCTTTTCAGGTTCCTTTTCAATTTTTCCTTTATCAGAAGCATCATTCTTTTCATTACCACTTTCAGTTTCAGCATCACATAGATATACTATTAGGATGTTTAGCAAGTTCAGAGGATTCTACAGTAGTTTTATGTTTCTTCTTCTTTTTCTTCTTAGTATGAATATCATTATTATTAGTTTGCTGAGAATCTTGTTCAATTATTTTAGGATGTCCGTCGGGATATAAAGAATCTTGTGTAGCAATACCACTTCTAGTTCTTATTTCATAAGCCTGTTTTTCTTTAGAAGCATTAACTAGAAAATCGTTTTGCACTTTAGCAAGTTGATCAATTTGAGTTTGACCCATTTGAAAATGTTTAACAAGCATTTTAACATCATTAGAGGTTCTTTCTATAATACCATGCAAATTATCAATAGCTCTAGAGTTTTCCATTAGGTGATTTTTCACTCTCATATTAAAATTATCTTGCTTAATAACATAATTATCAAATTCATCTAAACATTGACCAGGAGGTTTATTATAAGGAATATCTCTACTATCAAAATATTGGAGAGAGTGTACCTCAATGGTGGATGAGTGAGGGATTGGCTTACATAATTCTTCTATAGGTGGATGATTCTTCACATCTTCAGATTTAATACCCCTCTCTTTAAGAGATTTCTTGGCTTCTCTCATCACTTCATCATTTAATTCAACCATTCCCCTCTTCTTCGGTGTGGTGTTGGTGTTGATACTGGAGTAGGGGTCGGTGCAGGCGCAACCATAGTCCAATCATCATGATTTTGACTTATTTTAGCCATTAATTCATCAGCTTCATCTAGAGTTCTTTGCCTGAAAACACAACCAGCACAACTATCCAGGTATGTCCTAGATTCAATACTTAGTCCATTATAGAATATATCAAGAAGTTCATCATTTTCTAGCTTATGCACAAGTGTAGTCCTAACTAAAGAACAGAACCTTGCCCAAGATAGAGGCACTTTCTCTCCTTCCAAATGCTTGAAATTAAATATATTTTGTAAAGTAGCATGTTGAGTACTAGCTGTAAAATATTTCTGAAAGAAAGCATTAACCAAACCAATAGGACTGTCAATAGATCCCGGAGACAAATTATTAAACCAAGTTTTAGCTTCATCTTTTAATGAGAAAAGTAATATTTTAGCAGCAAAGTAGCTACGTTTCTTAAGGTCATCAGAGAATAAACTACTCAAAGAGGAGAGCTCATTCATATGTTTCATAACACTTTCATTTTTAGTACCAAAAAAGGTTCTTTCTCAACAATAGATGTATAAGATAAATCAAGAGATAAATCATAATCCTTATCCCTAATATTAATAGGAGAGGTGGCAAACTTAGCATGAGGAGATAATTTATATTTAACAGCACGACTTTCAATAAGAATTATAATAGTATCTTTATCCTTCATAGCATGTATTTCATCAATAAGATCATCATTAAGTTCAATATAGGAATCATCAAAATCATCACTAGGATTCTCTCTAAACTCATGTGAAATAGTAGGAGTAACAAGATTTTTATCAGGTGTTTCAATGTTTGTAATATTTTTAGCTTTAATAATAGTAGCATCTAAGAATGGACCGAGAGAACCACTCTCATCAAGCTAAATAGAAGCATCATCAAAAGTATCAGAAGTATTTTCAGATTCAGCAGAAGTAGCACGTGTAGCATGTGTATGTGGTGGTGTAAGCAACTTACTCATAACAGACGGTGAATCAAGAGCAACAGAGGTGTTCGGAGTTGTACCTCTTCTTGTAGTGGATGGTAATATAGGAACATTTCCATCACGAGTCTTACCCATGATGAATGATTGGCAATATATAATAATACTCTCCGGTGAGCTCGCAAATAAGGCTATGATCCCCGGCAACGCGCCAGAAAATAGTCTTGATGACACACAAGTATAGGGGGTCGCAACAGTCTTCGAGGGAAGTAAAACCCAAATTTATTGATTCGACACAAGGGGAGCCAAAGAATATTTGTGAGACTTAACAAGTGAGTTCTCAGTTCACCTGCACCTGAAAGTGGACTTGTTCGCAGTGGTTTATTAGTAGTAACAGTTTTATAGTAGCAGCAGTAATGAAATAATAACAACAGTGAAATAAAAACAGCAGCAGTAGCGGGATTAAATACTGTAGGCATAGGGATAGATGAACGGTCGTTGCATGGATAAGATAGTTCATATAATAATCAAGACATGGGCATTGCATATAAATAAGATAAAGCATCCAAGCACTAAGTAACCATAGGCATGTGTTCCGTAAATAGTTGTACGTGCTCGCAATGAGAACTTGCACAACATCTTTTGTCCTACCAGCCCGTTTTCAGCGTGGCCTCAAGGTAACTACTGGTAATTAAGGTGTTCCTTTTAATAGAACACCGGAGCAAAGCATTAACACTCCGTGAACACATGTGATCCTCACATCACAGCCATCCCCTCCGGTTGTCCCAAATTCTGTCACTTCGGGGCCTCGGGTTCCGTACAACGATATGTGTAAACAACTTGCAGGTGTGATCAAAAATCAAAAATTATCATCATGATTCAATAACATGTTCAGATCTAGGATCATGGCACTCGGGCCCAAAGTGACAAGCATTAAGCATAACAAGTTGCAACACTGTCAATAGCACTAATAGAGGATACTAGGCACTATGCCCTAACAATCACGACATTATTACATGAACAATCTCATCCAATCCCTACCATCCCCTTCAGCCTACAGCAGCGGAATTACTCACACATGGATGGGGGAAACATGGATGCTCAATGGAGAGGCGTTGGTGATGATGATGGCGATGATCTCCTGCAATTCCCCGTCCCGGCAGGGTGCCAGAACGGAGTTTCTGAACCCCTAAAAAGGATTTGCGATGGCGGTGGAGCTACGGACTTTTTCTGGAAAACTATCGAACCCCCTCGGGTTTTAGGGTTGAAGGCCATATATAGTCGAAAGGAGAGCCTAGGGGCTCTCTGGGTGGCCCACACCACCAGGTGGCGCGGCCTAGGGGGGCGCGCCAGGGGGTGGTGTGGCCCCCCTCTGGCTCTTCTCCTGGCCCCTTCTGGATCTCGGAATCTTCCGGTTTTTTAGACCAATGGGGTGTTTTCTGGGCAAATTCCCGAAACTTGAATTTCCTGCACAAATACGAGGCACCAAGGTAATTCTGCTGAAAACAGCGTTAGTCATTGTTACTTGCATCCAAAACACACAAGTTTAGAGGAAAACAATAGGAAAAGTGTTTGGAAAAGGAGATACGTTTTCGACGTATCACTAGCTGGTTGAGAGAGCGCATGATGCAACCATCCTTGCTGACAGCATGTCGAGACCTGATGGGATCAATATCCTTGATGGTAAGTTTTATCTTGGATATGTTGGTTATGCATGTCGTCTTGGATTTCTTCCACCCTTCCGAAAGACCAGGTACCATCTCAACGAGTTCAGTTGAAGGTGTGGCCCAGCTAATGCCAAGGAATTGTTGAACCTGTGACACTCTAGCCTTAGAGTTACGGTAGAGAGGGCATTTGCTGCATTGAAAAATAGGTTTAAAATCCTTGACCAGGAACCATTTCACACTTTCCCCACCCAAGTGAAGCTTGTTCTTACATGTTGCATTATTCATAACTGGATCCTTGGATGGGGATTGGATGAACATGTCCCTGATGAGGCAGACATCATTCCGGACGATGTCGACGGGCATGGTGCAGGCGCTAAGGACAATGAAGCATGGAAGACCAAGAGGATGGACTGGGGTGAGGCAATGTGGCGGACAGAGGTAACGCATGGCACTGAAGAAGAAGAAGAAGAAGAAGAAGAAGAAGAACACCCTACAGATTGTTATGCTATGAACTTCAATTCGATTCGTACTAGTTAGGACTGCACTGCTGAACTGTCATTCGTATTAGCTAGGGCATATTGAACCCTGTACTGGTTATGCATGAACTGTTATTCCATATTAGCTAGGCCATATTGAACTGCCATTTGATGGTGTGTGCTGTGGTAACGTGATCTCTTGAGCGAAGAGGTGATCACAAACAAAGCCGGATGCAATGAAACACAAGTCAAGGCATCGGTGAAGCCTTTTCTGTTTGGCTGCAGTCTACCAAACACAATGCATAATGTGTGCCTGCACTGCGATGCCGGATACCTAACAAAGTGCACAATGCGTATTAGGAGGTGACTCACTTCGGCCTAACCCAAGAGTGAAAGCCCCAGCAATCCCCAAAAGGGATGCATGCTACCATTTTTACGTATATAAAAGTAGTATATGTACACATAATATAAAATATGTAGAATCTAATAATTTTTTTGAGGAAATTCATTTTAGGGTATCTAGTACTAAATAGTGAAGTATATTAAAAATAATAATGAGGTATAAATGGTTCATTTATGTGGTATATTTGCATGTGAGAGTACGTACACCAAGGAGTACTGAACCATTTTCCTCTATATATAACTCACACTAAATGAGTACTGAACCATTTTACATAATTCATTTATTCATTTGTAACTCATTCATTTATAGTTGGAAAGAAAGCGGGAGAGGATCCCCATCGAGCGCCGCTTTCAAGCAATTGGCGAGGAATTGGCGGGATTCTTCCTTCGGGACGTCATACCTCGCATCGGAGAGTAGAACCATGTTTCATAGTATGCCTCAATGTAATAGTGATCTAGCTACATTAATATATAGTATGGCTCGGAGAGACCACTATGAAACACTACTTAATTTGCTATATTATATAATTAATTGCATGTGTTATATATATGCACCAAGTTGATATAGGCATCCACTTGATCTTCATGTAGATATTATATGTATAACCAAATGCGTTTCTGGGGCATCGACGCGATCCTCGTATGATGAAACGGTCCGACACGGCCCCTAAACTCCTCCTAAACACTAAACCATGGATTCTCTACCGTGACAGAGATTTGTGCACTTTCTCTGCCGTGACAGAGAATCCAGGGTTTAGGCCCCAAACCTTTGGTACCGGTTCTTGTTACGACCAGGTACCAAAGGTCTCCAGCCCTGCGGGCCTTCCTGAGCCGACATGGAGGCGCCTTTAATACCGGTTCGTAAGGAACCGGTACGAAAGGTGGGGTGCCTTTAGTGCCGATTAATTAGTACAGGTTGTCCAACAGGTACTAATGGCCCTCTGGAACCGGTACTGTTAAGGAATTTTCCACTACTGTCACAAGGGTTTTCGCTTGTATCTAGGGGTTCTATGCTAACGCTAATCTATTACAAAGGTTCGATCTCGGCGAGTTCCGAGCCGTAGTCTCGCGTATAATGGGTGTTGATTGAATGTATCCCTACGATAACATGTCTTTACGTGTATATATATAGTTGTCACTGAGTAGCATTTTGTGTCTTGTATGCCTAGGATTTCTCATCTTTTAATTGTACACTTGTCTTGATCACTATCTTTACTTAAATGTAGTTCATCTTGATGAGTTTTCAACAAAGTCCTCGTGCTGCACGCCAGGTCCTTGATTGGCGACAAGAGCTTCCAGATGTGGTTCTTTAGCCGGACAGGTTGCTTGTTTGGATGTCATGGGCTCAAAATGGTGTGGGTCCATGTAGGTACGTGGTCCAAATCCACTTATCACTCGCAATATTTTGGTTGTCATAGTTTGGAATTGCTGACGTGCTTTTAGGCTCTTCTAGGTAAAATAGTAGTAAGATTTTAAAGCATGTGCGGTGTGTCTAAGAAAATTAGTAGTCCTAAGTGTATCAAAATTAAAACTTCTCCACCGTTTAGTCACCCTCCATGGGTTCCAAGTGACAGAAAAAGTTTACCTTTTCTCCCAAACTACTACTCCTCTAACCAATGGAGAGATTCCAAATCATCATGCCAAAATTTTAAATCAACTAAGTTTGTACTAGACATGAGTACAAGAATTTTTTTCTTAGTCCCACCTTCTCCACCAACTATGAGAAAAAATATGCTCTTAGACACCTCTTTTTTGCAACTCTACATACGGCCTTAGATTATGGCATCGGCCCCTATTTGGCATATATCCGACAATAATGTTTATGTGCATTTTTTATTATCTTGTGTGAATTGAACTATGTTTTAAGTAAAGAACTAAGTTTTCAATGTTTTTTATGCTGGGTAGTATGTAGAATTTAGTGTAGTATGCGATATATTTATCTAAATGTAATATGAATATGATTGATGTGTTTTTATTGTTGTACATTACAATTTTTTATGACAATTCAAATTTACAGACACTTTTCAAAAATGCTCCAAAAACTTTGAACTTTGGAGGCACTTTTGAAAAATGCCCAAAAGATTATTTTCATTTTAGGGTAATTTACAAAAGTGTCTCGAAAATTCAAATCTTTTAGAATTTTTTTGAGACACTTAGTAAAATGTACTACACTCTATCAAAATGCTCAAAAATTCAATCGACGTTACGAGGCTTGTAATACCTTTTATTTTTGGATATAAAGGATCGTAGCATGTAATAGCTTGGAAGACTCGGCCGCCGTCAACAGAACTTTTCATTTTTTTTCAATCGTATCCAACTAGATTTTTTAGGTGGAGCCCTAGTAGAGTCAGCTACTCATGTCCAGGAAAAAAACGCGTGACACGAATATTTTTAATCTAGCTCACGTATCGTGTTTTTGCCGCTACTTACTCTGTTCCATATTATTATACCACATTTAAATAGGTGTATCTAGCCATATTTAGTGTTAGATATTTGGATTTAATCTACATCCTAGCGCATAATTTCGTTTGAAAATACTCTAAAATTAATAATTAAGATAAAATAGAGGCCATAAAACGGAATTGGTCAAATTGTGTGTGATTTGCATGGATTGCATTAATTAAGCTTGTGTTGGCCAATGGGAAGCTTTGTATTTAGTGAGATCATAATTGTGATGCAGATAGGATGTGTAAAACGGGTACTAATAAATGATAATCTAATTTTTTTCTAGGTTGTAGATTAAATCCGAACGGGACGTACATATTTAAGGCCCGTGTCAGTGATATTTTCTTAGCGTGATTCTATAGACATTTTATTGACGTGGAATACTACTTACAAAGAAAGAGAGTGAGTTTGTATTTTAGCTAAGACCATGGTTAATACTAGAAGAATACCCCATGCGTTGCTGGGGGAATCGTTTTAGGAACTACATTACATTGTAAAGTTTATAAGAGATGTGATACAATTGATCATAGTATATATTTTTAAAATTATTAATATGAATAATTGGATGGTTAAAGAAATAGATGATGTGTAGTTTGCATGTAGTATGCAATTCATAAATATTAGTGGAGATGACATGGATAATTAATTGGCTAGGAGGATGGATGATGTGGATAGCTTGCATGTTAAGATAGAAAAATCATTAATACATATTAGTGGGGTTTTTCTTTATAAGAAGTATAGATTACAACTAAGTGATTCTTACAAGGGTTTTCGTGTCATCTATAGCCACTATTTGAGCTCACTCATATGTAAGATGGGCTATAAGAGCAACCATAGTGTGGCGAAACCCAAAATAGCCACATAGACATCATTTGACATTGGTGCTAAATTTGTTCTTTGTCCATAGTGTAGCAATAGACAAATAATCATTCAGGTGGACCCATAGTGAAGCAAAAAATATTATAAACTAAGGTGAGCTCGGTGAAGATGCATGCATAAAGTTGGAGAGAGGAGGTGGGCAACAATTTTTTTCTTTGGTTCCGAGTTTCGGCACCGGATTTTCTAGATGCGCCTACGTCAAATTATTTGGCTTTGGCTTTTTGATTCCCCACGACGTAAACAGTGTTGCCAAAAGCCAAATGTGCTGTTTGGCATCAAGATTTGGCACACATTGGCTTCCTTCTAAGGTTAGCTATTGGAGACTATGAATTATACAATCTTCTCTCTATCTCTCTCCTCATATTAATTGCATTCGCCTAGTACCCCGCGTAGAGCTTGGCTCTTGCATGAAGCCCACTCTCCCTACTTTTTCTTGTCTTTCTTCTCCATATAAGATCAAGTATAATAAGCTTATGTCAGCATGCTATAAGGGTTAGAATAATATATTTTTGGATGACATGCAGGAGAGAGAAGAGAGGTGGACTCTCATGCAAAAGCCAGCTGCAGTCGTGCTCCTAGACACTTCCTGAGAGTGAGAGGTGGGCCATGTCGTAATAAAGTAACTCTTTTATATGACTAACTATTGTACATGTTAGCTATAAAATTGGCTATAAGTGACATGTCAATTTCTTATATCCAACTCTTGGCTGTACTATTAAACTTCCTCAGCAAGTATAATAAGGTATAGTCACCAGGCTATAAGGATTTAAATAACATTCTTTTGCTTAGTTGGAGGAGAGAGAATATGAGAGAAAATGTAAACAGCCTCTTATGCAAGAGCTAGATGCAACACATGCTCCTAGGCACTGTATGAGAGTGAAAGGTGTGCCATATATTGATAAAGTAACACATACTTATAGGTCATTATTATACAAGTTGGCTATAAGGTCGACTGACTGTAGATGACATGACACTATTTTATAGCCAACTGTTAGCTATACTATTAACCTTGCTCTAACTAAATTTGCCACATAGACGGGCTATAAGCCTACTATTATACTTGCTCTAAGGTTGGTTATAGTGGAGAGTAACTAAGGCTAACCATAGTGTGAAGTATCATGCATGCCATTTTGACAAAAACAATTAATGAAGAAAGAGATTTTAGTGGTATCTACCTATGTAACCGTATAATATCACATAAAACTAGATATTTTAGTAACAAGTAAATGTTGTACGCATATTTCTATTGGGATTCTACAAATCGATAAATAATACGTGGCTATGATACTACTATGTGATAATATGCATTATAGGAGTAGTATTATACACTAGTATCGTGTGCATAATACTAAGATATGATAATCCCCACTATGACTAGTCTAAGAATAATAACATGATAAGTTACTAGTCCATGTTACTAATTTCATAGTGGGGAGTACTATTTATGTAGTGTCATGCAAATATATTTATTAGGTTGTAGACATTTAATGCATTGAATGTGATATAATGTTCACTAATCTCTTACCACCACCATTTCTTCACATTAATTATTTGGCACGCCAAATTTTACTTTTGACTCGAGTGGAGTAGTAGTTTCCGAGTGTAACCACCCGGAGAGGAACCTTGCATTCAGTAATTGTACGGTACTGTAAACACCTGTGATTTCAGCCTGGACGCCTTAGGGGTAACTAGCATAGCAAGCTCGTGCTATAATAACTAAAGCAGCACTTAGTAAAATGTACTCCCTGTGTCCAAAATTAGTTGTCATAGATTTGTTAAAATGTAGATGTACGTATATACTAAAATTTGTCTAGATATGTCTATATTTTGAAAAATTAACGACAACTACACCACGTGACATACGTGGTAAGCAACCTCAAAGAAAAAAAAAATCAACGAGAGATCTTAAAATTTGAGTACTAGATTCTATTTAAATTATGAACGTGTTAACTAAAGTGGCTCAGATTCTTTAGTTTTTGGGACACTTTGACCAAAACTCGAAAACTCAAGGACGAATGTAGGCTTGTAATACTCCCTCCGTTCACTTTTATAAGCAACACTATTTATTATTTTAATTTTAACCCTATATATAGTAAATTGAGTGAATCTGTGTACAGAATGAGTTTAGATTCACTCATTTATAATACATGTTGCCAAAATTAAAATGTCTTATAAAATAAACGGATAGAATAGCTTTTATTTATAAAGGCTCGTAGTAGCTTGGAAGACTCAGCCGCCGTCAACGGGACATTTCCACCGTATCCAACAAGATTTTCCATGGTGGAGCCCTAGTAGAGTCAGCTAGTCATGTCCAAGAAGGAAAAATGCGCGACACGGTTTTTTTTAGTCTAGCTCACGTGTCGTGTTTGCCACCACTACCACGTACGTACTCCCCCTCCATTCTAAAGTACATAATTTCTATTTATCCAAATATAGATACACGTCTAAATATTTTAGAAAGGAGGGAGTATGTTTTAATGAACACGCTGCCTCGTCCAACTGTCCATGTGACTTTTCTCCCTCGAAAGTTCAGTACCAATTGAGGTCTATCACGACCATTTCTTGGCAAGTCAATGCTGAAATTTTTAACTTGGCATCTACTACTCCATTATTCTCAAACAAGTTCTGTTCCGAGTGTAACCACCCCGAGAAGGAACCTTCCGTTCAATAATTGTACAGCACGGTAAACACCTGCAATTTCAGCCCGGACGCCACAGCGGTGACTAGCCCAGCAGCATCAGCCTCGTGCTATAATAACTCTGTGGTGTCCTCCATATGTAGCGCACGCGCGCATTAGAGTGAACACGACCTTGCACAGGACGACGTCCATGGCCATGGTGATGGAGAGATCCAGCAAGTGCCTTCTCGTCCTTGGCTTCCCCTGCTTCTTATTCATATCCAGCTGCCTTCCTCATGTCGCCTCGCTCAGCTTCAACTACAACTTCTCCGATCCCAGCGTCCTCGCCGGCGCCGACCTCAAGTACTGGAACGACTCCGCGCCCGCCGGCGACAGGATCGACCTGACCAACCCCTCCAGGTGGTGGAGCACCGGGCGCGTAGCCTACAGCCAGCCGGTGCCTCTCTGGGACGACAGTACCGGCAGCGTCGCCAGCTTCACCACCAACTTCACCTTCCTCGTCAAGCCGGTCAACAGCAACGGTCCCGTAAGTAGCAATTTCTGATGCATGCATAGCCTTAGTACTGGTACGTCTTCTTTTGACTAGATTTGGAATTTCTAAGGCGGCAGATATATTTTATATTTGTAAGTCGATCAAGCTGTTAAATCATGCATACGCTTTATAGTTGTAAAGATATACAACCACTAATTTTCTGATGCATGCATAGCCTTAGTACTAGTTTTGGACTAGATTTGGAATTTCTAAGGCGGCAGATATATTTTATATTTGCATGTCGATCAAGCTTTTAAATTGTGCATTATAAGATACATAGATGCACACAAAAATCATGCATACTTTATAGGAGTAGTTGTAAAGATATACAAATACAACCACTTAGCAAGCAAGGATGCGTTTGGGAGCGACGCATTTTTTAAGCACTCCAAGAAAATTACGGTATCTAAAAATACTATAGTTTTAAATATTTGAGGTTTTTGACTTTATCAAAAACTATAATTTTATATAATTAAATATTTATGAAATTATACTGAATATAAAGTACTCTCTCCGCCTTAATATAAGTGTCGTTGGAATAAGTTGAAATGGATGTATCTACCCGGGAGGTGCATCGATTTTATAGAAGAGGAGGCCAAGACGGCCGGTATACCTTGATACATCCATGTGACTAATTTTAAGACGGAGTGAGCATATAACAAAGAGCAGTAATTGGGATCTCTTTTTCTAAAACTTAACTGTTGCTTGACTAGACATAGAAATATTGTAGTTTTTTAATACTTTGGTTTGGTTTTGGTGTTAGAAACACTTCGCTCTCAAACAGAGCCTAAATATTGTTCGTGCCATTTTCTGAAGCCACGTCATCAGCCTAGCTTCCGTTCCTTTCCACTATCCTGTACTCAGTCAAACTGTTGATGTCTCTCGTAATAGCAAGTGATCGTAGCAACAGATGCATGATAGCAAACAGACTGACAGCCTTTCCAGGGTAACGGTTATAGAGCATGGTTGAGAATAAGGAATTTCACAAGTAGAAATAAGAAGAAACAGGTTCGAAAAAAGAAAAAAGACCTCAGCAAACTGGCTGCAACTCAGTTCATCCAATTCTTGTTATTCTCCTTAGGTGTTTCTTTTTTGTTTTTGGCTTGAATGTTCTAGCTTAGCACGGTAGGTAGTACAAACAATATCAATGGGATCCAACTCCTCTGACAGGTGCTTCGGGAACGGTTAGATTAATTTTCCCTGACTCGATCACTGTCACCGGGTCACCGTCTTGCACGATCTACGCTTTCAGTCGGGTCACAAGTTATCCATGCATCAAGACCATGGGCCTGGAAAATTGGCTTTGCCCCAGAGAGGAGGGCAGACAAACGCATTTAGGACGTGTTTGTTTCAGCCGATGGTAACGCAAACGGTAATGGAATCAGGTAACAGTGTTATTTCGATGTAACCAGACTTTTCGCTATTTTGTTTGGTTCGCTCCTGAAGACGGAGCCAGCGATCGACGAACTGCCCACGGAGTAGCGATCGGAGGTAACGCGAACTGTTTCCGGTGCGTGCGGGGCGGTATCAGATTTCCTCTAGCCCGTTATCCATTTACGTGGTATTCGATTACGGGCCAAGCCCACCAAACATGTTTAAGGGAAACAATTGACAGCGTAATCAGATCACGGGTGCAAACGATCGAACCAAACACGTCGTTACTTCGTGTGCATACATACTCCCTCCGTCCTCATGTACCTCTAGAATTAGTATAGACCAAACTTACCTCTAGAATACAATTATATCCTCGATCTGCCCCCCCCCCCCTCCCCCCCCCCCCCCCCGGCCGCTTTGAGAGTCAGCCGAGAGCTGAGGTCTCCTAGTAGACGTTGTGTGAGTTTTTCCTTTGTGGAGTTTGGCATCCTGCCGCCGAGCCGTTGGTCTAAGCCATCATCGAGCCATGGCCTACATCCCTGCTCTGCCTTCGCTGATCATCTCCCATGGTGGGAGCAGGAGATGCGGGGCAAATTGGAAGGCGCCTTCCTCAATAAGCTCGCTTGCGGCCGCTGCTGTCAAGTTGCAGAAAGTACCGCTCCTCTCAGGTGCCCTCACGGTGAGGGGATCGAAGATGAAGGTATGCATCTGCCTTTTGCTGCTCGGTCGTCGAGGGAAGGTGAAGTTGGTGATGCATCGCTTGCTTCACGAGCTGCTCAAACATGCGGAGTTCCCAAGCCCAAGCCGCGAGGTGATGAGGCTATGCTTGGCCAAGGAGGCCACTCCGCACTCGGATTCTTCAGATCTCCGAGCTTCTTCTTCCTTAACTGGAAGATCTCAGTCGATCTCGGTGTGGGAAACAACAGAGGTGGTGCCCCAAGTGGTGATGTCCCCGGTGGCGTCGCTCCTGCCTGCGTCTGGAGGTCAAGTTCTACCGGCGGCAATGGAGAAGGACTGGATTGCTTTTCTTGTAATCTTTGTAAGGTCCTGGTTGTAATTTGTGAGGGTCCAGTTGTTAATTCCTTTATCTCCGAGGTCCTCAATGCAATTTCGCCCCCTCATTAATGCAGTTCTAGGCCCTTCAGGGCCATTCCCTGTTAAAAAAAACTTACCTCTAGAATTAGTCTAGACCAAACTTTTTACAACTTGACCAACTTAATAGAAAATAATATCAACATATATGATTTGAAATATATGTATTAGGAAACTACATTTCAAGACGATCTAATGGTACCAACTTAGTGTCATAAGTGTTGTCACGTTTCCCTACAAAATTTGTCAAACAATAAAATATTCGACTTTCCTAAATGGTAAGTGTACACTTATTTGAGTACAGATAGAGTATATAGGTGACCCGTAGCTCAGGCCAGATCAACGACGAAGTTGAAATCCGCCGCCGCCGGCCAGTCAGTCAGACACACAGACCTCCTTGAAATAGGGTTTTTGTCCTGCTATATTAATATAGCAACCACACCAAAAAAAAATTGCGAGACCACTGTTCGGCTAAACATCGTAATTAAGTCCAAGAGAAAAATCAAAAGAGAAACATAAAATAAACTAAAGCCAATAACACCGCATCGACGAAAACGAAGATAGCTCGTGACCACTACGCCATGCAAAGCCTCCGAATTGCTGCATACCAAGCAACACCTTCAAGAAGGAAGAATGCGACGACGACGACGTTGTTGCCTTAATCCTAGGATTTCTCCCGGTACACGTAGGGGGTGGGGAAGGATGGTGGCGCCCGCGGGATTCTTCACGACCCCTAAAAAACCACCATCCGTATAATCTTCAACTCCACCCAGCTTATTGTCGACCAAAATGCGCCACAAGTTTTGAAGCCATCCTCGTCGTCTCACCATCGCAAACGTGTCTAGGTCGGTCGGGCCGAGAAGAAGCAACCATAGACCAAGGGAGACAATACCGCAACCATGTAGGAGGGCACAACCTCCACCGCCAATGGCGGTAGCATCCCGAACGCAGCAGAAGGAGCAAACTAGGCCACACTGCCCGCCCAAGCCCAAATCGGACCCGTGAAGCACCCGTCGTTGTCGTCATCCCCGTCCCAAGCTTCACATCGGTTAAACCAAAGACGGCACGTCGAGGCCCGCACCAGCCCGTCCCGATCCAGTTCGGACCCGAAGGGCTCAGATCTTGCGCCTGTAGGCTCCGCCGGCCAGGCCCGGTACCACGCCACCCTCGCCGCCAAGCAACAACACCTTCGTCCCTCCGCCATCCATGGTCGCCGGTGCGCTGATTGCCGAGCTGCACCTCCGCACAGCAGGAGACGCCTCGTCGGATCCTCCAATCGCATGAGGAAAGAAGATCCGCCGCCGTCGTTATGCGCGAGTAACGCCCGGTGAGCGCCGGCGGCGGAGAGGAAGGGGGAAAGGGGAGGGGGAGGTTGGGCGGTGGCGGGATGGGACGCCCCGATCGCCCATGGGGAGGCGACGGGAGCGAGCTCGGGGGGGGGGGGGGGGGTTGCGTTGCCTTGGGAGGTGAATTAGGAGCATAGAGGTGATCTCTTTTCTATCTAGTCTAGATTAGTTAGTATTTATTTTCAGTCAGACATGGACTACTCTGATCGAAATTTGAAAAAAAAATTGGAAATGGAAACCGCGGCCCCGGCCTCTGCATAGATCGAAATTTGAAATGGTCATTCAAGAGTAATTGACAAACATTTTAGAACAACAATTAAATGATCTTATATTCATGTCAGCAGTGAGAGGTTTGGACCATTGATGGTCGTCTACAGCTGCAAGGTCAGAGTCACGCGTCGGAGGTGATGTGTGATAACCATGAAAGCCTCGGACAATGATAGAATTTCCATTCTCGGTGGCATGCCTACCTTTGTGTTGCTGTGAGGGTTGCCTGAGTGCTATGTTGGTGGTATTGTGTTCCACGATGGTCGGTATTTGTGCTTATGTCTTTGTTTTCGCCTGACTTTTCCTAGCAAATCTAATAATCCTCTTCTTCTTAATAAATAGTTTGAGGTATAAGCCTTCGTTGGAAACAACTAACAACGGATTTGGGCGACAAGAATGGGAGTGGGTTGCAATAGAGGAAAAGTGTTTCTAACCATTCAATTTGAATAGTGACCCGTAGAGTTGTTACAAATTACCAAAAATTAAGTTATTTCTCGGTCGGCTAGAACTAGTCACTCCCAATAAATTAAGTTTAAATATTTTATTGCCATCGGATGGAGAATCAACGGCTGAAAAATATACGTCCCTTTTGTAATTTCAGTGGTGTTGCTTGCTACAGGGTGGTGATGGAATGGCGTTCTTTGTGGAGGCTTACCCGTCGAGCATGCCCAAGGACGCGACGGGCGGCTACCTCGCGCTGTTCAACAACCATAACAACCCGGCAAACACCTTCCCGCCTACACTCGGAGTGGAGTTTGACGCGGTCCACAACCCATGGGATCCTGAGAATACCAACAACCACTTGGGCATCAACGTCAACGACATCAGGTCAAAAGAGTACACGCCACTTCCAGACGGGACCTTCAACGGGATAATGTGGGCCTCAGTAAAGTTCGACTCCAAAGAGACCATGCTCTCGGCCACCTTGCGGTTAATTGACCCACCGGGTGCGAGTACATACAACGTCAGCGCAAAGATCGACCTGCGGAATGAGGTTGGTCTGCCACGCGATGCGTCAATCGGATTCTCGGCGGCGATTGGGGATCTAGCGGAGCAGCACTAGATTCTTTCTTGGTCGTTCGAGTCTACGCCTGGTAAGTGGCCACACGTATTTTTAGCCATGTCCAACTTCTTAATCATCTACTCCCTCCGTCTCAAATTAATTGTCTCAACTTTGTCCCAATATGGATGTATGTGCTCTACATACATCCATATTGGGACAAAGTTGAGACAATTAATTTGAGTATATAAACCAAAAAACCTCAAGCGCCTGATTTAGCAAAACCAGACTCTTAAGATAAATTGGTAATAAAATACCTTCGAGTTCGAAATTCCTGTGTTCTGTCGTCGTTCTATTATTGCAAGTTTCACAATGCATGTCATGAAAATTCTAACTCGACCATTCAACAAAAAAAAAAAAATCTTACTCGGTATGCTTATTGGCAGATGTCACAGATCCGAACAATGTAGGTCTAATCGCCGGGCTAGTCTCGGCTGGTGTCTTCGTATTGCTTTGCATAGCCGCATGGCTCGGTTATCGCCGATATCTGAAAACAAATGGTACACACACCGACACGAAAGCAGCTTCGGATGCAGAGATCCCTCTCGACCGAGACATGGATGCAGAGTTCGCGGGCAACGGGCCTCGGAAATTCAGTTACAGCGAGCTGTCGCGGGCGACACAAGGATTCTCCGACAAGGAGAAGCTCGGCGCAGGTGGGTTCGGGGCAGTGTACCGAGGTTTGCTACTCGACCAGGGGCTCCATCTCCATGTGGCCATCAAGCGGGTCTCCAAGACGTCCAGCCAGGGGAGGAAGGAGTACATCGCGGAGGTGACCATCATCGGCCGGCTCCGGCATCGCAACCTTGTCCAGCTCGTCGGGTGGTGCCACCAGGCCGACGAGCTCATGGAGAACGGCAGCCTCGACGCCCATCTCTACGGTCCCAAGAAGATGCTCACGTGGCCGGCCAGGCACAAGATCATTCTCGGGATGGGTGCCGCGCTCATGTACCTGCACCAGGAGTGGGAGCAGTGCGTGGTGCACCGGGACATCAAGCCCAGCAACGTGATGCTCGACTCGTCGTTCAACGCCAAGCTGGGGGACTTCGGGCTGGCGCGCCTCGTCGACCACGGCCGCGGCGGATACACGACGAACCTGGCCGGCACCAGGGGGTACATTGACCCGGAGTGCGCGGTGACCAGCCGGGCCAGCGCCGAGACCGACGTGTACAGCTTCGGTGTCGTCCTCCTCGAGGTCGCCTGCGGCCGGAGGCCTGTCCTCCCGGAGCTGGAGGACGAGAGCAGGGTGCTGCTCGTGCAGTGGGTCCGGGACCTGTACGGGAGGGGCGCGCTCCTCGAAGCTGCGGACACCCGGCTGGACGGCGACTTCGACGTGCAGGAGATGGAGCGCGTGCTGCTCGTGGGACTTTGGTGCGTGCACCCGGACTACGCCTTCCGGCCGCCCATACGACAAGCCATGAGCGTGCTCCAGTTCGAGGCGCCGCTTCCGGAGCTCCTGCCGGTGGCGACGGCGTCGTACCCGCCGCACCGCGGATTGTACTGGTCGAGCTACACGTCGTCGACTGCTGGCAGTTCCAGCACCGGCGCAAGTGATCCGACGACGAACAGTCGGTTTTTTGCTACTGCCGACGCGAGGGAGCGCCACGAGGCCGATTGCGTCCACGACGAATCGGAACGCCGGCACAGCTGAGCATGTTCAGTCCGTGCGCTCTTCCTAGCACCATGTCTTGTTCCGTTGTTTGTCAAGGTGTTTTACTTGGACACCGTTGGATTTCCAACCAGCACTGCTGTATAAGTTTGTGTTTCTGTGTGTGATTCTTCTGCTCATTTCGGGATTTTCCTGTGTAATGTCTTTCTGTTACAACGTTTATTACTCATTCACGGATAGCTAAATATCAACCATAGTAAGAAAAGAGTCATAAAACAACTAGCCATTCTGACGCCTACTAATGAGCCAACCAACCAGGTCCTAAATATACTTGGCGACCATGAGCAACCTGTTGCACAAATATTCAGAGTATCCCGTTGATCCGACGGGAGAAGGCATCAGGCATCATCTGTTTTACAAGCTCTCGAGAGGGATGTGTGAAACCAGGTAAAACCAAACACCCGGAACTACAGAAAGTAGTTAGATAGACCGAAGTACACATGGAGGAGCTAGCATGAAACAAAAGCAGAGCTAAGCCAACAAAAGCCCTAGTGGTCACTGTCGGAGTGGCGGTTCAGTCAACGATAAGGTAGCACTCAAAGCTTCCAACACTGAGAGCTAACCACGTTCAATCGCATCTCTGGAGGCTTCAACAGAGGAGTTCTCGAAGGAAAACAGTCACAACACGAGGGGTTTACCCAGGTTCAGGCCACCGTGATGGTATAAAACCCTACTCCTGCTTGTCTAGTTGATTGCACTGTGAAGATTATAGTACAACGGGGGATTCTGGTGATCTACCTAACTGGTGTCTTCTCTCTTGTTCTTGTTGTTCTTTACTCCCCCGTGGAGGTAGCGGAGGTCTACTTATACCGGCTATCGGCCCTGTTTCCCACTCACTTGGCGGGAAACGGATACCACAAGATGCCAAAAGGGGGAGCGCCCCGTACACTACGCCTCCTGCGCGGTCCTGGTCGCCGGGGGACAGCTGCGCCGTCCATGACGTCATTGTGGGGGAGCCCGGTGACGCCGCCCTCATCTCCTAGCGCGGACTTGGTCTTCTGGCACCAAAGAGGAAAGCCACGGACGGGGCTTTGGTGTGCACATCGGAGCTCTGTGCTTTATACACGAGAATGACAACTGTCAAAGTCATCCTGTCTCCTGCGACGGCTTCGTCATCCTCGCAGAGGTCAGAGCGTCACCCTCGCATGGGTTTGTCTCCCAGCGGGCGAGGCTCCTTCCGTGGAGGAGCGGGCTCGGAGCAGGAATCCTCCCCAGCGATGCGCGGTGGAGATCTCTTGGAGATCTCCTCTTCAAGGGGCCGGCCTTGGTGGCGAACTGTTAAGTAGTTGTCCCTATCTTGATGGACGGGTACGGACTCCTTCCATGCCCGATGGGCTGGTCGAGCAGCAGACGGTCCAGGATACCCTGGTTTATCCGTGGGTCTGACAGTATCCCCCAGGCCCATGACGCGCGCGCTTTAGCAGGCGCCCTGGGTCCCCAGACTGCGGGCACAGCCTCCCACATGGCGCGAGGTCCGCAGGAAAACCCCACGATCTCCCCGCGTGGCAGAAACGTCTCGTCGCAATTACTGCTCTGTCCGGGCGGCGCAGAGAAGCAAGCGCCTCGTCGTCTGGTCATGTCCCCCCTTGGGACGTGGCCCCTTCTGCTGCGATGCTCGAGCCGGTGGAAGGCCAACCGAGAGTAGTGTCGTCCCTTGGCCTTGGCATAAATGGGAGGAGGGGGCGCCCCCTCTCCCATTCCAACACCGCCTTCGTCTTCCTCTTTCCCCGTTCTCCACCTGCAGAGAGGAAAGAAAAAGGGACCAAGCATGACTCGCGAAGGTCGGGACAGAGGCTCGTCCCTGGTGCCGACGTTGCTCCCCGACGGAGCGCGAGGCGTGTCGTGGACTCGTCGAAGGGGTCGTCTGCTCGAGCTGGAGCGAACGTGGGGATACGCCGTGGTCGAGGTGGTCATGCTCCCCGCGGCCGCGGTGTGATGGGAAGTTCCCTTCCTTGCTCGAAAGAGGACACCCGCGTGTCGGAGCATGAGTTCCTGGTGGCCCTCTGTGGTCGCCTCCGTAGTCAGCTGAGGCTCCCTGACGCCTTCGCTTCCTCCGTCGAGCGCAACCCGTCCCGCGGCTTCCGGCTCCAGGTGGTGGGTTGCATCAATGGGCCTTGGTGGGCGTCGGTGGAGTTTTGCTCCGTCGGTCACCTGTTGTTGGCGAGGGGGTGGAAGAACTTCGCCCGTGCCCAGCGGCTGGAGGGGAGCCAAGTCCTCGACCTCCGCTTCGACTGGGTGGACCGCCTCTTTGTGAAGATCTTCGGGCGTCGCCGCGAGCGTGTGGAGTGCTGCATCGAGAGCGAGAGTAGTGACGAGGAGGATGACGACGACGATGAAGAAGATGATGTTGCTGAAGAGGAGGACGAGGAAGATCCGTCGGCCGTCAAGGAGGAGAGTGACGATCCGGGCTCGGCGAGTGGCTGAAGGCCTTTGGGTGCCTTCGTCTAGACGGGGGGCCTGACGGTCCTGATCAGTCGGCCTTCGTCCACTCTCCTCTTCTTCCTCCTTCTCCTCGTCACCTCCATTGCTCCTCCTTGGTCGATCATGTCTCGCAGCTGTGGCGAAGACATGTTCGGCCGAGGCTGGTCGCAGTTTTTCTTCCTTTGATAGCCGCGGAAGGGGGATGGCTCCTTCCCGGTTCTAGCATCTTTTTGTCTTCTCGACGGATCTGCAGCATTTCCATGTACTCGAATGTATCTCATGTATGAAATATGAAGGAAATGTGTTTTTACCTTATTATTTGTGAGTGGACTCTTTGGAGAGCCAGCGGAAAGAGTTTTTAAACTTAGCTCTGGGAAGTTCTGAGTCCTTGTCACGTTGAGCCGGTTGCCACAAATGTATTTGCCGCTGCCCCTCTTGAGGCATTCTTCTTTTCCTCGCAAAAAGTTGCGCCTGGGTGCCTCGGGAGGTAGGTGCTTGTTTCTGCAGTGAGTGAGAGTACGTTCCTGGCACTCTTCTCGTGGATACCTCTAGAGGAATTCAGCACCAAGGGTTTGATGAGGTGTCGTGTACAGTAGCGACCCGTTTAGACAGAGCTCTACCGCTTGGATTTATTCTGATTGGGCCTCACCCATGCACGGGTACTGATCCCAGCCCCCGCTCGCGAGGTGTCCTTGAGAAGGAGTGACAGATGCATGCTCCCGAAGAAAGAAATATAGGCTTGCCGAGAGACAAGCATTATTGGCAGGGATAAAAAAAATTACTGCTAGGGTGAGGCTCTACAACACACGCTTGGCGATGTCATGACCTTGTGGTCCCCCAAGAAGCAGTTGATGTCCCGTGAGGACACGGGACTCCCATCGTCATGGGGCTGAGACTCACGCGAGCTCAAGTGCAAAGATTTGCCATGTGGCTTCCCACTTGTGTGGGTAGAGGCTCTCTACGACCGAGCGGCCGCCTGATGAGATGCCCCCTGAGACCTTCACGGATGCCCTGGCGTCGTTTTTACCGTGGCGTCACGGGGTCCCCTCGAGGGTGCGTCACCACGACCTAGGGGAGGGACGTGGAGGGAGCAAGAACTAAGTACTAAGGGTAGAACTTCCGCAGATGCTGGATGTTCCACGGGTTTGGCACAGACGTGCCGTCTTCAGTCTCCAGTCGTGCCGCACCAGGTCTCGCAACGTGTGTTACCTGATACGGCCCCTCCCACATGGGAGAGAGTTTGTGCAAGCCCTATCGGGGGAGAATCCTCCTCAGGACCAGGTCCCCCACCTCCAGTGTGCATG
Organism: Alopecurus myosuroides; assembly: GCA_028641055.1. NCBI lineage: Eukaryota > Viridiplantae > Streptophyta > Magnoliopsida > Poales > Poaceae > Alopecurus > Alopecurus myosuroides. Next base: position 195,610,569 of record CM054063.1, on the reverse strand, counting down.
GCCTGATAGTGTTGTTGTGGTAGCACCAGAGGCCTTGCTGATACTGAGCGGCACGGGTGGCGGCTCGGGTTCTCGACTCCTCGAGACGCAGAAAGTCCTCGGCGTGGAGTCCCCCCTGCCTGTCCTCGCTGAAAGCCATGGCTCAGGGAGAGCCAAGCTTGAGTTCGGTAGGGAGAACGGCCTTGGCCTCATAGACTTTGGAGAAAGGTGTTGCCCCCATGGGCTTGGTTACGGTGGTGCGGATTGACCACAGGACCGACGGAAGCTCGTCGATCCACTTCTTCCCGTGGGTCTTGAGCTTGTTGAAGCTTCGCGTCTTGAGGCCCTTGAGGACCTCGGCGTTAGTGCGCTCTGCCTGGCCGTTGTTGCGGGGGTGCGGAATGGAGACGTACCAGATCTTGATGCCCAGGTTGACGTAGTAGGACTTGAAGAGGCCGCTTGTGAATTATGCGCCGTTGTCGGTGATGATGCGGTTGGGGACGCCAAAGCGACAGACCAGCCCCTTGATGAACTTCACTGTCGTACTTGCCGGGGTGTCCTGGGCGGCTTCTACCTCCGCCCACTTGGTGAATTTGTCGACGGCGATGCAGAGGTAGCGGTAGCCCCCGAGCGCTCGCGGGAAGGGCCCCAGGATGTCCAGGCCCCGGACCGCGAATGGCCATGAGAGGGGGATGGTATGGAGACCTTGCGCGGGCTGATGCGTCTGCTTGGCGTGGAACTGGCACATCTCGCGGGACTTGACGAGCTCGGTGGCATCCTTGAGAGCCGTGGGCTAGAAGTTGTACCCGAAGGCCTTGCCGACGAGGGTACATGATGAGGAGTGGTGGCCGCAGTCGCCTTGGTGGATGTCCTTGAAGAATTCCACACTGTCGTCGGGGGGGGGGGGACGCACAACAGCGCCATGCCGTTGGGGCGCCTCCGGTACAGCTTGGAGTCGATGACGCAGTACATCTTGGCTCGACAGCGACCTGCTCGGCCTCTGGTTCGTCTTCTGGGAGGTCGCCCTTCTTAAGATAGTCGATCATGCTCTTGTTCCAGCATGCTTCCTCGTGAGTGAAGGCGAGCACCAGGCGGTTCCCCAAGGGGTATCGCAGTCAGGTGCGCCTTGGGAGGGAGCGGGTGGTGGCTCCTCCTCGAGGTGTTGGCGGCCTTGTGGCTCCTCGTCATCGATGGGAGGGATAATGGATGGCTTGGTGAGCCTTTCTTCAAAGACGCCTGGTGTCTGCGCCCAGTTTCTTGATGCTCGCTTGGCGAGATTGTCTACTTCTTGGATGTTCCTGCGCAGGATATGCTGCAGCTCCAGGCCGAGGAAGTGCTTTTCGGGCCTGTGAACTACCTCGAGGTATAGCGCCATGTGCTTGTCCTTGACGATGTAGCTCTTGTTGGAGAAGTTTACCAGGAGTTGTGAGTCTCCCTTGATGACGAGGCGCTTGACGCCCAGGGCAATGGCGGCCTGATCCGGCGAGGAGCCCCTCATACTCAGCGATGTTGTTGGAGACTTTGGTCTTGTGGCCTAATTGGAGATGGACGGCGTAGTAGATCTTGTCGCCCGTGGGTGACGTGAGCACGACACCGGCCCCCGAGCTCTTGGAGGAAAAAGCGTCGTCGAAATGCATGGTCCATTCTCTGGGAGCCAGCTTTCCAGGGACGGCTGTCTCCTCTTTGAGGTCTTTTTCTGGCGGTGGATTTTTTTAGTCTGCGTTGAATTGCGCCAGAATTCCTCCCTTGATGGTCTTGGTCGTGAGGAACTGGAGCTCAAAGTATTGAAGCTCGACAGCACGCCCCGTGGCGTTGGAATTTCGAGGGATCTCCTCGAGGGGAAAGACTGACACCACAGTGATGGGGTGCCCCTCGAAGTAGTGACGAAGCTTCCTCGAAGCTACAAGGAGCGCGTATAGGAGCTTCTGCTGCACGGGGTACCTATCGCGGGCATCTCGAAGCACGGTGCTAACAAAGTAGACAGGGTGTTCGACGAGAGACACTGTAGAGGCCCCGGCAGTGAGTTTTCCTGACTCATTGGGGCACTCCGAAGGATGCATGAGGGTATTCTCCTTGTGGAGCTCCTCGCCTGCAACAGGGTCCTCTCGGGGAGAAGCGGGCGTGGGCTCCAGGTCGGGCAAGGCCGCTCTTTTCTTGTCAGTCGGCCTTTCAGCTACGAGTGCAGCATTGACTGTCTGAGGGGGTGGCCGCAAGGTACAGGCGCAGTGGCTCCCGCAGTCGTGATGTGAAGAGTATTGGAGGGCTTGAAACATACCTTTTGACCTCCTCAAATGCAGTTGCTGCCTCGGCGGTCCATTTGAATGGACCCGAACGCTTCAGGATCTTAAAGAATGTTGAGCCTTATCGCTGAACCTGGAAATGAAGCGCCCCAGCGCCGCCACGCATCCGGCGAGGCGTTGCATATCCTTCGTGGAGGTTGCATCCGACGAGGCGTTGCATATCCTCAACAAGGAGACAAGCAACCAAAGAGAGCCAACAAGAGAGTTCTAGAAAAAAAATAGAGAAGCTCCCCAATGTCTATGCACTATTGAGAGTGCACAAATATGGAATCATCACTCCCCATAATCATCTACAACCCCCAAGAAGTTCAAGAGAATAGATGGTAAATGAAGCAATGCAACTTGCAACAAACAAATAGGTCCACAAGCTTATTAAGATGCAAAAGAAGTACCAAATGAAAAACCAAGCTTGTGCCTTCTAGGAACCACCAAAGAATAAAAATCAATAAAAAGGTGGTCACTAAAGAAATAGAATACCAATTAAAGATGTAACTAATCTCATGTGTATAAGTTTCTAAGTGGACCCCAATCACAAAGATATAAGTTCACAAACAAATATGCACACACGAAGTAGGTACGAAGGAGAGGAACATGATATCCAAAAGAGAGTCATAAATACAGCAATAAGACTTTTGCTTGAAAGCAAAGCACAAAGCTCAAATATGTCTTAAAGGGATATAGATGAACAATCAACAAACTCATCAAAGCATCACAAATATCAAAAGGGAAAAGTGATCGTTGGAATGCTTCGAGAAAGGTAACACGCATCATAAAAAAGCCAAATGGTTTTTGAGAATTCATCAATATTGCATATGAGAGACTTCGAGTAGAAGTTGCTAGATTAATATACTTGGGATTGGTGAATCATAAAATGATTATAAATATCCCCTAGATATGTAATCATCCCGGCTTACTCATATTTGCAATAAAGATGTTTTGATAAGACACTTGCAAGAACCAAATGAAGAGCAACAAAAGGAATTCATGCCAAGATACAAACTACACAACGTTGAGAGCTAGAAATGTATGCATGAGATAGATACTTGTTACCGAGAAGACATTGGTGATGAAAAGAATGCGAGATTGATAATCATCATAGCTTGACTCATATAATCAAATGGTGAGAACACCTTCCTTATAAATGAGGCAAGCACCCAATGCATCTCCATTGTACCTAAAACAAAATTAAAGTACAATATGGTATCCAAACTCATTGGGTCCAAAGTAGTTAGAACAACTACAGTACATAGGCAAACTCCACATAAATATGTGCATACTAATATGAATTTGAATTTCATGCACATCTTAGCCATTTAGGATTTGATGGAGTTTATCCTATATATTGGATCAACGGAAGTAAACATGACAAAAGATATACATAGTAAATATGCATGCACAAAGCTTTAAAGAACCAAAACAAGATACAAATTGGACAAAAGAACCAATTAAACCAAGAAGCTACCCACAAGAGTGAAAAGAAAGAGAATTGTCCAAATTATATCAGGACCCAAATCAACACATGATTGAGGAAACCAAATAGAGAAGATACCAAAAAAACATCAAAGAATAAACAAACCCTCTACACTTTTCATGATAGCACACAAAGTACCAAGACGAAAAATGTTCGTCTTCCAAAGAGACAAGTCGTTGGGATAAAATACAAATTTAAAGACAACAAGTGTTCAAACGCATATAGGATAGTTCTTCCAAGAATAGTGCATTATTTATGATCTTGCATTTGAATACAAAATGCACACAATGGAATCATTACTCTCCATATATATTATTCAAACGCTAGTCATGTTTAAATAAAATCAATTAGATGCAATACCAATTCAAAGAATGGTGATCTACTCAATGTAGGATAGCTTCCCCAAGAATAGTGCAACCCAAAGAAGTATGACTTTGAACATAAGTGCACAAGTATGGGATCATTGCTTTTCCTACCACAAGAAAGCACAAAACAAATTTTGAGTAGAGGAAGGAAGACACAAGGGACTTAAACCAAACAAATTATTGGCAAGAAACAGGGAAATTTTAGAGCAAAGGCCAAGTAAATATGATCAATAAACTTACCACAAATTATTATCACTTGTCAAAGATAAGAGATGTATGGAGATATTTCTCGGTGGTAGAATTGTTCACAATTATATTCACAAAACATAAGCATGTGACAAAAGATAGGAATAAAAAACATGATTAGATAGAGATTGTTGAAGGCTTCAAATAAAATCGAATATGCAAAGCACTAAGAAACTCTCACAAACAAGATACCAAAAGAAGAGAGACAAAAGATATTTTTACAAAATATGGAACTTGTTTGAGCAATATGCCACATAGGAACAAGATAACTAACGATATCAATTCTAGGTGGCAATACCTCACATGTTCACATTTTGTAGGCTTGTAATATGCACATAGCTTATTACTCCCCCATAATGTGATAATCCATTTTTTTTAACAAGAGGCAAAGAAAATAAATCCAACTAGAGAAAGTTAATGGACATTAGAATTTGAATTTCTCATGAGAAAGACATACCACATAGAGACAAGATAATATTGATATATCAACACTAAGTGGTTTTCCTCATGTACACACATTTTAGGATAGTAAAGTGCTAAGAGCATATTAATCCCCCAAAATGGGATAGTCCATTAATCTCTCAAAGAGCCAACTAAAATAAGCAATAATTGCAATGAAGGCTAAACACAAAGCATACAAGTACATGGAATGCAAACCAACAAACATAACTAGATTACTCAAGAAAGGTAAGTAGTAAGCACAACATATACAAACACATGCTAGAAATACAACTAACATATGCAAGGGAGTATGCAACTTTCAATGAATATATGAATTATATACAAGTTACCGCAAGGAGGAACATTGGATAAGAGATATATATAATCCAAGTGGCTTGGCTTTAGGAAATAAAATTGATGAAGTTCCCTTAATTCTTCATGAGATAGCCAAGTCTCCAATGCCCTCCAGCAACACCTATTGATCAAGTTTGAGATTGTTGGTCCCCAACCACGTTGGGTCCTAAGAGGTTAGTCACAATAGGTTTGGCAACCCAAATGGTTCTTTTCTTGATACCACTTTGAGTACCAACAAACTTGGCAAACACATTTCCCACATTATCCTTCCCAATGGAATACACATCATAAACAAGGATAGGGTTGGATAATGTACCATTAGTGCATGAAGAAGCAAGGTGTCCCTTCTCACGACAAAAGTAGCAACATCGACTCTTCTCTTTCTTCTTAATAGGCTCCTCAACTTGAGGAGCATTGGCTTGAGTCTTCTTAGGAGGTGGTCGTTGTTCAACTCGTGGTTGAGAATGAGATTGAACAAGAGGCCGCTTCCCTAGTTGCTTCTCACTTAGAGACTTCTTCTTCAAAGGGAAAGATCTAACATGGTGCCCTTCAATCTTGCACTTGAAGCAAATAATCTTGGCCGGATCTTTGACTTGTTCTTGGCCCTTCTTCTTGTCAACCATGGACTTGTTCTTTATATTGGAGTTGAATCCAAGTCCACTCTTGTCATTTGGAAGTCTTCGCACTCTCGACATCTTGTCAATGGTGGAACTCCCTTCATGACTCTTTTCCAAGTCTTTCTTCAAAGAAGTGACTTGGGCCTTGAGCTCTTTAATTTTCTCTACATGGTTAGAATCAACACAAGAGCTAGAGGAAGTAGATTCTTCATTGTTAGAGCAACAAGTCAAGGAAAGCAATTCATCACAAGATGTAGAAACATTATGGGAGGATGAATTACTAATACGAGCACAAGTCAATATAGCATTACTAGAAGATATTGTGCTAGTAACCACGCGAGGCTCACAAGATGTTACCTTTGTAGTGATAGCCTCAAGAGATAATTTTAGCCTTGTATGGGATTCTAGGAGATCCTCATGAGAGCTAGATAGTTTTTCATGACTTTCTTCCAATTTCCCACACTTGCTAGTCATTAACTCAAGTTGAGCCCTTAGCTCAACATTCTCCTTCAAAATAGATGCTTCACAAGATGTGGAGTTAGTAGAACAAGCATCATTAGAAATAGAAGAAGACAACTTGGCAAGCTCATTATTCAACCTAGAGTTTTCCTCAATTAGATTAGCATTGCCAACAACAAATTCAACCTTTTCACTTTTAAGCACTTTATATTTATCATTAGTATGGTCACGTGCTTTAGTGAGATAGGCTATTTGTTCATTATGGAGCTCCTCAATAGATTCAAGTTTCTCCTCAAGAGTAACTCGGAGCTCATACTCTTCCTCAAGAGACATAGTGAGGGATGCCTTTTCATCGGCATCACTTCTTTCAATATCACCTTTCTTTTCAATGATTTTAGTGCTATAAATAGCAAAAGCCAATATTTCACCCAAAGGAGTGATAGATTTACTACCTTTAGGGAGATCAAGAAGAACCAACTCACCCTTCTCCATTAAGGAGACCTCATCCTCATACTCTCCACAAAATAAATACTCATCCTCATCATCACAAGATGTAGTGGGTTCCAAAGGTGGAGACACCTTTGAATCCTTATCCATAAGGCACATATGAGAAATGGATAACGAAGATGAAGATTGACTTGAAGCACCAATAAGGTCCATGTCTTGTTCAACCAAAAAATGGGATTCCTCTACATTATTAGCCACACAAGTACTAGAGGAATGGAAGCATTGTTTTTATGAAAACAAGACATAGGAAGCATATCATCATGAGATTTAGTTAAACAACTATTGCATAATATGCAAGGACTATCAACACTAGCATGTATGGAACTTTGAGTGCTAGAAGATATTAAGTCCAAAGATAGATCATTGCAATGGGATAAAGATGAAGTATAGTCAATAGCAAATTCACTATCCACAATGCAATTTCTATCACCACTAACCATATCATTACCTTGTGACAAATCACATGTTGGTGGAGTAGAGAAATATGTGAACTCATCACGGCCGGAACTGGATGGAGAACAATCATCCTCAATAATATTGGACACGTCATATATATCTTGAAGTTTTGTCCATATCTCATGAGCATTCCGAAAAGGCATGATTGATTCAACAACTACATCGCTCAAAACGCACAAGAGACCATTAGATACAAGAGTATCGAGATAAGAGTTTTCCTCATCCTCTAAAGATAAATCTTGAGAATTCTTTGGAGGAGGAAAATCCATATCTACAATTCTCTTAACATACTTTGGACCCATGTCCGTAAGAAAATTAAGAAAGCGAATTTTCCAAACATCATAATTTCTACCATAGAATATAAAAGCAGGATCGTGCTCTATTTCCCTAAACGACATCGTACTCTCTAGGATGTAAAGCCTAATAAAGAGAAACCTGGCTCTGATATCAATTGAACGGACAACGACGTCGCCTAGAGGGGGGTGAATAGGCGATAAAACTTTTCCGGTTAAGGCTTGCTAAATGTGGAAATAAACTAGGTGTTTAAATTAACAAGCACACAACGTAAATATTCTAGGGTCAACTAGGTGCACCAACAACTTATGCTAAGCAAGACAAGTAACAAGGTGATAGCAAGATATATAACTTCAAGCACGAAGGCTATCACAATGTAAATTGCATAAGTAGAAAGCTCGGGTATAGAAATAACCGAGGCACACGGAGACGATGATGTATTCCCGAGTTCCTCCCACAAGGGGAGTACGTCTCGTTGGAGGGGTGTGATCTCGTCACAAAGACCTACTCAACGCCACAAAGGCCTCACCCTATTCTCCGATGAACCCCGCCACAAAGGCCTAGTTCACCTTCCACTATTGGCAACCTTCAAACCTGAGGCACGCATCCACAACTTAATTGGAGGCTCTCGGTGTCACCACAATCTTGGGGCACACATCCACAACTCAATTGGAGGCTCCCAAGAACACCACAAGTCGTCTAGGGTCCAGGACCCAAGAGTAACAAGCTCACAATCTTTCACTTCCACGAATCCTCGTGGAGAGAGCAAACCGATGCAACCGATGCAAATGGCAAGAGCACAAGTGCTCAAATCCTTCACTCTCAAATTCCAACAAAGCAACAAATGCTTATGGGGGAATAAGAGAGGAAGAACAATGGAGGAGAAACACAAAGAAATCCAAGATCTAGATTCACTAAGTTCCCCTCACTAAGAGGAGAGATGGATTGGTGGAAATGTGGATCTAGATCTCCTCTAACTTCTCCCTCAAAGATATGCAAGGATCATTGGAGGGATTGAGAGGGGGGCAAGGTTTCCAAGGTCAACAATGGTGGGAGAGAGAGTGAAAAACGAGTTGGGAAGCCTTAGGGTGAAGGGGGAAGAAGACCCCCTTAAATAGGGACCCAAAATATGACCGTTATGTGTTTTTTCCGCCCAGCAGCGGTACTACCGCTACGGGGCGTTTCGGTACTGGTTCGGGCGGTACTGGGTCGGTACTACCGCTGGACCAAAAACTGCAAAAACACCCGATACGAAAACGGTCATAACTTTTGCGTCCGGACTCCGTTTTCGATGATCTTGGGCTCGTTGAAATTGCAACGACGAGCTCTACAAGATAATGCAGAGAAACATCATTGTACAACAATGAAACTTAAATACAAATGGGGAAAGGAAAGACCTCTCTAAAAATGACCAACCGGGAAAACCTTCAACATCAAAAACTCAATAGGTGTTTCATGTGAAAACCGTTTTTGATGAACTTGGGCTTGTCATGAAGATCACAACAAGCACCAAAACCCATAGAGATAAAAGCCAAATAAGAACCAAGAAAGATGATATGCAAGAGTGCAAAGGTTTGAGCTCTCCACAACGATTCGATCAAGTTACTCACTTGAGAGCCCCTCTTGATAGTACGACTGTCGATCCTATAACCCGGTCTCCCAAATGTATGACACCGGTAAAATGGAAAACCTATCAAGATTATACCTTTTCCTTGAGCATTCCACTTGAGCTAGATGATGACGATCTTGACTCTCTCAAGTTGGATCTTCTTTCTTGATCGTGCTCGCTAGCACTTGCTCCGCTTGATGAAGACTTGCAAGTTGCTCCCCCATGCACCATTACGGGAGAGATCCTTCGGAGCATCTTCAAAAGGCCACAATCTCCAAATGGGTGGAAAGCATCAAGCGTAGGATTTCTTCCATATGCTTCACTTGAGCTTCCACGTCAAGCTCGATGACAAACACCGCTTGACAACAAAGACAATGGGCTATGTGAAATCTTTCTTGTGAAGCATGCCCATGGAAAGATACCTAACCACACATAGATATAGAACACACACATATCATGGGTTAGTTCACAAAGCTATATGGACAATTGCTTACCATTACCACGAGATACATAATCCCACTAGGTACATATTGTAGCTTTGTGTGTTGATCAAACGCATGATCAACCTAGTATATTTTCTCCTTTCTTTGTCCATAAAGTTGATGTCTTGAAGGTAGACATGAAAGACCACTCCATCTTGTTCTTCAAGACATCGAAGCAATAAGCATAACAGCACAGCGGTACTACCGCTACCTGGGTACGCACGCGGTACTAGAGAGTCCCAGTCACAGGGCGCGGGCGGTACAACTGCCAAAGTACCGTGGTACTCCAGCAGCGGTACTACCGCGAGTGCACACCGGTACTACCGCTGGCCACAATCTTTGAATTAAATCGAAGTGGCTGGCGGTAGTACTAGGTCACTACTGCTCTAGTACCGTGCGATACCGAGAGCAAAACTTAGCCAGCGGAACAAGGGCCGGTACTGAGGGCGGTATTACCGCTTCCTGATAGGTAGCGGTACTACCGCCAGCCAGTATCGGTACTACCACTGAGCAAGGTTTTGCTTAAGATCAATAAGACCACAGCGGTACTACCAAACCAGTACCGTTGAAGTACCGCTTGATCCAGTAGCCATTTTTACTATGGCGGTACTTCTGGCGGTACTGGGCGCAGTACTACCGCTTGGTGTGCAACACGGTACTACCGCTGGATCATATTAATCTTGGTGGCTTTGTCTTGGACATCACATGATCATACCATCTTCTTCGATTCACACAAGGACTCCAAACTATTCTTATGGACAAGTCCTGAAAGAATATCTCAATACAAACATTAGTGCTTAAGGATTGTCATTAATTATCAAAACCACATATGGGGGCACCATTCTCTCTCACCCGGTAGCCAGAAGGGGGCCATGAGAGGAGCCACAGGGTGGCCACACCCCCCTGGCGCGGGTCCCCCTAGGCCGCGCCACCTAGGGGTGTGGGCCCCCCCAAAGCCCCCCTCGGACTCCCCTTTCGACTACAAGTACCCTCCAACCCTAAAACCCGAGGGGGTTTGTCATATTCTACAGAAACACAACAGAGCGCCGCCGCTGTCCTGAACCTCGATTCGGGATCAAAAGTTCCTGTTCGGGCACCCTGCCGGGACGGGGAAGTGGAGGAGATCATCGCCATCGTCATCACCAATGACTCTCCATCGGCCATCCATGTTTCCCCATCCATGTGTGAGTAATTCCCCGCTGTAGGCTGAAGGGGATGGTAGGGATTGGATGAGATTGTTCATGTAATAATGCCGTGATTGTTAGGGCATAGTGCCTAGTATCCTCTATTAGTGCTATTGCCATAGTTGCAACTTGTTATGCTTAATGCTTGCCACTTTGGGCCCGAGTGCCATGATCTCAGATCTGAACATGTTATTGAGTCACGATGATAATTATTGTTTATTGATCGTACCTGAAAGTTGTTTACACATATCGTTGTCCGGAACCCGAGTCCCCGAAGTGACAGAAATTAGGACAACCGGAGAGGATGGCTGCGATGTGAGGATCACGTGTATTCATGGAGTGTTAATGCTTTGCTCCGGTGCTTTATTAAAAGGAGCACCTTAATTACTAGTAGTTCCCTTGAGGCCCCGCTGAAAATGGGCCGGTAGGACAAAAGATGGTGTGCAAGTTCTCATTGCGAGCACGTACGACTATTTACGGAACACATGCCTATGGTTACTTAGTGCTTGGTTGCTTTATCATATTTATCTGCAATGGCCGTGACATGATAATTATTTGAAATTTCTTATCCATGCAACGTCCGTTCATCCATCCCTATGCCTACAATATTTAATTCGCTGTTTACTTCAAACACTACTGCTGCTGCTGTTTTCATTCCACTGCTGTTATTATTTCACTGCTGCTACTATAAAACTGTTACTACTGATAATCCACTGCGAACAAAAGTAATTTAAGGTGCAGGTGAATTGACAACTCACTTGTTAAGTCTCACAAATATTCTTTGGCTCCCCTTGTGTCGAATCAATAAATTTGGGTTTTACTTCCCTCGAAGATTGTTGCGATCTCCTATACTTGTGGGTCATCAAGACTATTTTCTAGCGCCGTTGCCAGGAAGCATAGCTCTATTTGCGAGCTCACCGGAGAGTATTATTATCTACCTACATCATTCATCATGGGTAAGACTCGTGATGGAAAGTTTCCTATATTACCATCCACTACAAGACGAGGTACAACTCTGAACACCTCTGTTGCTCTTGATTCACCGTCTTTTATGAGTAAGCTTCTTACACCACCACATGCTACTTCTGCTGAATCTGAAAATACTTCTGATATTTTTGATGATGCTTCTACTGTGCTTGATGAGAGTGGTTATCTCGGTCCTTTCTTAGATGCTACTATTGTTAAAGCTAAAAATATTGCAAATACTGAAACTCCTGATAAAAATCCTGTTACTCCTGCTGTTTCACCTGAGCTTATAGAGAATCCTAGTGATGATTTAGATGATGCCTATGTTGATCTAATGATGATCTTATTGATGAGACCCGGCAGGAGATGGCCACTCCCTATTGGCAGTCCATCTCTACTCAGAACGACTCATGGAATTGGCGAAGTAAGGGAAAGATCGTGGTCAGTCACCCTCTGCTGGCACATTGTCGGAATTGTGCTAATATCTTGGCATTAAGAGTCGGTTGGCACGTGTGGGTAAAGTTGTACACCCCTGCAGGGTTTAATCTTTTCGAAAAGCCGTGTCCACGGTTAAGGACGATTTGGTGACGGATCCTGAGATCATAGATAACTTGCACCAGACGTAAAAGATGTTGGCAATGAATGATTAGTTTCATAAGGCAGTTCTGGTTATCGTGAGCTTGAGTTAATGTTTCAGAGAATCTGAAGACAATACCCGAGGAAAAGGGTGTTCTTTTAAAAGATTTGTGAAACGCTTCTCAACCTCGCTCTATTCGAAACAAAGTTGGCTTTACTCAAAACAACCTTCATAAACCCTTTATGAAAAAGCAGATATATAATAGGTTAACTAAGTCTTGTTGAGTACCTCCAGTACTCATGTTTTCTTCAACTTGGTTCAGGTGGAGTTCCACACTTTGGTGGTGTATCAACGTGGACATCGACGGATAGTTTGGGGTTTCCCAGGTAGCGTCCTGGAATCTCTCGGCTGCGACGTCGCCTTATGTTGCGGCCTCTTAGGCCTTTTTGATTCTTGTTGGCTTGCAACACAATTTGCTTTCCGCTGTTTGATGTAATGTTGCGTCATGTGACCTCTGTTTGTAAGCTTTACTCTCTTATTTCTTGCTTAATATAGCTTCATGTCTACAGTGCTGCTTTGATCTGTTGTTGGTTTCGAGCTCATCGTTATACAGAAACCCTCGATTGGTGTTGCACTTTCTGGACACATAGCAGCTCTATATAGCTTTGGTCCCGTTCCTTGAGTTTCATTCGACTCGTGGACGCTTGGTTATGCATAGTTGGTTATGACTAGCATGGACACAAGGAGTAGTAGTACCATGGTGATCCGACCTGCGTGCCGATTAATCCGGTATGCCTGCCGTTGTTTGTTGCGGCCGGGGCTGGTAACCCTGAAGCCCTTGTGGGTCCACAACTAGGAGCACATAACAGTATGTATATCTCTGGGTCCGGGGTCGTGACAGAGTTATCCTTGGAAGTGACTTCAGTCTCCTCCGGCTTGCGGCGCTTGCGGTGATGGAGCTACTCATTGTCCGACTCTTCTTCCTCCTCCACCTCCTCTGGTTCGGAGCTCGACTCGGCTTCCGCGACGCTGACCTCGGGAGGGGCTTCAACGTTGCTCGCCAGAAGATCTGAGACACCTTCGTTTGCAGAAACTGGCGGGTAGCTCGTTGCGACGTCCCGGTTCTACAAAGGCGAAAAGAAGGAAAAGAAGAAATTCGGTCAAAGAAATCTTAAAACAAGAAGAAGTACGAAGTAAAAAGGAAGATTAGGGAATTCATCTCAGTCGGAGGGCTCTCTGCATCAAACGGAGTGAGGGGGCGCGTCGAGTAGCCCTCTCCTTTCTTCAATCTGGTGATAGTCGCAAGCTTCTTGTCGAATTCGGCATTCGAAAGAAGGTCATCGCATGTGCGGCTCTGGTCATCGGCGCCCGAGTACTCCCATAGGGTGGTTGGCCTCGCTTGAAGTGGCTGGACCCTCCGGCGCAGAAACACGCTCGTCAGGTGGATCCCGTTCAGCGGTGTCCTCAGCCCCTTGTCACGGAAGCGCGCCACCTTTGCGAGTACAGGGGTGACGACCTTAACTTCTTCGGCTGAGAGCGAGTGAGCCCAGGATTTTCGCCGCTTCAGAACGGCAAATGGCTGGAACTCGGGGACGCCACCCACGCTGTCATCCACTACATAAAACCATTTCCGGCGCCATCCCTGGGCCGAGTCGACGAAGTTCATCTCCAGGTATGGAACATCTTTGTTCGCCTGGATCCCGGAACCTCCCGTCCTCAACGGCTCCCCGGCTTTCTCGCCTGGCTGGGGCTTCTCCCGAAAGATTCAGACCTTGAAGATGGCCTTCCAAAGTCCCCAGTGCGGGCGAATGCCGAGGAAGCACTCGCAGAGCACGATAAAGCACGAGATGTGTTGTATCGTGTTAGGGGGAGATCGTGCTGTTGTATGCCATAGACATACATCAGCCCGATGAGAAAAGGATGGAGGGGGAAAGACAAACCTCGGGCGATATGCTCCGAGAAGGCGAAGCGCTCGGTGGAGAGGGGGGTAGGAATCTCCTCCTTCTTCTCGGACATGCGCACGCGTCTGGACTCTGGAGCTCTCCGGAGGAAGCAGCCCCTCCCTCTGCATCTAGACAATGCTTTTTCTCATGGTGTTCGTTGGACGCCAGTCGCCCATCTTCTTCGCATGGGCCGTCGGGGAAGCGCTCTCCACGTCCTTGGAAGACGCCGCAGTTGCGCCGCGTTTCTTTGCTCCCGCCATTGGAGAGTGCTTCGTGCTCACAGAGGAGAAGGTGTGCGCGAGGGTGGAGAAAGACGAATGAGAGCCGGGAAAATTATCTTTTCCCTAAGGCCCAGTACTTATACCCGCGCCAGGCCGATCAGAGCCGTCGATCTGTGAACATGGCGCCCGTCGCAACCGCCACGTGGTAAGCGGAAACGAAGAGGCAGGGGCAGTTACCCCCGCACGATCTTTACGAAAAGATCGTGCGTATTTACAGCGCGCGGCCAGCGGAAAAACTGGGACACGACCGCTCGTTTCCGGTCAAAAAGCTGACAAGATGGGCCCCTCACGCTCTTCCCCACTTTGTCACGTCCCATCGGGAGCAGTCGGAGCTGTCGAGTGCGCGGTGACGTCACTGCAAACCTCACGACATGAAATCTCTTTCGTAAGAGCATCGGGATGCGAAATTTCTTTCGCATGGGCACCCTGACACGAAATCTATTTCGTATGGGCATTTCAACACGAAATTTCTTTCGTACAAATACATTTACACGAAATTTCTTTCGTATAAACTTCATAACACGAAATCTCTTTCGCACAAGATCAAGAAAAAAGAGTACCTCACTTGAAGGGTTGCAGAAGTACGACTAAGGTAAAATCGCGAGTATGCGGCTCCCGCAACTCTACCTCACGATGTAATTACGCATCATTTTAACCCCGGATCGTTCGGCCGACTAGGCACATCTGGATGCCGTATTCTCTCGAGTACGAAGGTAAGACCCAAGGATCTCTTATGTGGGCCTGGAATCGCACTCGAGCTGCGTCCTCCAGTAAACATTCCGTGTCAACAACACGAAGAAAAATCCTAGCGGATGCGTCGGGTACCCCTTTAAGGTTAAATTCGACTCGATAAGACCTCCACGGCTCAGTTGCAATGATCACATCAACGGGTTTGAGTCGGAGGTCTCTAATTCGTGTAGGCCAGAACTGTTTTTGCCCTAGATGCAATTAATTGGCCTTGGTCTTTCGGGAGAGCCAAACGACGGAGCCGTACCCTTCTGCGAAAATAGCCAACACAAGGCGCATTTACCACTCAATGCTCGAGTACACGAGCACCTCGTATGCAGGGTATACACCCTTGAAGACAGACGATTGAGTGACCGGTCGCAAGAATCTAAGAGCGAGCTTTGAGTTCTTACCCGACTATTCTCAGTCGAATAAACACTCGGGGGCTACTGACGTGGGGATGACTCCTGGACCTGTCGGATGAGCCTACCCAGTCCAAGGCCCAAGACTAAGGTCCAAGGAGAGACGCTGTCTCGATGTTCCAGAAGGCCCGGTATAGGCCCACCCTCAAGACTTGCGGGTCAAGAAGGAAAAACTCCTACCTACCTAGAGCTAGGGTTTGTAACCCCCCCGGACACGGTTTAAGACATGACCACCTATAAAAGGCTAGGAGAACCACCAAGGAGGGGGATCCAATCTACTTTTCACCACCATAGCCATAAGCTCGAGATCAATCTCTCGGCTTGCCCACCCACCTTTGTAATCGATCTACTAATAAATACAAATCTCAAGAGCAGGAGTAAGGGTTTTACCTCTACAAGGACCCAGAACCTGGGTAAAATCGTACCCATGTTAGCCGACGATTGTCGCCAGCGCCTATTCGTTCTCTTAATCGAAACCCTACCGGATCATCCGAGGGACTTGTTGATATGAGTAATCGATAATAAGCCTTTATTAAGCCAATCAACTAACTATTTACCAACTTCTTAAATGATGCAAGTCATCACAACAAGAACTATTATAACAACTCTAAATCAAATAAACCTAATGAAATCAAAGTATCGTAAGACGAAGCTTAATCATTTAAGCTTGGGTATTTTTTGGGTGAATCACGATGCATCTCATTACTATGTATAATAGCATCTTGCCAGTTTTCCAGTAGGCCTTATCGGGACTACTTTGCTATTTTCATATCTCGGGATTTCCACGCAAACCCTCGAACCCCGAAGGACATGAATCATTATTTCTATCTCAGCCAAGTTCATCACTAGCTAATATCCTTTGCGGTATTTCCTAAAGAATTATTTGCAAAACCTTATCGTATTACCACCTTATTCTCAAAAAGATGCATGATCCTATTTTTATAATAATATGACTAATTGAATGACTACCCGAGTGGTAGTGTTCTGTTTGGTGGGCGGATGGGACCATGGTAAGATGAATAGGTCAAGGGAACGTTCCATCTGCATGGGAAAGTACTACCTAGAACTTAACAACAAATGACGTAAGAGCTCAGTGCGCCGTAAATACCGCGTTAACCATGGGTCTTGAATGGGGCGAGTAAGCCAGCTGTAATCTTTTCCCGTTCACATGTCAACGGGTTGCCAGAGCCATACGTTGTAGGTCTTGCGAGACTACATGAACATGGGTGGGATTCCTTAATTCCCACAGACTCTGAGATTTATGATGGTCTGCCCGGGGCGCCTAGATATCTATCGTGAGAGGTAGAATCAGGGGTTAAACCCGCATGGCAGAAATTGGTGGTCATGTGTTATGCGGAGAAGCATGGTTTGGTTTGGATCAACAATCGGGCCCCACACCTAAGTGGGTGTGGACAGGAATGATCGCCTGGCTGTGCAACATGGTCTTGATCTCCTATGGGTAAAGTAACGCACCTCTGCAGAGTGTAAAAGGATGTAACATGTTAACCCTTGTTCCGGGAAGGAGCCGTGAATGCTACATGAAGGCAACTCCATGAAGTTCTAGCTCCTATGATGGTTTGACGGGCATAGTTTTCAATATTAAAAGCAACCTCTTGAAGAAAGATTTACAAAAACCTTGCATTAGCTTATGACTCTTTTGAGACTAAAGCTGTAGTTAGTGCATCATACTAAGCACTGTATATCATGAACTTGTTGAGTAATGCTCGCTACTCATTCATTCCCGTTTGACCCCCTGGTTAGAGTTGAAGCCTTAAGGGAGATCTTCATCGAGAAGCCATCGTTAGCTACTGAACTAGGAGGAGTCTTATATTACTTAACCGATGAAGCGCCATCAATAATGCTGGTGGAGGAGAAGCTACCAGGGTGTAGGTGGAGTCCATTCCTGGACTTAGATTCTCGGAAGCCATAGATTAGGGCTAACATCATCCGTAATGGATTAGGTTATGATCTAGAGTTATTCTCTACCTTAGAGTTTCGATTTGCTTCTTTTGATGTTTTAATTGCATGAGATATTCTTTGATTCAATGAAGAGATTCTTGAGATTTTGTAATGAAAGTTTGTATCCTATAGCTTTGCTTGGACATGCTATGTCTCTGTTGTACCACTCTAAGGGATGTAATATTCACAAATAAGTCCTTCTGTGAGTATTATGTCAACGACCTGTGCACTACACATGCAGTGGTATGTTGGGTCACCTCATGCAATTGATCCAACTGCATCGTGAACGACTTCTATCAATTTTTCACCTGCTCGCCCGCGTACCATCTCTGCAAATTGACAAACTAGTTAGTTGAACGAAATAAACTTTTTGATAAAATGTGAAACAAGATTAAATGTTATACAAGTTTACATCTTTACGTGGCCACACATTACCAACGGTAGGCAAATTGACGTTGTTAGCATCGATGAGTCCAACCTCCCAAGGGACTCTGAGCATCGACGCTAGGTCTACCGATAGAGAGCCTCTCCCATGACCATAGGTGTAGCAGCAGTGGATACCCAAATACCGACATTTCATTCTCCTTCTTGCAAGTGGTGCACATAACTCGGTATGTACCGTCTAAGACAGATCCAAAACTCCGTCGCACTATACCTGCAGATTTTTGTGCCTCTGCAATCTCTCTCGCCATAATGATGAAGCGCACACTAATAGTGTCTATGTGAGTCTAAGTGAACATCACCTTGCCAAACTACCACATCAGATTTGCCTTCGGGCATCTAGTAATCTGCGGTCCACTCAAGGCGACATCAGGGTATTCTAAAAACACTAATCTGCATTGAGAATACAAAATAAACTCAGTATGTAGAAGTTCAACTACCAACAAAAATAAAACTTACAAATTATAACAATCATACCTGATAGTTGAGCAGCCATGATACCCGCGGACCGTGTTTCCCGGGTTGCACGTACGGGTTTTGCGGATGCACACCTGCGAAATGTGTCTGCATTTGGTTTCGCCAATTACGAGGAGCATCTAAAAGACCAATGGGCGCACATGCTAGTGGGCGACCCAACAAGTGACACATCCTGAAGAGTAGGAGCCATCTCTCTGCATGGGGAGTAAAAAGTGTGGGTTTTGGGCCTCCATCGGCCGACTAAGCAGTTGTGCAGTGACCTTTCTGTGCCTATGCGTATCGAAGTAACAAATGTGGGACTTTACCGTTCTTCCATATCCTAGCGTGATGCTTTCCATCGATCGTCTCAGTAGGCAATTAATACATGGGAAGCCATCTATACAAATTGAAACATAGTTCTCACACGTATAAACACAGTTCTCACACATACAAGTTAAAACATACTGCTATCCATGTTTGCACGCTCTCGGTTGCCTCGCCCACGTATGGGATCGACGCCTTCGTTGTATTTTGGACAATGCTTTTCTCTATGTTCAAACTGACTTCATATCAAGCACTGTCGAGTACAACCACCAGCTTCAGAATCGTCCGTATCATTTCAGATGTGACATGACTGTTATCTTCCTCTACTATCTCGTGTTGCAGAGGGATTCAGAATGTATTCTCCTTCCATGGGATTAATGTTGTTGAAGTTCACAGCAAATCTAAATCTTGTCATCTCCCGGGACAAACTTTCAGCCGATGTATCCTTGATGTAATACAGAGACACGAAACTGATTGGGTTCATCCCCATCTACGAACAGACAGTTAGCACACGAGAACATGTGAGGTGAAGCAACATTTGTTGCACGTGTACTCACACGTTGGCGGTGCATCACTACCAATTATCATCTCGTGGATTTTCATCTCATTACCAGCACCAAATCTTTCAGTCGGTAAGGGAACCTCATAACTCGCTTGTTCATTACCAATTCGAATGACCGTGTGCAACCGCACCTTATTTATCTTCTTTTCCATGTACAATCCTATCTTCCGGCAGTAAGGTGTGTTGGGGAAATTCTGAATATGCTCGACGGCTTCACAACGTCTATTTCTGAAATATGTCAATATTCCATACAGAACCCCCTCAATAAGTACTGTTAGTGGCAAACTCCTGTTCCATCTGAGGACAAAGTTATATATCTCGCCAAGGTTTGTTGTCATGATGCCATACTTTGCTCCATGTGCGTCGTGCAAGAGAGACCACTTAACAGGAGGCTATTTTTCTATCCACTGTTGAGCGGCAGCGGAAGAATGGTGTAACAATCGTAGATCCTCACAGTTAGGCCTAGATGCAAGGATGTTGCTAGCTCCCCCGTCAAGAATCACACGTGTAATCCCTCTGATAGTATTCATGCATCCACTTGCTTCAACCCGCAAGTGTTCTGCCATCCAGGACTTGGTGCTAACAAAGAGAGAACAACCTCTGGGCGTAGCTTTGATGGTAGATCTAATCAACTATATTGGATCTATTTGAGACATGTGTTCTCAACACATGAGAGAGAATGAGATACTAGAGCTAGCTCTAATTTAGAGAGGACACCTAAAAACCAAATTAGAAGAAGCTCTAATTCTACTAGAGAGAATAGGCACAAATGCCAATTGGTGTGTTTTCTCCCATGGGGTGGGCAATATATATAGTGGGAGGCAGGGGCACCATCCAAAGGGTGCTAGGTCGTTTGGGGGGGGCAGCCAAGCTGGATGCACCCTTCCCCTACCTCAATTCGGATTGGACTCCCCAATTGGGTTATCCCCTTCCCTTCCCACTTTTCCTTTACTTTTTTCCTTTTAATTTTTTGTTTTCCTTTTCTCTCCAAAATCAAACATGGAATATATGGGGGATGTCATACGTCTTCCTTGGTGGGCCAGGGACCAGTACGGCCACACCACAAATATTGTGGCGCCACCCTAGCCCCCTTCCGGCACCCCCTATTAGGGTTTTGCACGAAACTCTTCCGGAACCCTGTGAGCTCTAAAGATAAAATTATTGATCTTATCCACTGATTTCAGAAACATATTCTCACATCCCGAGACATATCATGTCCTGTTGTTCCTCTCCAAAACAATTTCTTCCCTCTCCCGACAATATTTCTCTCTCATAGTAACTTCACCAGAACACATATGAGTGACTCCAAAATTGTTCATGTGACACCGGAATGACTCCGACCTTTCACAAAACCACAAATACTAATATAACCCTCTCAATCAAAGGTCTACATGGCTTACGTGTATGTGTGACCCGTAAAGGTTCGACAACACACATACATGTTCGGGAACTTACCAAATAATAACCAAGAGCGGAGCCATGGACACCCATGATGACTCCTGTGCGTTAACGAATGATGAGGGAACCTTTAAGTTATTCATTACGCTTATCCTCTCTACTATAGGATACCAACGATATCACGAGATGAGATAAATGTGCTCTAGTCTGATCAAACTCTTTGATCATAACACATACAAAATCGTATCGATATCGTTCTCTTTTCTCATACATATCCTCGATGTGCTTGCGATACATCACACTGTGTCTGGACAGACAATTAGTTGACATCGGTGATACTGAGAGGGCCCAGAGGATGTATCTCTCTATCGTCAGAGGATTTAAGTACTATTCTTGAAGGATCTCAGTTCCATTACACACTCTTAGTTATACCCAAATGTCAATATTATAATTTCCTCTTACGGTAGATGGTTGAAGACATCCAAAGTACAACTGTCGAATATGCAGTCACTAGATATTATCATAGTATGGGAATCTTAGCCAATGAAAACTCCATAATCTCTTTGCTAAATCATCACATAATGGTTTGTCTCTAAGCAAGATCATATATTTGGGTCGCTTCAGTACTATTTTTACCCTAACAATAAACCCTCATGGTTGGTAGACTTATCAAAATCTATGATCAGAAAAACGTGATCATCTCACTATACACAAGCTAATCTTGGAGACAATATTAGAAAACTTGTTTCTTTATATCCTCACACACGCACATAGGTACTCCTTTGAATACTTAATATTCAAGTACCATCGCAGTTATAGCACAAAGATATAAACGTAATAATGAACTTGGAGATAGAATAATAAATGAATATTATTATCTCTAGGGCATATCTCCAACAACCATGGCGTTGGTGAGTTGTGATATAGGATCTTATTTTTCTTCTTCTTCATATTGGATTAGTAAAGGTTGCATTTTTTGTTTGATTGTTCTCCTATTGCACTACGAAAATGCTTGTTAATGCCAAGAATCGGGGGAAGGCAAGATCCAGCATGAAAGTATATTTTTGTTCATATCATAATCTAGATGCATGAGAGGATGGGTGGAATCGATTTGAACTTGTTGATTTCAGTCTTTCTGCGATTTTTTACGTGTCTGATGTTGATGGATACATGCCGGTGGAAAGCATGTACGCAGATGAACAAATTTAAATTTTTCTTATTTCTACATGAATCTAAATTTCTCGTTGTTACATGAATTCGAAAATGACGATTTCTTCTTACCACATGTATCCGAAAAATGGAATCTCTCTTAGTACATGAATTGATTTTCGTTGTTAGTACATGAATCCGAAAAGTAAACATTATTGTTATTACATGCTTTACAAAAATTATTATTACTAAAAACATAATTTTTTATTCATAACATGAATTAGTGCCCCTAATACATTTTACTAAAGCGAAACTAAGCTAAGAAAATATCTCCATCTCTAGTTATTTTTCTTCGAGGAGTTCCATGGCTAATTATGTTTCCCTGTTAGAAATATTCGAAGGAGAGGAAGTACAAAATATTAGCACAAATCTCCAACACTTGTTCGACCCGGATAAGTCGGAGAGATCCAACAAGCCGTGGAGTTGCACTTTCGGAATTTGAGGGCTCCTTTGATTCACAGGATAGGAAAACTATAGGAATATGAAACTTGTAGGATTGGTATGGCATGGCTAAGTGAATCCTATGAGAAGAGCAATTTCTTTTGATTGTGTGAAGGAATTTTTCCATGAGGTTGTAACTCATGTTCTTTTCCTGTAGGATTTGTACTGCAAGATTTCTATAGAAATATTTCCTATAGGGTATGATCCTATGAATCAAACAATCAATATAGAAATTTTTTCTATAGGATCTAATTATTCAAAAATCTTATGCCATCCCTACGAATCAAAGAGGCCCGAGGGGCTGGGAATCACGACAGGAACAAGAAAAAAAAGATGTGGCTGCACCGAACTGCTCATGTGGACTCGATTCTATCCCCTCCCAATGGGCCCAAAGCAGTCTAATGGGCTCCCAGTCCACTCAGAAAACCAAGATCAGCGCCGGACCTTTGTTGCTCCGGCAAGGGAGGGAAGCAGGAATCGCTATTCAGAATAGCCTTTTCTGAAGCGGGATCGGCGGAGCTAGGGACAGAGAACTGGCCGGCTGCCTGTTTCACTGCGGTGCCCGACTCACAGACGCCCGAGCGCTCCTGTCCACGACCCCGACCCCGACCTCCACCCCGCCGCCGACGGTGGCACGCCGGCCACCGCCGCCTCTCCGGCCACTCCCCCGCCAGATCCAGGCGTCACCCGGCCGGATACCGCTTCTCCGCCCCCGTTCCCGGAGCTTCCACGTCGGTACGTCGCTACTCCGCCCCCGTCCTCCGTCGGCCGGACGTTCTCCATCCCCGCCTCCGGTTCTCCTCCTGTAGTATGGGATGCCGCCGGCCAGGTAGCCGAGCACGACCGACACCGAGGCGCCCTTGTAGTATGGGATGCCTGTTCCGTCCGCGCACGCCCCGCGCCGTCGACGACGCGCCAGGAGACGAGACGGTGGTTGAGCGCGATGTCGCAGGCGCGCAGCTTGTGCGTGCCATTGGCCATGTCCCGGATCTTGGTTACCGGGTGCTCGTGGTAACAGGAATAGCATCTTTCGATTCTTCAGTTCACTGTGCGTCCTTCTGTGCGTGGCCGAGCTAGCAAGGGAGAGGTCGTGGTGAGGACGAGTGGCCGTCAGTCGTGGTGAGGACGAGTGGCCTTATGTTCTTTTTTTTGGTAGAGATGAAAGCAACTGAATACAAGATTATGGTAGTCCCTGACATTGGCAGTGACGCCATGGTTGAGCTCTTCTTATTGGACTAGACCTAGAACGGTCTAGGCCGCAGCTAGTAGTATTACTCCCTGTCAGGAGTCTAGACCTAGAAGGCTAGAATAGGGAGCCAAGTAACCATGTCTCGCTTTAAATTGACTTTTCAGAGGTTGATGACTCAGTATGCTGTGTAATTGCTCTCCGTCAGTTAAATCAGTGGTACCATGTTTGCTGTAATTTTTCCTGACTGAAGCCTAATTCTCTGTGCAGGACATTACTTTCAGTTAATACATTGTTCAGAGGTTCATAAGGTGCCCAATGGAACTTATCATCCTCGTCTCACTTGTTGTGCTTCTTGTCCTGGGAGCACTCTTCATTATCCCGAGATCCAACAGCAAAGGTAAAAAGGGTGCTTGACTTGTAATCTTAAGAGAAGTCGATTCAGATTTATTGTCGCTGAGTAAATGTTGGAATGCAGATAAAGGGAAGGAAGCACATTCAGGAGGAACCGGAATGGTGAATTTCATCCTCTATATTTTAAGATAGTGTGGCTTCCTGTAATACATTGACGTTGACGTTACTTTAAGGGGCAACTTTTTCTTGAAAATTGCCATGATGACTCAGATTTTTCGTTTCATTGTTTTTTTTTCGAGAAAACGCAAATGACATTTGCGTTTCATTTCATTGAAAAGATAGAGTTTGTTACAGTCCTCCTAGGAGGAAAAGATTACAACCATATCGTTTCATTTTTCGTTTCATTGTTAATCTAAGTATAAGATTATTTTAGGTTAATCTGAAATGCACCCCAGTTCAATTGCATTAGTGAAACCATATCGTTGATAAAATAAATCTGAGGTCTTGGGAGGAGTGAGTAAAGCCTTATGCCAGAAATACATGTACAAATGACGAGCTCGACTATAAAATCTATGTTGTAGCATTGCGTTTCAGAGTTTGGGGGTGCTTTGTAGTTGCATTAACATGCAATTTTTTCTTGAACAGATCTCTTTGTGCTTTACATTTTTCTTTATGTTTGTTAATAAATGGAAAATACTGTTCTAGGTTAATCCAAAATGCGCGGCATTCTCATTATCTGCTTACTGCTATTTCAAATTCAGACACCTAGGAGCTATTCAAAGAAAGATGTATCAACTCATAAAACAAGGAAGGATTGTTGGATCATAATCAAGGACAAGGTTGGAGCAAAGCATCTACCAGTTTACTGACTGCCATCATCTCGTATTACTGTCTAGATTGAAATTGGGAAATTTATATTCTCATCATTCGTCGAAATTGTGATCAATTCAGGTTTATGATGTAACTTCATATGTGGAGGAACATCCAGGTGGTGATGCCATTCTAAACAATGCTGGTGGCGATTCGACAGAGGGGTTTTTCGGGTTAGTAATATACTAATATCTCATATATTCTTTACATCATATGCTGCCAACACAGTTCTTAAAATCATGATTCGTGATCATGTTACTTACTTACCATGTATCACCTAGCTGTCAGGTATTAATTTATTGCAATTTTGAGGATAAACTTATTGAAGATCTTATAGTAATTTAGTGATCTTTCTGTCAGGTAGAAATTCACTAAGTGACAATGTTAGACTTATGGATCTTGTTACCCCATTTTAAATTTGAATATATATTGCATTTTTTAAATCACTCAAGCAATCCATAATAAAAAGGCAATTAGGCCCTCATTGTTCCTATCCGTGATTGGCTGCCTTTAGCTAAGATAACATAGTGGAGGAGCTCATTGGCCGTCGATGCTCAGGTTACCATGACAGTTAAAATGCCTGGATTTTTTTAAAAGTAAGATTATTGAAAAAATATGTCTCTAGTTACGATCCAAACTCGACCAACCATCAGAATAATTAAAAAAAAAGGTAACTTCACGTTCTCAGCATAATTTTAATTTCCTATGATCACATCAGAATTTGTCTTATTGTGTCCTGATATGTAAAATTGAATTAAATTTAGAACTATAGGCATCTTACGTAAATTGTCGCGTGTTTTCTTAGATTTCTTGCGTGACTCTTTGGTATGCTGTAAATGCACGTCAGCGCAGAGCTTCCATGGTTCAGCCTAACCATGCACCCTGATGCTGTAAATGTGAAGTCCAGCCTAACCATGTTGACGACGCCCACATCTGGTGCTGTTATTTCGAATGTCTGGATGTGGTTCTTGGCTAGGTCATATGCGAACTCAGTCAAGGCGTAAACCTTTGCAGCAGGGCTTGGAGGGGCCTTGGTAGGTGTCCATTGGTACCATCTGGAAATCTGGTAGTCCTTTTGTGCAGTGGACATGTCATACCATACGCGGATACGCCACACCCTGCATACCATAAAACATATTAGTATCACAGTTGCAAGTTTGAACAATTTTTTTTTCTCAAGACTAATTTGAGTATATATATCTTAGGATGGTGTATCGAACACAGAATTGTTAGAAATGTTCCATCGGTAGAACTGTCAAATGAAACTTGAATATAAACGTATTG